>OZ025270.1:12165149-12690149 GCA_964019165.1 Mastigias papua | reverse complement strand
CCGTGTAATCAAAGTGAGTTGTAGTTTTGAAATTCTTATGAGATATAAAAGGAAAAAAGGCTATTGAGAAAGGGTTCCCTTGATGAGTTTTGCGGTATTGATGGTGAATTATGAACAGCCCTTTTGCTGTTGGGGAGCCCCTTTCTCTGGGTACGTAGACCTATTTGACATATAATTTAGGAAGGATGAAATTTGAAAGTCGCTGTAGAAATAGTCCCTGCAGATGTCGCTTAGGTCCGCGAGGGATTCATATCTTATTCCCTTAGAAGAATGCTACTAAAAACTGGGAGAGTTTCAAGCAAGTATGTATGGATGACGACCTATCTTGTATGACTATGTTTGACGACCTATCTTGTATGACTATGTTATTCCCATTGCAAAGAAGGGGATAGCACCAAAAATGTAAACAAAGTGACGTCACCATTCAGGACATGATTCTAAGTATTCGAAGAAGTTGTAAATAAGTATGGCTAGAAATATGAGAGTTCCAGAGTTTGAGATCGTGTGTGAAATTTTGTTTAGTACAAACATTCATAAAAATGAAAATGAATGAAATGAAAGTTTCGAGCTTACGTATGAGCCTGAGTTTGCAAAAATTATTGAAATTTGCCTGGTTTATGAAAGATAAAAAAAATAATGAACTGTGTTCTGTAGCTACCCTTCTTTATGATTTCCTTCCCTTTTTCTAATTATCACCGCTTTTTCTAGGTGCGGCGCTTATTAGAAGGCGACAATAATTTAAGGCCCGACGCTAGAAAGAGAAATACGGAATATGCATATTCTGCGTGTGCACTTTTTACCTGTCCAATGTTTTATTTGACTTTTGAAGCATGCAAGTGATGGTTTTTGTTTTATATTGTCATCAAGGGTATTACAAAGAAAACTTCCCCAGAATGATAATGACTCTACTCCTTAAGATGTTGTCTTTGCTTCTGGAATTGTGCAATGCTCTTTTTTCCTTAGATCGTATGTTACACACTTGTTTTCATAAAACTCCGATACAATAGATGGGTTCATGTTATTTAATGCATTGTATATTTCAATCATCAGATTTTGCAAATTTTTCACATGATTGAATGAAACTGTTACTACGTTCGAGTAACTATTGAAATAAGGAGTCATAGTCATTGCGGAGGAGCATTAATGCACGTTTATGGGCAAGATTTACCTTTTTTATCTGCGCTTTTATTGCAGAATATCCATATGAAGGGCACTAATTGAAATTCGATAGAATCATCACATTACAGATAGATAATACTTGTTCTCGTGAAATGTACACATTTATCCTGGAGAAAGCACTGGTGTTTTTGCTGACTTTTTGGCACAGATTTCGGACATACTTATCAAATTTTTGACTGTCGTCAAATACTAGTTGTCAATCTCGACTCTTGAGATTTTGACTTGTCTTGTTGTCGGTATTTTATTGCCGCTTATGTTTAGGCGTAGATTTCGTTCGTTCTTCATCCCAAGGAACATCAACCGAAATTTTATAGAGTTCACTGCCATGCTATTAAATGTGAATCATTCTAGTAATTTACATATATCTTTCTCCAAATACATAACTATGTGGCTTAGGTCATTCCCACAGGCAAAGATAGTGTTTCCTTCTGTTGTCTTGACAGATTTTGTAGTATTTTACTTTTGAAGAAGGATCTATTGCAAGTCCTTTCTGTCTTTCTTTCCTTTTTTTCTTCTCCTTTTTCCTTTCTTTTCCTTCTCCCTATCTACCATCTGGACGAATTCATGTCACGGGTCACATATTTGCCTTCTCATAGAGGACCATTTTAGAGGTTGTAGTGGCTACCTTATGTTTAGTTTTTGGATCTACCGGAGTAAGACAACATTGAATTCATCCACTTTCATGTGATGGAAGTCTCCAATACTACAGAGATAACTGATTGCACAAGCGAGTTTGGCTGATTTAAACTGTCCATGGAATATGAAACCCAACTAGCTTCGAAATGTAACAAATCAACAACACAATTCCTCCAGTCATACTTCATCTGCTTTTAGTTTCAGCTGACTTGCATGAAGTGCTCAAGCGACATTTTCAAGAGCTGCAGTCATGGGCCTGTCAACCTGTTACGCCTTCTTCCACAGTTTACCCCAAGAGACCACAGTTGGAAGGGAGCGCATTCCAAGATTATCCTCGAAATGATGCCTACTCCGGTAGAAGTACAGTTTTCTCCAGATGACAAAACGTATTTCATGATAGGTATTGTTCATTTATTTATTGTCGGAAATAATAATTTGATACTAAGGTAAATTGTAAATTTAATGAAAGTTTTGAAAAAAGGAATAGCGTTGTATTAAGCTACATTCAGTAATATTTGAAAACGCATGTTGAGACTTTCGTCTGTGTGTGTTTGTGTGTGTGTGCCTCTATCTCTCCGTTTCTACGGTGCATTGTTCAGAACAAAGATGCTTAAGAGAATGAAGCCATTTGTGTTACGCAGCTTTCAATGATAGATCATGTTCCCCGCCTGATTAAGGGTAGTGTTCAATCACTCATACGTTGCATAGCAGAATTTCTTAAATTAGGAATCAATTGTAAATTAAAATGACATTTACGCAATTAATAAATCTGACGCAACTGGTTAGGTGTACTATTACTAAACAAGCAAACAATATCAGTTTCCCGTGTAAGTAATAATGGTTTTTTTTTAATATAAATTAGCCTAAGGCTGCGTTCAGATTGAATGCTAGTAAAAGATTGTTGGCGGCTATTTGCGAGTTTGCGCGTAATCCCCTACTTTCCTGTTCAGGCTGGGCGTGTGTACATGCTTGTTCCTTGGAGGAAATCCAAAAGGAAATGACAGAACTGAATTCGTAAAATTTTTCCCAATACAAATTTAGTTCAAAATACCAATGCTAAAAGTGATGTTTAGTATTCCAAAATGTATTGTTTGGGCCTCGCAGAAAATCCGTACTTAAATCGTCACAATAGATTGCGTTGTCGAGAGCATAGAAAAGTTGGTGTACACCCTATAAATCGGGATAGAGAGCAACTTGGAGAGTACCATCATCTGTTCCAGCAAATAAAACGCGATGAACAGAAGTTTTATCAATATACCAGAATGAAAAACGAACCTTTGACATAATCTTTGAAGCTGTATCGCCGCATTTGCAGAAGCAGACTACTAACTTTAGAAAGCCGGTGTCCCCAGAAGAAAGACTTGTTATAACGCTCAGGTAAGATTAAAAAAAATTTTCATATATAACTCTGATTATAGAACAAGGAGTATTGTCACTGGTATATATAAGAATTTTATTTAGTTCAGCCAGGGTCGATAGATATCTCCAATCATGCTGCTGTTGTCTTCTTTCTGAGTTGAGGACAACTCCAAACTGTCATCTTTTCCAAGAAACACACTTTCATGCAAAATTTCTTGAACATGAATTTTCACGCTAGTCTTCTTTTCCTCAGGTACTCTACGCAATAATGGCAACAAGCTAAGCAAAAAATGTCTATCAGCATCATTGTCTTCAGCTTCTCTTCGCCGGTTGTCTTCGATTAAAAGCTGCACTTTCTCCCTCTCCATCTCCACTTTCTCTTTTTCAATTGCCACGAGATCTACATTACTAATTTCTGGCTCAGATCTCTTTCTTTTATTTTTTTGTTTTGAAGTAGAGCTGAGTATTTGAAAACTAGGCTCATTTTCTACTTCTTTATTGTTTGCCGATTCCAAGGCGCAGGTCTCTCCTTCTTTACTAAAAAATTGCCCGGATGGCATTGGAGAGCAACTCTCACTTCTGGGCTCTGTTAAAGAACACGGGCTGACTAAATCACTAGACATTCTACGCCCCATCATCGAGTCTCGTAGAAAAAACATCATTTTAAAATATGGCCATTTCGATAAATATTGTTCCATGGGTAGTCTTGCATCACCAGATTTTCCAAGGGGTACCTTTTTCAATTCGAGTCGAAAATTGTCACGAAGAGACTTCCATTTCTTTTTTACAACATCAACTAAAAGTTTAAGAATCTTATATAAGATCTCTATAAAATACCATTATTTCATGATAGGTTTATGGCAACTGGTGAGTCATATCATTCTGTTGCATTTCACTTCAGAGTTGGAACTTCTACAGTATCTATGATAATTGAAGAAACAACCCGAATCATATGGACAACATTACAGCACGCTATATGCCATTTCCAACGAAGAAATTAATCAAGAAATGTGAACAGCAGTTCAATGAAAAGTGGAATTTCCCTAAATGCTTTGGGTGTGTAGATGGAAAACATGTTAGGATCAAAAACCCAGCTCATGCCGGTTCCATGTTTCATAGTTACAAACAACATTTTTCAATTGTTTTACAAGGCCTAGCAGATGCAAACTGTAAATTTATAGCAATAGATGTAGGGGCTTATGGGAGACAAAGTGATGGTGGAATCTTCCGTGAATCAAGTTTGGGGGTGTGCTTACAAAATGGAACGTTAAATATTCATGCTGCTAAACATCTTCCTAGCTCAAACATTTTATTACCGTATGTAATTCTGGGCGATGAAGCATACCCCCTTTCATCATATCTCATGCGACCTTTTCCAAGACAGGATTTAAACGATGAAAAAAGAATATTTAATTATAGACTTTCACGAGCTCGCCGATGTTTAGAATGTGCATTTGGAATTTTACGGTCAAAATGGAGGGTTTTTGGTACAGACCTGGAAACTAACGTGGAAAACTCTGAGAAAATTGTTAAAGCTGCTTGCTTACTACATAATATAATTATTGAAGAGGAAGGTATTCATTTGGACGATTTAAATGAAAATTTAGTATTTGTGGAAGAAAATCAAGGCAATGAACTCCATGGCCGTGCAAATCGAGGAACAAATACAAGTATACAAATAAGAAACGCATTTGCATCATATTTTATGAGTCCAGAGGGAGAAGTACCTTGGCAAAGAAATGTTATTTCATAGAGATTATTGCTTCTTATGTTGTCTCATTTTCTGTATTTTTCTATAATACAATATCACAACAGAACATTTTGATATATGCGTACCACTCTTTAATATATAAATTTTCTCACGCAAATTCTCTGAAAAACTCGACCAACATACCTTCTAATTGCAAAACTTGTGCGATTTCGGACCAGTATTTCTTTATTAAGTCTCGATTGCAATGTTTTGGATCCCTAGGATCCCAAATAGCAGGCCTTTGCTCAATTTCGGTGATGAGAAGCTCAAAATCCATCTCTTGTTCTCGCTAGTTCTTGCTAGTAGCAAACCTGTCAGGGAACCCATAAGTTTGCTAGCGTAAACTCGCCAATATCCGCTGACAAAATTTTTGCTAATCTGAACACCCGCGGTGTGACCTATTGCGGTTTCTTACTAGTGTGTATACGCACTAGTACAGGATTGTTCAGTCTGAACGCAGCCTAAGTGCAGGTAGAAGCTTCACTGTGGAAAGCATTCGTGAGACTTCTGCAAACTAAACAGCGAGTCCACGATTGATTTGGGTCTTGATATTCCTAGCATATCACTCTCCAAACTTTGCATCTGTTGTTTCCCCCTTGAACATATCAAAGATGATTGTGGCCTTTTCTCTCAATAGTAGGTTTAGATCATCCCACTGTTTTGCCTTGAACTGAAAGATCACTGAATTCAGTAAAGCCTAATACTCATTGCGAGTTTAAGTGCGCGCGCCTACGACTCTTGGCGTTTAAAGTTCTGAAGTGCCCCGGAATGTCACATATCATCGGGAGGAAGTTAGTTGATGAATATGTGGCTTCGAACTCGTTTCTAGGGAAACATGCAGGAAGCAATCACTTTTAGCTTTCACAAGTCTCAGATACATTTTTAACCAGTTGTTCTGCCAATACGAAATGAATGTGATAAAGACTGAAACCTTTCTACTGACGCTAAGAATGGACTTTCTTCTAGGAAACTGCCATCACTAGGAAGCTACCATCTTCGATCAGCTTATTGAATAGCTCAACAACAGGGAAACAAAACAGATCAGCGTTAGTTCTTAAAAGTTTTGGAGGGATTGACTTCTGTGGTGAAGCTTTTCTTGGAGGGGTACAAATAGGCAGAGGCTTTATGAGGAAGTAAGGGTGGGAAATTCTGTAGCACAGGAGATGGTATATAAAGCTGTGTCATTTCTTCAAACTAGTAAAGTCTCGATCACCAGGTTATTTGTTTGATAAAATCCCTCTTGAATGTCAGGTTAGATACAGTCTCAGGAATACCTGGGATTATGAAGTACACGCTCCTAGGACCAATCGTTTTTCGAACACTTATTTTTACAAAACCTTGTTCGAGTGGAACTTGCTAGAGGAAGAGATAAAAAATTTCGTATCCCTTTTTCAGTTCAAAAGCAAATTACTAAAACTTATTAGACCTCAGAAAAAATCCTCACAAAGTTGCGTTTAAAATTTAGTACGCTAAATAAACATAGATTTAGACACAACTGCGACAGTCTGACTCCCTTCTGTGCTTGTGGCATTGACAAAGAAGACAATGAGCACTTTTTTCTACACTACCCACCGTTTTATTTGATGTGTCAGAGTCTCTTTGGTCAGCTCTCTGACATCCCTGGTCTAATTCTAGATTTAGATTCAAATCTTTGAGCTAGCACCTAGATAAAGGTGCTTTCAGGTGCTAGAATCTCCTTTTTGAGACACCTGGTTGAAATTAGTTTAAATTAGTGTTTTTTGTTTGTAGGTTTCTTTTTCTTGGTAAATTGTAATATATAATTATTGTAAGTGTAATGTCCTTTCCTTCTATGGCATCCACGAGAGATGTAGGTTTGTGTAGTCTCTTTGTTATATTAAAAAAGCTTTTCTAGTGTAGCACACAGATTCGCAGAAAGACAGTTTGGCCTCTTACAATGTTATTCCTTATCAACACAGCGAATACATACCAACTATAGAACTAAGACACGTGTATATTATATAACTCAAAGTTCTGATTCAATTCAATCAACACAACTATACAGAATACAATAAACAAAGTAATTCTGACAATACACATAGAAATGACTATAATGAATACAATAACTAAATCAACACTAATAATAATATCATTATTGATATGATATTACATCTTCCCCTCCCTAACAATTCCAAGCTAAGGTGAATGATTTTGATTAACTACAATTTCTCCAAAGCGTTCTAGGGGGTTTGATAACTTGACGAAGGTGAGGTGGCCTGGCTCTATGGGCCTGGTCGGGAAAATCCCCTTGCACCCTAGGTTCCTCTTGTTCGTCTACCGAAAGACAATCCCTATTAACTATTCCTGGTGTCTAGAGACCAGGATGGCATGGCCAACCTGACCTTATAGGAACAGGGTAGGATTTGGGTTTATTATGGTGGGCGATGAGAAACTTGCCATTCTCAGACCATAGGTTATAGTTTGCCCCCTGTCTGGAACATACTTCACATGGGCCTATCCAAGTCCTCTCAAATTTAAGCTTTTGGGGGACGTTGTAGCCACACCACGTGTCCTGCTTCAAAAGGTCTTTCAGTCTTTGTGACTTGTGCTGTTATAGCTGTTACTCTGTTGAGCTCTGGCTACTTCTAACTGGTTCTGAGCTATTTGATTGGCTTGCTGGATAGCGTTTCATAATGAATGGCTATAATCAGACTGGCTTGATGGACTACACAGGGGCACACTCAACTCAATTTCAATAGGCGAGCGAAGGAACTCATAGAAGCCATCTGGGGTACTAAGAGCTGTCTTTTCTCTATCCTCAGGTTGCATGCTCACTTGCAAGCACCCACTACGTAGATCAAGAATATTAAAAAGTTGATGATCGTTCAAGGAATCCAGCAACTCATCGACCCTAGGCAAGGGATGAGCATCTTGCTCAGTAACAGGGTTGAATCTTCGATAATTAGCACAAGACCTGTATGACCCATCCTTCTTTTTGAAAAGCACTACATGTCAGGCCCATGGACTACTACTTGGTTGTATGACACCTTTCTCTAACATCTCACTTACTTGTTGCTTAATCTCGCCCCTGTAATGGTACGGCAAATGCCGTGGGTATTGTTTTATTAGAGGTAAGTCACCAGTCTTAATTTGATGGGAAAGGATGGATGTAAGTCCTAACCCATTTTTGACCTAGTTAATGGGGCAAGAATCTTTTTGCGGTCAGTACTGTTAAGATTAGGACTGACGGCTGCTGTTACTTCAGATAATGTATCTGGATTAGGCTGACAATTGTTACTAACACTAGCACACATATATGGAAAAGGTGAGGTAGTGGAAGTGGATTCTACAACTGCCCTGAACCTAGCAATTTTCTTTCCTGCATGAAGCTCAACATGAGAATTAGAAGTATTAAGAATTCTAACAGGTATAGCTCTCACTCTCTCTGACTTGACTAATACTGTGTGCTGTATAGCAAGAACTTGATGACTCATTCAAGGTGCACACCATACCTAGGTGACCATTACAACTTCTGGATACTCGAGCTAAGATAACACTTTCTGCTCTGGCTAAAATAGATATATCATTTTCAATAGTCACAAAAACTGAACAATTATCAGCAGACTAGCAAGACACAGGCCGTTCCTCCCTTTTGCTGGATTGGCAAAAGCAGAATAACCTGGTATTTTTGATTGGTGGGAACAGGTACAGGTTCCAAAGGTGTACAGCCATGGGGCCTACTGGAATTCTTCAAGATGGACAATTGCATAGAATAAAAGGTCAAGAAATCCCACCCAAGTACACATTCAATGGAGTGCAAGAAATTATTAGAAACTAAAAACTCATTGTTATACAAATAATCACTCTCTGGGAATGACAATGTAATCAGTAAAGAACCATCTACTGTCATTGGTTGCCCAGTAATAGACACGCTGTTGTTGGGAGTACTGTGAAGTGGAGGGACAGGTGTATTTTGGTGTGAATAGCCAGAGAGAATTCACTCAAAAACCTTGGAACTAATCATGGAACGCATGGAACCAGTATCAATGAGAGCTGGCACCCACACACCTTCCAAATTGCATAATAAAAGGGTTGTTGAAGGGCTGAGGACTCTGGGCTCAAAGCAGAACGAACAACAAAAATAGAGGGGTGCCTGGCGTCCCGGCCACTCATAACGAAACACCCCTTGGAAGTTTACAAAGCAAAAAGACTGACGATTATGCTCAGCAGATGGAGAAAAAGATGAGTCAATAGTACTATGATTATTTGCACATGCGGAGGCTTCATGTCCCATCCTTGGGAAAGTGGGCACTGAGAGCCAGATGAAAAGTGCTGCTACTGGAATCCAGGGTGGGAAGAGTGAAGGTTCCAATTGCTTGGAGGAAGAGAACATTCTCGTGCAAAATGATCTAGACCATGGCAATGGAAGCACTCAACCGAAGATGTAGGTTTATGCTTGACAGGGTTGGAAGAATTTAGAAGGGCAGCAACAAGCACAGCTTAATCATCAGCCAGAGAGGCAACCCTGTGTAGTGACCCTAAACATCGGAAATAAAACCTTCAAATTAGGCCTTCCACCGCCATTCATTCTCATCTGGCCTTTTCCATTTTTGCCATGTCAGCCACTGTCACCTCACATCACAACATCACCCTTGCATCATCCCTGTCGTCACTTCATATAGGTCATTCCTCCGCTTTTGTTTATCGCATCTCTCCATTTTGATTACTCAGCCCATCACGTTCTTTTTATAGTTATTAAGTAATTCGCATGTAATATTTCATCATCAGTATTTGTATCTATATATTTGTAAAGTCATGTGCAATAATGAGTCAGTAGATCAGTTCGTTCACACTACATCGTCTATCTCTGGCTCCGTGTTCTCTGCACGTTAAATAAGGCTACATGTACTTCAACCTCCAAAGAGGACTGTCAGGGTACCACTGCAGAAATTTCATATCACCAAACATGGTTTCAATTTTGGAAGAATGATGCTGTTGTCGTTGTACCAGCTGCTGTTAAGGACTGAATAGTTGCAGTGGGGGAGAAGAATGTCAGATTGCAGGAGTCGGGGTGGCAGACGTAGCGCATGCGAGGAGCCCTAGGAGATAACTGGAAGGCATAGTTTGAAGTACCTGATGTCGTTAGGCAAAGGACGCCATCTTGTCCAATGTAGGTGTAGGATCGGATTCCAACAACTGAAGTTTACTAGTAGAGAGCAATGCATTCATAAATTGCCGGCATAATAAAGCATCGGATGAAGTATCTAAGAGGGTAGGTTATGCATTATACACTATGGTCCTCAGATGGCCGGAGCTTTGTGATTTTAAATTCAGAATGATATCTCTTGCAATCCGCCTCCTGGCAGAAGCAAACCTTAGGACCATCGATGAGAGTAGCATTGGTGGCTTTTTGGTCAGCAGTGAGAAATTCAAAGTATGTTGCAGTGGGACCTTGTAAGAACGCAGGCTGCTTGGCGAGTCGTGCGGGTTCATCCCAACCATTCGCAAGGGCACAGCACTTGGAGTGATGGAGCCAAGAAAGAAAGCCACCATCTGCCAAAAGCTTAGGACAGATATAGGCCATGGTTCGTGCGGTACTCCTGTCACCAAATTGGTAGCATACAAACTCACAGAGAGACACAGTTTGGCCTCTTGAAATGTTGTTCCTTATCGATACAGTGAATACATACCAACTAAAGCACGTGTATATCATATTTCTCAAAGTTCTAATTCAATTTAATCAGCACAACTATATACAATGCAATAAGCACAGTACATCTGTCAATACAAATAGAAATGACAATCATGAATTCAATAACTAAATCAACACTAACAATTTAAAATTACATTAGGACCTGAATTTTTTCAACTGTTCCAGCATCTCTTGGACCGTAGCTTTCCTAAATTAAAACTTTATGGTGCTATTCATAGATCCTTTTATTTTGAGGATACTAGAGTATGATTCAAAATCCTCATACTGTAATCCTCAAATGTTTTCAAATAAAAGAATAAAATAATAGTATATCGAAATCGATATGAATAATCATAACGATAACCCAAATACACAGAGGCGGATCCAGGGCGCCGCACACGCCGCCTGTGCGGCAGTCAAAAATATTACGAATTTTAATTGAATGGTGGAGCCATCTCATCAAAAGTACATTGATTACTGATTTAGTAAATTATAGTGGGCTTTTAGAGAAAATGAAAGGTTATTAGTTTTATAACATAAAGTATTAGTGTATGACGGAAAATTTCTCTATGGTTCCGAAAACTGATGTTTTGACTTGTAATACCCAGATATGGATCCAGAAAAGTCTGAAAGACTTCAGGAGAGCCAAACAAAGATCCTACTATGTCATTTACGATGCCAGGTTTAGCAGGAGTCTTCAAATACCAAAGTTGTAGCTTGAACATTCCAAGAAAAGAGTTTCCTACTCAGCCCTGAAAGTTTTGAATTAGATTCATACAAAATTTAGGGAGCTTCCTACTTTGCAACAATATATAAAGCAATTAGAAGGTTATTTATTGCGCTGAAAACCAATACTACCGCGACACCCTAGCAGATAAGAAACATTTGATTTGACTATTCGAAGCATTATATGACTATTCGATCATTATCTCTACCATTTTAATATAGGGAATTTGTATATTATTGTTATTATTATTATCCAGCTGAAGGGTATTTGTGTGTAAAAAATATTATATCACTTATATATATCAATCAATTATATATTTTTGCTAGTGGTTAGAATTAGTGGTTAGTTATTTTGAATTTTATTGTAAATTGTATCTGGTGGAGGGGAAAGTGCGGAGGAGATCTAAATTCGAGCATGCTCAGTATCTTAATAAACAAAATTAAAATGTAGCGGGAAGCTGAGTGTAACTCCTCATGGATGCAGTGTTTACAAGGTGAAATAAGCAGTGTTTTGGTCATCTGATTATTTTATAATTAATTTACATCCTAGAATAGGTCTTTTTAGAGTTGTCTGCAATAGCTCCTCTTTGAGGGTTAGGTTTTGTATTTACTGTGTGGTTGGGATCCCAATAAAGGCAGTAATGTACATACAACGATCGTCGTTGGAGCCTCAGGCCTGATTTTTACTCTACTATACTCAGCCACTATACTGTACTATGCCTTTTTGACGGAAAAGGCAGGGGTCTAGACCCTTAGAACCCACCCCGTAGTTACGCCCCTGTACACTATTATGCCTTTCCATATGTCTTTACTGCAATGTAAACGACAACTTGCATATGTTTTTCATAAGAATTAAGAACCGCTTTATTAGGAGCCTATATGTTGCAGACCAGAAAGTCTGAGGAGCTTTTACTACAATCGACAAAATCCTGAAAGAGCTTTTTAATTTCGGACTTTTCTATTGCTGCAAACTATCAGGAATTGCAAGTGGTCCTTAGTCAAATTTCCATTGGAACTTGCATTTATCCATGTTTTCCAATCTTCACTTTACATAAATCTACAGCATTAAATCTGCAGTTAGAATTGAGGAACTATTAAGGAACGTTTATTACTAATATGTGGTCAAAAGAAGGCCAAAAGTAAAGAATTTTTAGAAGTAAGCTTTGCACACCTTTCACTTTGTATGCTTTGTGCCAAAATCAATGGGTGCTTTTTATAGAGCATAGCTGTAGAAAGAGGATATAGAACAAGCCTGTTTATTTATGTGGTAAGAACTATTGACCTGGGGGGATATTAACCCCATGGTTTTAGTGAATCATCAGTATATTGATGCACTGTTGTTTAGTCTTTTTATTATACAGTAAGGTTATTTCACTATTAATATATATTACACTGTAAATTTACTTCTTTCCAAATGAGCCAGGCCTCTCAACTAAAACCAATAAATGAGGGTCACTCTACAAATTATTGAGATATGTACTGACCAGAAAAAATATAGGGCTCAAATTTTCAGGCCTTTTCAAAATAACCTCCACTACAATCTATCTAGAATTTCAAGCTGTTTAACCTAACATCAGAACAGTTTGCCCACTTTTGTTCTGAGATGTTGAAACCCTTGCCCAGGATGCCTTAGGAGTGTCAAATTTTGCCATCTAATTTTCCCCATCACTTTTATGAACAATATGAAGAAGCACTATGCTAAACCTAGTGCATAGGGTGAGCAGGTATCTAAATGAATTGATTTCTTTGCCAGAAAATCAATTTTCACATCTGTTGTGTGAGCTGAAGCATTGTCATGATGCCAGCGGCACCTCTACACTTTTATGACAAACATCTAGACCTGCTGGTATGCAGTGATGTGCATGCAAATTTTTATTGACAGCCCTGTAATCATGCAGCAGAGGGGCTGTTAAGTTGTGGCCACATGAACTGTTTTTCCAAAAAGAAGCAATGGTGTTTTCCCCCACACTTCACAGTTTTTGAACACCTGATGAAGGTGCTCATTGGGGAAGATCCAAACAGTTGATGGGTGCTTTGTTTTCATGGTCAGATTGATATATCAAACTCTCATACCCTGGTGCAATATTTAAACCTTTTTTGACCTCATTTGGTCAAATTTTTGGTGTATATCAACACCAATTTCTCTGTGTTCTTTTTACACCTCTTTAAATGAGTGGGTACCCAGCAAGTTGATACTCTCCTTGTATGCAGATGTTGGTGCAAAATCGTATCCTTGCAGTTGCTGCTATATTTATCCTCTGCTTCATCACATATTGTATTGTTTGTCCATCTACTTTCAATATCCCTTCCACTGCAGTGTGATTTAAGGCAGTATATGCAGACTGTTGGCAGCCTCCCAGTTGGGGTTCATCTTATAAAGTCTCCATCCCCCTTTTACGTTTTACAAACCATTAAAAACAGTTGCAACCAGTTTTTTATGGGACTGTTCTTGCACAAAATACTTTTTAGGAATCATCACCTGAAAATGACATCATTCAAGCTCCATTTCAAGGTTTCATGATAAAGAACAGGTGCAGCATTTGAAGTGGTTATAAAAAGTCAAGTAAATAGTCAAAATGAATGAAGTTTTGCAAGCAATCCTAGAAAGATGAAATATTTAAAGTACCAAATGACAATCTCAGGTTTGGCAGGACAACTGATTATTTCAATAATTTCAGAGTGACCCTCATACTACATGATCTACCTTAAAGTTATGTAAGATATGGGTTTCTAAATGGCAGTATAGTAAATAAAATTTAATCCAAGATTTAATCTAAGAATCAAAGTTTTAGAAGTTAGTCTGAAATTGAAGGTTCTTAAGTTAGGATAAAATAAAGTATTGTTTTCTAGTTTTCAAAGGTGTAATGGCAAACTGTTGTATAGAGATGCGCCTTGGTAAATAAATCCCCTTTGTGTAGCTGTTGACTGTATGGCAATGTAACTATTAATATCCTCGGGTTAGAGAAATATATTCAGGAACCATGACTTTGTGTTGAGAACCAAACCAAAACATCAATGCAACATAACAATAAAGTAACAGCATAAGGGAAGACTATAAACTAGAAGCAGCAATCAAAGTTGATACATAGCAACTATATCAGTCTAGACAGAACTGTTTGTTTTCTTTTAAACATAACAACAGTGTTACATCATCCAGGGAACCAAAGCTTGTTATATCAATACTCCTCAAGCGCCTGGTTCCACTGTCAAGCCTAATCCTCTTCTGAGGCTCTCAAACCGAAAACTTCCTAATGGTTTTGTCATGATGTCCACAATCATATGCTCTGTAGGATAGAATTCCAATGCTATTTGACCATTCTCTAATTGCTCTCTAGTAAAATGATATTTTGTTGCAATGTGCTTTGTTTTTGGATGATTGATTGGATTTTCACTCATTTTGATTGCAGCTTGATTATGTTCATAAACAATACTTGCTTTGTTTTGAGGTTCTTTTAAATCTAGTAGCAGCTGTCTAATCCTTATGCACTCTTGAACTGCAAAGTACAATGCAACGTATTCTGCTTCAGCAGGGGGTTATGCAACAATACTTTGTTTCTTACTTTTCCAGCTAACAATGCCTTTTTTCTTTAACAATGTGTAACCTGATGTAGACTTCCTTGTATCTAGATCTCCTGCAAAGTCAGTGTCAGAGAAAACATAAAGAGATGTGTCTTGGGTTTTCTGATATAATAAAGTAAGCTTTCAAGTACCACAAAGATACCAAATTACACGCTTTTCCATTGACCAATGAACAGTACTTGGTCAGTTGCAATACTGTGCTAATTTATGCACTGCACAAGATATATCAGGTCGTGTAACATTGGCTAAGTACATAAGACTGCCAATGGCTGATTGGTACAGCTTTGAATCAAAAAGTTCTGAATCTTTTGTGACTTGTTGAGGTTTTGCATTTTTGCTCCATTGGTGTTGCAACAGATTTTACATCTTGCATTCTGGATTTTTTCAGTACTTCTTCAAGATACCTATATTGTCCAATCCAAACATTGCCTTTATTCTGGACAATTCAAACACCCAAAAAGTAATGAAGCCTTCCCACGTCCTTCACGTCAAATTTACTGGCAAACAGTTCTTTTGTCTTCTGAATAATCTCAGGTTTCTTTGACGCAAGAATAATGTTGTCAACGTAAACAGCTAGAAAGATTAATTCACCATCTATCTTTCCGATATAAAGACATGGATCAGCCTTTGTTTGTATGAAGCCAATTTTCTTCAAATGCCCATCTACAGCTTCATTCCAGCAGCCCAGTGACTGCTTAAATCCGTAGATTGATTTCTTCAATTTACACATCAGATTCTCTTTACTTTTTGCTATAAACCCATCTGGCTGTTTCATAAAAATCTCTTCTTTTAAATGTCCATTTAAAAATGCAACATCAACGTCCATTTGATAAAGTTCCATGCCATACTGAACGGCCATGCTGATAGGAGTACCAACTGATTCCCATCGAATGACTGGGGAAAGTACTTGTACATAGTCTTTTCCATACTCTTGACTGTACCCTTGGGCAACTAAACGAGCTTTACAACGTTCAATTTGTCCATGTTCATCATATTTGACTCTGAACACCATTTTACTCCCAATTAATTTCTTTCCATGTGGTAAGGGTACAAGATCCCATGTATTATGATCAATAAGTGACTGATATTCTCTTTCTCCAGCCTTACGCCAGTTCTCACTTTGGTTTGATGTCATAGCTTCTTCCCAATTCATAGGATCAGCAACATAGGCTGCATTGCAGTTAAGTCCCCATTCATCATAACTCTCTGGAGGTATTCCTGCATTTACTCTTTCAGTCCTTCGGATAGGAACTGCTTCCTCTTCATGTTCATCAATTGGAATGCTTTCAGCATATTGCTCTGTGTCATCAATAGCTTCAATACTATTCACTGTGCTCTCATCAGTTAACTGTTCTGCTTTAGTTTTATCATGCCCAAAAGACGATTCATCAAATATAACATTTCTGCGAATAACAAGGCTCCTTCTCTCCAATGATCACAATCTATATGCCTGTGAGCAGGTTGAATAACCCAGTAAGATACATCTTTCAGTGCTATTATCAAACTTTTGATGGAGCCTCTTTGGTATATGACTGTAAGCCTTACATCCAAAGATTCGCAAATGTTTCACTGACGGTTTCTTGTTCCACCAGGCTTCAAATGGGGTAATGTTCTTAAGAGATGCAGTGGGACTTCTATTCCTCACATATGCTGCATTAGCTACAGCCTCTGCCCAAAACTCATTTGATAAGCCAGCACCTTTGATCATGGCTCTAGCTTCTTCTACAAGGGTGCGGCCTATACGCTCTGCAACTCCATTTTGCTCTGGGCAATAAGGAACAGACTTTTGATACAAAATGCCCTATTTTATCAATTAAGAACACTAAAACTAATAACTACAATTACAATTTACTGTGACATTCACAGCGAGGAAAGACATAAGGTCACCGAGTTCTCACCATGGATGCCACTTATAATTCAACTAAAAGTTACGTCCTCAAAGGAACAGTAAAGAAAAAAGTATAGAAAAAAGGGGCTGCTGCTGCTGAAATTTGGTATTACTTAAACCTTGCCGAGGCCTTGATGAAGGAAATTGTTGTTTCTAATATGATTCTGTTAGCAATCGTACCCAAATTCTGATCTTCAAACAATAGTGCTTTACAGAAGTGTTTCGGATTTACATCGGCAACATTGAAACGATCTATACCTGAGAGCTGGTCAAAGAGATCTTGGCATAGTATGCTGTATAGAGGGCAGTGCAGGAGGAAATGCTCATTGTTCTCTTTACCGGTGCCACAGACACACATTGGGCTTAAACAGTCATAGCTATGTTTAAATCTATGCCTAATTAAAGCACTGAATTCGACCCTAAGCATGGTTAGAAGTCTGATACCCAAAGTGTCACAAATGTTGTAGGTAGGAATTTTACTTGGCCTTATGATAGCAAGCAAATTCTTTTTAAACTCGGAGATCGTAGGAGAATTTCGTACCTTATTATCCAACAGGTTCCATTCAGATACAGTATTTTGGAAATACGAGTTTGAATACCGGATTGTTCTTCCAGTAGGCTGTTCGTAACAGTGTGGGTTTCTTAGATTATAAACCAGGTTTTGCTGCTGGGAAATCTCCGAGTAAAGGTAGTCTGGTGCTTTAGTTTTGCATAGAGAATAGAAATGGCGCAGCCTTCTGTACCATCTACGGTGGCACAGGGTTTCCCATCCTAATTCGTCATAGAGCCTTTGCCTACTTGTGCCTCTCCAAGCGCCTGTGACTGCTAGAGCAGCAGAGTATTGGATCTGTTCTAATTTTTGTGTAAAGTGGAGATGCATTTCAGGGTCGTGTTTATGGTATATAATATCCCCATAATCCAAATGTGGTCGAACGTGAAGCTTATAGATTTGCTCAAGAACTTCTCTACAAACCTACTTTGGAAGACGTTTAATTATTCCAATCCCTTTGGGAGCCTTTAGGATAGTCTCTCTTATATGACTTTTGAAATCAAGTTTTGAGTCAAGAGTCAGTCCTAGGTGCTTGTGCTCATTCTTAGAAGCAATTTCGTCATTTCCTAGTCTAAGTTTTGGATGGTTGATTTTGTGCCTTTCACAGGAAAAGATAACTTCCTCCGTTTTATTAGCATTAAACTGCATTTTCCACTGCCACGCCCACAAATTTATCTTTTCAAGATCGCGATTTAACACACGAGCGGTAACATTTTCATCATCCACAACTGAGAATAGGGATGTATCATCAGCATAAAGCTTGATTCCACACGTAATATTGCTGACGATATCATTTATGTAAATAAGAAAGAGCAGTGGGCCAAGGACTGATCCTTGAGGTACCCCTGCAGAGATCGATTTCCACTTTGAACTTTTCCCATTCAAAACTACGCGTTGTTTTCGGTCCTTTAAAAAGTTTTGAAGGAGCTGGAGAATATTTCCAGATATTCAATGCCCTTTTCTTCAAGGAATCCTTGGAATTCGTTTGAAAGATATTCTCCACCACAGTCAGACCGTAGGATTTTAAGTTTCTTTCCAGTGGCAGTTTCAAGTTGCTGTACAAGAGCTTTATCCTTTTTGAACACTTCTGACTTGCGAGTAATAGAACGAACTCATACAAAACGCGACGCATCATCAATGAAAGTAATAATATATTTGGCACCTCCAAGGGTGTTTGCATAGGCCCAATAACATCTGTATGCATCATTTCCAGGATTTCAGATGCTCGGTTCTCAGAATGTTTAGGAAATGGCAGAGAACGGGCCTTACCTATGGCACAACTTTCACAAAAATCAACCTCCTTGTTACTACATTCTAAATCTAGGACCATATCACCATCGATCAATTTGCGTAGATTGTTTTCATCAATATGTCGAAATCGCTGATGCCAAATATTTGCAGTGGTACGACCATTCAGTTAAAAAGCACTTTCATCAGCCGTATTGAGGTTTCCATTGTTGCATTCATATGTTTCTTGCACAATGTTCTTGTTGCTAACATCATTACTGTGTTTGACATTCTGATTTGAAGTTACTTTCAAGTCATAATCCATGTAATAGGATGCTCCCCTTTTTGAAGCAGTAGCAATAACATCTCCATCTTCAACAATTTTTGTAATTTGTTTCCTAAGAGTTATCTTTCTATTATTGCTCAATGCAGCATCACATGAAAATAAAGTAAAATTTATCTCCGATACATGTAAACAGTTAACCATTGTACAAGGGCGAACATTTCCATCTCGATGCTTTATATTGATATTTAAGGTACCATTACCAGCAGCTTGAATAGTATTATTCCCAGCTGCTAAAATTGCCATTAGAGATTCTAGTTGCTTATAATCTGTAAAACAATCCCTGCGACATGACATGTGCGATGAAGCGCCAGAATCCAGCAAAACCTCCTCTTGGTTTGTACAAAAATTAGCAGATTGAGCATTACTCGACAGAGCAATGAATGCAGACCCTATTTTACTTCTATCCTTTTGCTCTTTCTTATCCTTAACACTTGGGCAGTCCCTTTTCACATGACCCAGTCCTCCACAGCCATAACATTTTATGCTTGATTGGCAAGCTCTTCCCTGTACAGCTCCTCGTGCACCACGAGAATCACCCCTGCTACGCCCTCGTCCACGGCGATTGCTATTAGTTCCTGTATTACCCGTGATGTATACTGATTCGGAATTGGCCTTGGAGTTACCGTAAAATCCAGTTTTATTCTTCCAAAAATTGTCTGAGTACTCACTTACTTCCATCAAAGACATACCTCTTGTCGGCGGTTGGGTCATTAACGAAGTAATTACTGATTCATAAAATGTATGTGGTAACATACCCAATGTTTCCGTTACTTGATCCTTTCCGTCATTGTCTTTCCCAAGTTGTCGTAGTTGTCCGTAAATCTCCATGCGCTTTTTAATCCATGGAACAGGGTTTTCCTTTTCTATCAAGGTCATTCTAAACAGCTTCAATTTCCAATTGTAAACATTCAAACTCGATGCTGATTCAAAGTGTGACACTAAACTATACTCAACATATATAATTGTTGCAAGCATATTGTTGCCATTTGGAATTACTTTATTTCGTATGATGCTTTTTCAGTTTTCAACCATTTGATGAAAAACCACTTGATGGCGCTTTCTATCATCCGACTCGAGCAAAAGAGCTATCATTTGAAGACAAAAAGGTTTGTTCAATTATTTAGAAGCAACTAGGGTTGGACAGTAGTTAGAAGTAAAGGATTGGGGAAGGGGTAGAGATTGTGACATATTCAGATGAGAAATGCTATGTAAGATGTTGCTATGCAATGGGCGCAAGATTTGCATTCTATGGGCATAATTTGATATGACTGAAATAAAATGACACAAATAAAGGGATGGAATTTGGTATGGGATGCAGATTAAGGGTGTAGATACTACTCTTTTGTTGAGATTGTCAGTGTAGTATATCCATGTCAGTGGAGTGTAATCACCATTCCGGTTTCATAGTGGATAGAGCTTCCAGTTTGTTCAGAGTCAGAATCATTTTGCATATTAAGAATCTATGGAAACAATTTAAAGCGCTAAGAAATGAGTTTAGTAACGGCCCTTGGATACTAGCTGTCTTTTGTTCAAAATCTTCACCATTTATCAACTTTCAAACCCTATGGCAATCTTGCTGTAGTTTCTCACATCACTGGGCTTTTTAGATTAAGGTTTGTAATTGGCGATCCAACAAAGTAAGAAATTTCGCCAGTTATTACATCTTTCCTTTACAGTTGGTTGAATAACTCTAACTGTAAGTGCTGCTTATACAATGTTTGATGATTTATTATATAGTTGACAGGTTCTCTTGATCTATCAGCAATGCCTCAGTCCTGTAATCAAACTGCACCCCAATAGTGATGCAAATATGCTACAGATCGATAGCTTGCAGACTTTGTCAAATGCCCTGCAACCGGATTTAGTACCTACAAAAGATACTGCGATGCATACTAGCTCAGCATCATCGGAATTCGAGGAAACATGGCCAAGCACTGACTTGACGGAAAGTACCAAGATGCAAAGTCCTATTCAATTCAATCACAAGAGTAAAGAAGATGAAATACCTGGGGATGCAATAGCAGAGAGCAATGAATCCAAGAGCACTATTGCGAGGTATATGCATATGTGTAGTGTGACAGGTCTGACTAGCGTGGCAGGGACGACAGTTTACGTCACAGCCTCGAAATCAGGAAATCACTAGCAAACGAACGGTGGCAATCTGTATGAAACTGAGGTACTCTTGAATTCTGACATAAGCGGATCGAAAGTTGACGTTGACCTCAAAAGGTTGTGAGAAAATAAGGATGAACGTTGTGAACACAGGTACCAGCTAGTGATACAAACAAATGGCTTTTGACTAAGAGATACAGGATAGAGGCTGTATGCTATTATAATTTCGGGTAGAATCATATTCTTCTTTATTGCTGCTGTATTTTATTTTACTTACTCAAAGCATAAGCTACTTATAAGCAGCATGGTGGAGAAGGGGGCTAGCCGTGGTAAATTCCCGGGACCCTGATCTTGACAAGGGCCTGTAAAGTGTTCCAAATGTAAGACACTTGTAAGTGATGTTCTTGTTGGAAGTCTTTATCATATATTTAGGTATAAATTCTGGATCAGTATGCTTCGATGAATGGCTTAATTCTCGAGTTAAGTTGGGCACATGAGCAGTGATCCTAGACTGCCCACACCAAAGACGCAAGCAATGCTAACTAGCAGATCCAAAGGTATTCAAGATATTCCTCCGCCCCGGTTTAGAAAGCAATAAGAGCTAAAATTGGAAATACGTCTCTAATCCTATCAACAGAAAGAATCTGGCCATGAGCTGTGATTGGTTGAATAGTATTGTGACATATGCTGTCAATCCTGCCTCTTTAGTCAATCTTGCCACAGCATATATGTAGCCATCTTCTCTATGCTGAAAGACCTACCAGTTGTTTATGGGTGTCCGGGCTGAATAGAGATTGGAGAATGCTACTCCCTATGGTTATGATTGCATATTTCGCCATTAATTAGCAACGGACCTTCTGCTGAGACCTGCAGAGAAGGATAGAACATTTCCCAACTGTTTATCAAATGTTAAAAATTTGACAACTGTACCCTCGAAACGTTGGAAAATATCCTATACGGAGACAAAGCTATGAGCGAAGCCTTGCAAATTTTCGGAATTTCCTCGTCAAAATCTTCTTACATTTTTCTATTCTACCTATACCTTTCCCGCCCTTTCCTGTTTGAAGTAAACGCTACAAGCACTTTTAGTACCCTTGGGTGTGGCCCTGAACATTCAGGATTTGGTACAAGTACCCTTCAAATTGTGTCCCAGCACCTTCCAAATGCTTTCTATGTCTCAGTTGACGTATATTACCTTGATTATTCATAATTATCTTCTTGTTCAACAGATACATTCAAAGATTTCGAAGCGAGCCTCCAAAACCTAGAGAGGAAAGAACTGGTATGTTTGGTAAAACAGGTGATGAATTCTGGTGGGCAAAGGAACCGAGCAGATCTTCAACCCCAAAGGATTCCGATAGTTCCTCTTTTAGCCCCCCTGTTCGACTAAGAGATACTTGGAAAAGTAGCCAAAAGTCTAGTAGGAAACCGCCTAAAAGTCCGGATAAGAAGCCAGTTATGTCCGGAGCAGAAATCATACGAAATAAGGTATTTTATACTGCTATTCCACCTTTTAGCTGATATAAATGTAGAGGCTTCTGGATGCTTATGTGGACGGATTTCTTTTGGCAAGAATTTACCGACTCTCAACTGCATTTACCGCGTTTCCTCGAAAGAGCGCCTCTCCTCGAAAGAGCGCCCCCTCGAATGAGAGCCTCCCCTGCAGTAAATATATTTAAATGAGCCCCTCTCTCGAATGAGCGTCCCCCCTTTAGCAACGACTTGCTAACGATGACGAATAGAATGAAAACAAGACAAACCCCAGGCCATTCAAATCAAACATTTGAAGACTGTTTGATCTATTGCCTGAAATAGGGCCATGTCGGTCTGGACATATTCAAAGAAAAGTTATCAATTTTGAGCCAACCAGAGTTGAATCCATTTGAAAGGCTGGTTTCAGAACAGGATATTGCTGATGCTACACCAGAATCCAAGCTAATAGATATCGACGAAGAGGACGAAATTGATATTTTTCTTGTAACCCTTTCCTTTTTATCGCTTTGTAAGCTTTTCATTTTATATGGTTTTCGGACTGATTCCATTTTCCTTGTATTTCCTATCTCTTCATATGTTGCGTTTATGTGTCTACCCACAACTATTTGGAAAGATTGTGTCTGTATGTCTATGAAATCAAATGAGCTCCCCCCTCAAATGAGTGCCCCCCTCGAATGAGCGCCTCCCCTCGATGACTGATTTGGTTCACACAAGCATATAATTCAGTAGCATCGGACTAGTATTGGTTGATGTTTCCTTAATATTATGGGGTTTGTTTGTTATCGGTAATGATAATATTTCATGTGGAATCCACTCACACTGCTGCATGTTATGTAGCTTTCACTGAGATGGCACCACCGAGTATGTACTTTGTATTGTTGGTTTTGCTGCGTTTTTTATCCGTTTTTATGCTTTCGTAATGATCCACAGCTTTACAAAAATCTACTCTCTTTTAAGTTTCTCCTTTGAATATCCTTTAGAAAGCGCCTGGTTTTGTACGTTTTGGTGTGGAGTAGTGTCAATGATTTCATAAAAACGAGTAATTTGCTCTCCTTTTTGTAGAAAACGGCTTAGTTTGAATGGGGTATGAGAAAGATGACAAACTTAAATGGTTGTGGATGAATAGCATTGAATTATTATCTTCTACCAGTTCCAAATTTACTTGTACTACGTGTCACGCCCGACCACGCCCGGTGATCTTAGGGACGTAACACAAAATATGGAACGAACATAATCAAAATCTACATGTTGGAAAATGATTACTAATATTGAAGTCGGATTCAAGCCAACGCTCAGACAAAACCCCCACTTAGAGGCCTTGGAGTTCCCAGCTCACAACCGTTTCTTCATCCAAAAATATCTATTTAATACATGATAGCGTTTTGCCTAACTGAAATAGAATACCTTGAAATGATAAACACTACTTGACAACGGTGACGATTACAGTATTTTGCGAAGGATTCGCATATAGTCATGCAGCACTATCCCGTCTTGTTGCCATGGCCACAGCATCTTCTGTCAACAGTCCAACCAATCCTAAAGTACTTAATTACTGCAGCCCTAAATAAGGAACATTGCGCCAGCTTGTAAATCAAGTACGCTACACACGCCACCTTTGATTACTCACCATAGTCCATGGTTTTGATTTAGAAACATACGAAGTTAATGTATTTGTGATTACACGTAAACACAAAGAAATAAGTATATAATAAACATGAGGCTCAAATCAGGCAAAAATTAAGAGGTATTTGTTAAAAAAACAGCAGGGTGAGTCTCAAAAGTAAACTTGAAAAATCTGTTTTTGCGCGAAATATTTTTGTTAAGCTAGAAACATAATGCAAATAACATCAGTCTCTCACTTTCTTTTAGCTAAAATTCCATTTGTCGTCTCACAGTCACCTTGTTGTTATAGTAAATTTCACAAAATTTAAGAAACAATTAGGAAGCATTTGAGGCTGGATTTGACAAAATCTTAAGAAACATCCAAGCTGAAGGAAAGAAATTTGTTTTGTATAAAAAGTTGTGTATTTCTTCATGTTCAGGGACTGTTCACATTCTTCATTGAATCTGATAACCAAACACTCTAAGGATACCCATAAAGTCTCCTTATTGTCCAGTTCAACAAAGTATTTGGCTTCCAAGCTGCTCTTCGGATGTCTTTTCTTCATCTTATCTAGGACTGTTGTAATCCTGTTTTGAATCTTTCTGCTCCACTTTGCACCTTTTCAGCTGATGCAAGTGGACAATCCTATTTTTCCTTGAATCCATTATGTCTAACTCTACATTCTGACTAGAAATTAAATTATGTGCTTTATGGGGCCCCAGCCAAAGTTGTGAATTCAAACCGCTCCTCTACCTTCAAGTATACCATATCATCAAGTGAATACTGGTGATCTTTGGCTGCAACTCTCGTAACAGTAATGGCTCTCGGTCACTTTCTATGCGACTCATCTGTCTGACCTCAGTATAAGACTATCTCAGGGTGTTGTCTCATTCACCTGCAAAATCAGCTGAACACGTCCTGATCGGAGGCCTTTTTGCTCCTGGTGTAACATTGAACTCTCTTCCAGCCATGAGGAATGCAGGTGTCTCTTTCGTTACTTAATGTGATGTTGAGCTATATAGCATCGTGATATCTCGTAATCCCCATAATCTTTCTTGCTGTTTGTGTATATTGCCAATGCAGTCTTTGGGGTTCCGTTATATCTTATTGTCATGCCATTGCATTGTGGTCGATATGCTGCTGTTTTCCTCACCGGAATTTCCATCTTTTTGCAGACTTGTCTAAATGTAGATGACATGAAATTTGACCCACAATCAAACAGAATTTTACTTGGATAGCCACAGCCCTCTGGAAACTTTTCGATGCAATCAACTGTTGTCTCAGTACATATTTCTTGGACCGCATAAGCAGTTGACCACCTGGAAAATTGATCGGTCCTGCATGGTTAAAACATACTTGTTGCCGCTTGTTGTTCCTAATAGTGGTCCAATATAATATATTCCAACTTGTTCCAGTGGTCCAAATACCCCAGTTGGTTTGCATGGTGCATTCCTTCTGTTCTTTGGTTCTTTTCTTCATGCACAACGAGAGCTGTTCTGCAAGTGTCTGGAGATGTCCCTTTTTCATCCCTTTCCAGAAATAGGTCGGCCTTATTCTTGCGAGCATCTTCTGAATCTTGGATTTCTAGCTTCTTCATGGTTGTGAATGAGATTGTCCCTTTTTGCATATTTTGGATAGTCAACTATTTTCTTACTCGCAGCTGTTTCCCTCTTTGTACAGGAGTCCATAAATGATACGTGACTCCCCCTTCAATGTCATATTGAATCTTTTGTCCTTCTAACTTTCTTCTGTCTCCTTTCTGATGATTATGCTCACCCTGTAAATAGAACAATTTCTGCTTGCTCTTCATCAGCTCTTGGCTGCTCAAGACATCATCTGTTGCTGAAAAGATTGAAACTCCTTTTATTTCTTCAACAGAACATCTTGATAATAAGTCGGTATTCCCACTGCATTTCATAAATCTTTGTTTTGCCTCAAAGGAATAGGCTTGCATGTCACCCATCCATCTTTCCATTTGAGCACTCTTAGGTGTCATTGTCGGCAACCATTTGAGAGGTCGGTGCTCTGTCACAACAATAAATATCCTTCCAAGCAATTAATGATGAAAGCATTGTAATGCCCATACGATCGCCAAGCATTTTTTTTAGATTGTTGAGTAGTTACTTTCACTACTTGACAGCTATCTGCTTGCATATAGAACCACTGCTTCACAATCAGCAAAGTTTTGTGCCAATACTACTCCAAGGTCATAACCCTTTGAATCAGTATATGCCACAAATTCCCAATCAAAATCTGGTATTCAAAGAATTGCTTCTGAAAGCAAGGCCCTTTTCAGATTCTCAAATCATCAAATACTTTGGTTTGTCCGCGTGTCGTTGTTAGTTGTGTCAGAAGCTTCAGGATGCTTTCATAATTAGGCACAAATCATCTGCAGTATGAATTCATAGCAAAGAATTTATTTCCCATTGTCCTACCTGTAGAAGCTGAAGAGTATTATACTGCCCTGATGTTTGCTGAGTCATATTGGAATTCCTTCTTCTGACATGATATGTCCCAGATTCTTGCCGCTTTTTTGCACCCATTGACGCTTTCGTTGTTTCTACGTTAAATCTGCCTTTCTGGGTCTGCTACGAACTACTTCAGACGCTCCATGTGCCCCTCAAATGTTCTTTAGATGATGATAATATCGTCAATATACACCAAACAGTGTGCTCGGTGAAATCATGTTCTCAAAATGGCCTTGCCTGAAATTCCCAGTCGCCTTTAGAGGTTGAAAATGTAGTCTTTTCCTTATCTTTTTCCTTCATTGGGATCTGCTAGTATCCGCTCTCCAAATCCGATGTGGTGAAGAACTTTGTTTTCCCAGTGTATCAAGGATATTATCAATTCTTAAGAAAAGGATATACATCCTCTTTGTCACTGTGTTTGAATTCTATAATCTTCATAGAATCATGCTTTACCATCAGGTCTTTTTAACTAAGACAACTGGAGAAGACCATGGATTTTCAGAAGGCCAAATGATGTCTGCAATTAGTATCTTTTTTACTTCTTCTTCCATGAAGCAGAACCAGGTCCAATGCTATGCTCTATCACCGTGGTTTGTCCAAGTTTTTTCCTGCCAGCAACTTCATTTTCGTTCAAAACATGACACAAATGCTGTTGTTCTTCATTGTAGAGATATCCAATGTTCAGATCAGAAGGTCGAATCACTGTTTGAATTTTGTCTTTGGCTTGCTCTCTTTGAAATTCCAGGAAAAGTTCCAACTTGGCCTCTTCATTTCACTTTTTTGCTTCGGCTGAACTGGAGTTTTCGTTGCCTTCATACTCAAAAGTGTGACTCTTCCATTTTTCCTACATTTAGTGAACCCACTGGCCACGGGCATCTTGGTTGTCGATTTCCTGATTTTTTTTCATCAAGCAAGAACAGTGCCATTTATCTTCATTTACTTTCGCTTTTATCACCGAAGCACGTTCAGGAGGCATCAATTCATCTGTGCACAGGAATGCAGATCATTTCGCATCCAGCTGAACGAGAGATAACAATTTTCCAGCGCTAAACACCACAGTTTTCGTATCATACTGAATGTGCAGGCCATACTCTTCCATCAGGTCACTGTCAAGGTATACCCAACTAATAACCCAACTTACAGCATCAGAACTCCCAGCTCACAACTTTCTCGGCATCCTTAACTATCGTTTGCATACATGATAGCGTTATCTCGTCTTGTTGCATTGGCCACGGCATCAGCTATCAAAAGTCCAGTCCATCCTAAACTACTTAATTAATGTAATCCTAACTATTACATCAGCTCTGAAAGCATTTTGTCAAACGTATTATAAGCAGAGGGCTCCTCAAATTTAATAGTTTCTTCTCCATCATAGAGAAAGGTCGTTGGTGAGAAGCAGTACGATAAATTAAGTTCTGACATTGACGGAATGCAGCAGAGAGCACAAAACCTGATTTTATTGAGGTATGTTTTTGTAGTTTGTAATTGCTCTGCTAAATCAGCATGCCATTGCAATGATACATCAATTCTGTCAATCTAACCTTAGGGTATTGATCATATAGTAGAAGTCCGCATGAAATGCCCGCTTTTGTGCTTGGGCCAAAAAACTCTTATAAAGGAAATATGAATAAATTATTTCGTGCAGTGGTTCTTAATAGATAATTTTTCCTCCCCAGGCATTCGTGCCTCGAAAGAAAACTCCCAATTTTCTTGCTTGAGCCAATCAAAGTCCAGAGTTTAGCATAGTGTTTAACAACCTAAAGAATCTTTGGATTACGTTTGGTGCTTAGTTAAGTGCCCAATAACTTGGAGTTTTGCGGTTAAGGTTCTTAAACGTTGTGGGTCTCTTGTGCAAGTTTTTACTGTATTAGATATACTGTGTACTATTATATCACATGTATGTTATGTATTTGCGGATATTTTGAAATCTTTTGCAGTATCAGTGGTACATTTATCGAATTTTTTAGCATAGATTGTCCGAATGTCCATATGTTGTGTTGGTAGAAGCATCCCACTATATGCAATTGCTGAATAATTTGCTTCATGGAGGCATTTTGCCCCCTCGCTTCCCTTAGACACTGCCACTGGTGTAATTTCGTATCATGCCTTAGTAGATTTCAAGATGTGTGACTTGATATGGTATCATTTACAAAAAGTATTACTTTCTGCTTTCTCATCCAAAGCAGAAAAGGACGCCTAGTCCGAACCTTCAATGAGACTTACTATTCCAATACTGCACTGCAAACAGATAGAATCTGAGATAGCTTGGCGCCAAATTATATGGGAAAAACAACAGTGACATCATTTGTCATATCATACCATATCACATCATATCATATCTTCTTAATGAAAGACTCTAATTGAAATATTGACCTTTAGCTATTTTTCATATGGGTTATCATTATCTACGTTTAATGTAAAGCATTATCTGCGTTTAATGTAAAGCATTATCTGCCTTTAATTTTCGGTGTTATTTTTGTAGAAGGTCCACATCAGCTTGTTTTGCTACCAGTAAACAAACCTTACATAATAAATCTGCATCTTTGTGCATGTATTTTCAGCTAAGGCTGTTTTTAGTTACGTATTCAATCATTTTAGTGAGAATACCTTGACGAGCTCATCCTCAGATGTCCCAGTTCAGAATCGATTGAGTCTAGAGAATGATTATTTACCTACTGCTTTTTCCTATCAACCTAAAAATGTGACCGGAAACAGTCAGATCATTCAAAAACAGAAATCACACCAAGAAGACGATATTTTGTACCAATGGCGACTTGCTCGCAAGATGGAGAAAGCAAGACAAGAAAGTTCTGCTTTTTCACAGATGCCATACATGCATGAAAAGCGTATTGATGCGGACTTAAAATGTGAAGAAGAAATCTTTCAAGATGAGAGTGTTATAGGTAGACATTAGATTTCTGAGACTAATATGTACTTTGTATTGATTTGCCATTTTCTCTCATTTTACAACTAATCAGAAATTATATCAGAAGATTCCGGCCCTTCGGCTATTCCAGCCCCCATCTATTTATTTTCAATATTGTTCTTAACCCCCGTTTCTTCCAGTCCCACCTCCGCTTATTGGAGGCCAGCGAATAGTTGTCCGTACCTAAGATGACAAAAAAAATTTTTCAAGGTATTTTTAAGTTTATCATTAAGGTTCATGAATTTATATATAGAACTAAAAGGAATTTGCGAACAGTATTCTGCAGTGTAGCATAGCTTTGATAGTTTTCATTGTTCAATATTCTTTCTTTAGAAGTCAACTGTACCTTTCAGGAAAGCCAAAAAGGCAAGAAATGAGACATAAGCTAATGAGATCGATTGACACCCAAATCGATGACTTCAATAGAGTCCTAACTACTCAGAAAGAAGATAGCAATCCTGCAGTGTGTTATAGATCTGTTGAAGTTCAGACAATGTCATCAAACATTCACCCATTGATTGGTCGGGTCAGAGTTGATTGTAATAATGTGGCGTCCCACATGCACACAGTTTGTGACATATTGCCATGTCCACATGACAATCACACCGAGAATAATGTGCCTAATGAGCAAGTTAAGTGTCGCAGGCAGGACAATATGCCGAGAACATCTTCATGTGACCGCCCTGTTGAAATGGCCGCGCCTGTTGCGAGCTTGCATTTGTCTGTTGGTAGTCCTGAAAGCACGGAGGACAAAAGAGCCGATTGTGATCCAAGAGAGTCAGCCACAGTAAATAGCGATGTGGAAGAGGTTTCTTGTGATACTAACAACAGTAGAGCGAAACATTTGGCTGAGCCACGGATTGAAAACTTTGATATTAATAGAGAGGAATGCAATAGAATTAGACAACAGAAAGAAGACGAACATTTACATAAGGAGAATATAAAGTTTGACAATGGAGGCCTGGGGTTTGAGAAAGATCTTAACTGTGCATGTGACAGTATTTTAAGAGGTACTTCCACTGAAAAGGGAACTGCAAGCACCAAAATAACAAAAGCAATCGATGAAGTATGCCTATTTCTAAATCAAGGAGCTTTTGTTTGATTATAGAAAAAAATAATTTGAACATTCTAACAAAAGTATAATTTAGTTGCACTTCAAGCTTATACTACAATCCTATTAGCCATGTTTTAGTCGCAAAAGAAACCAGGATTTCCAGTAGCTTGACTCAAGCAGGAATTGCTTTGTTTTTCTAGGTTATTTCTGAAAATCTATTCGCTGCATCCTTATCTCATAACTCCTCGATGCATTCTGAAAAAAGTAATGACATCAAAGATGACAATACCGAGGGTGCTAGAGAAAGCTGCGATTTGTGCCCTGTCATAGGTAAGGCAAAGACAAACATACATTTCTGCATTAGAAATTCCAACCCGCCATGATATCCACATGAAAATCATGTTTTACAAATTATGTTCTTTTGCAAATTATGTTCTGTTTTTTATCAGGTTACGAATCGTCAGATGGAGAGTTTTCAGATGATGATATATTAAAAGTCTTACGCATTCGAAGAAAACGCTATTTGCAAATTTTAAGGTGAGTCACTATTCCAGTATCATACTCTTGTGTTTCTACGATCCTGTCATTATTATAGTCTACACACTATCGCCAATCATTCTGTATAGACAAGTTCCAGTAAGAGAGCTTCAGCTTTGCACCCTGGTATGAGGCATGTTCTATCATTTACCTGTTTACGCTCTTCTATCGATTTTATACTTTCTTTTTTCACCTTCCATTCAGTTATGTTGTCCAACTGATTCCATGTGACAATTTAATGTTAAATTTTTAGTGAAATCCACATAGCATTAAAGGAAATTCCAAGCGGGAAGGAGTAGCTGGGCTACTGGAAGATGCTTCGTGTTGAATTGAAGATCATGTATTTGACTTTGAGTTACAAGTTTTCTTTTCACCATGGTTTTCTCATAGAAGAACGGCTTTGAAGTGAGTCGCGCTAATACTTTGCAATAGTCACTATTAGATATATTGTTGTATAGAATTCAATAAAAAAAACTTCAATATCTTTACATTGCGTCTTCTTTAGTATTAGTCATTCCAGTTATGTACAGTGGATTTATACTCTCAACATACACAAAAATAATATCCAGTGAAGTAGTACCAATAGGAACCGTAAGGAACGCAATTGTAATACAATAAGTTACACCTGCAATTGATAGGATTGGAAGCAAATTTTGAAGCTGAAGAACGGTGACACTCCCCATCCCTTGGGTATCTGAGGGGCTACCATGTCTAAAGGTTTAGATGTTAAAAATGAAATAAAGTGAAAGAAGAGACGCCAAATGCAAGTTGCTGATACCGTTAGATTCCATGATGTGTTGCAAATGTTGTTGTACCTCGGCTGTTAATATCTAACTCAAGTTGATGGTATCCTTGATTCAGGTCTAACTTGGAAAAGACAATTGCGCCAATTATGGCCATGAATGAATTCGTCTACTGTCAGCGCTGGATGGCGTTCTCGTTTAGTCGCTTGGTTGGTTTTTCTCACGTCGACATAAACTCGTACCTCGTTGGTATTGTTTCGTCTTGGAAACACTACAAGAGGACTAGCCCAGGGCGTCACTACAATGGCAGGTTCGATTATATCATCTTCTTCAAGTTCATCTAAAGCTTTATCAGGGCTTTGCGAATTCGGAAAGGAACTCGGGGAGCTGATTGAACGATCGGGATAACATTATCGTCAATATTAAGTCTTATTTGCGTGTCCTTCAGTTTTCCCTCACCAATGAATAACTCAGGATGTTCTTTTGTTAAACTCGATGACAGATTACCATTTGGTACAATGTGTGCTCCTGTTCGATGAATGGCTGATGATGGATGTTGTGCAGGATTTTCTTCTTGAACATTGTCAATATTGACTAGTAGCTAGTTTAACTCTATGACTGTTTGAACGCTCAATAAATTCCCTGTCGATTTCTTCGCGACATAAAAAGTCCCTAATATTTCGCGATGGGGTGTTTCGATTTCTGTCTCAAATTTTCCAGCTATACCAAATGGTGTATCTAAAGCGTATGCAAATACATTGCTGGTAGATGGATCCAATTGTAACTTAGGATTCTCTGTTTGTATCTTGTTCAAGCTGGGTGTGTCAAGAATATTGATGCTTGCTCCAGTGTCTCCAATTACATCTATTTTGCAATTCCCAGTTTTGGTTTTAGCTTTCGGGGGGTTCAAGGTACACTTTTGAGAACTCTTCATTCGAAATAAGATTTCATACTCCGAAGTCTCTGACTCTGATGTTGATTCGTTAGTGTTTGTTCCGGTATGAAGATGTTGAACTGCGCTCTCAGGCTTTTGCCGTCCTTTTATCACTAGTACACGTCATGGTACCTTTGAACGACAAGCATTTTCGAAATGGTTTGGTTTCTGTAGGTCTGACATAGCTGTCGTTGCAATTTCTATTCCAGTAGCTTTGCCTTCTGACATTTCTAAAAAACGATCACAGTCAAGTAGCTTCTGTAGCGTTTGGTTTGCTTCACGAAGTGCTTTTCATCTGACCTTTTTTGATCAGCTTCCAGAAATGTTTCTCGATTTTACCTCTACATCTGTTTCGTGAAATGCACTATTGAATAGATTAGATAAATTGACGTATGGGTGTATGGCTTGATCAATTTTAGCATAAAAAGGTTACTTCTATAGTCTACAATACTACCATTGATAGCGATAACTGTAGAATAAATAATAATTGACTTAGTGAAATTCGTCCTTGTTCCACTCGTTCTTCTCTTCAATTCGTATCTCTATGAATGAATGTCTCTTGCGTGCTCCTGTCTCTCTCCTGTCTCTTATCTCTCTGCGATCTCTTCAGTTCGTCTATTGTTCTCCTCACTTCCGTTTCTCCCGCGTAGCGTTACCACTTTCATCACTCACAATGAGTGGCAAGCTGTTGTAGTCGAATATGATACTAATCCAATGTCTCTTCATGCTGTTGATAGGCTTGGCGAAGTGCATACCTTTCAAATGCGATATTCTTCTATGGTTGAAAACGTGCACTTAACCTATGAACTGCTGCTCTGTAATTGTTTGCCTCCCCAGTTTCTGGTAGAGTCTTTAAAATGCTTCTCCACTCAAATGCAACAGAAGTCCACGCTATCGTTCAGGGTCATCGATTTCCATTACAGTGAGAATATTCTCGAAACGGTGAAGATATTCAGTCCACCTTTGTCCTGTGCTTCAAGCATCACTTTGTGCATCGCAAAATATAAATTTGATAATGCTGCCATTCTGAAGCTTAATTCAGATCTCGTCTCTCCCTCTTTTCATATGGGTTGTGATACTCGTCGCCAAATGTAGTATCCCGGGACTCAAGAAAGACGCAAAAAAGACTCAAAAAGCACACGTTTGTACATTAGAATCTCTTGTCACTAATATCTACTTGATCACTATCACGTGATCACTATATCTCACTTCAAATTAAAGAAGCGTGGTGAAAGTTTTGCGGAAAGATTGCAACGGACATTTAAGTTATGTTTAAAGCACATTGCATACCTGTCAAGTTTCAATGTTAAAAATGAATGACAAGAGGCAGTGGCATTCACCACATACAGAGGGATTTTTGACATATATATTTAACCACACCCATTGATACAACTTACAAGAAAATTTGCAAATGAAGAGAGACAGACACACGGTTCTCAGAACTCTTGAAATCCTGGAAAACCTGGAAAAGTCAGGGAATAGCAGAATAGGCGACAGTTTCCATTTTCATCTCATTCATGATCGCAGTTCATCAGTTCATCATTCGTAATCATAGTAAATAGAATGGGACTAGTTAGGAAACTATAACAATAGAACAAAAGCTGTCGCTATATGATGTTGAAAAATGGTCACGTGACGATGAAGCATTAAGGAAGTTGATCATCATGGATGGAAAACAATGCACCACTGGATGCAGACAAATGTTGTAGGATTTTTCCCATTCCCACATGCATCTATTGCTTTCAAAGAATTTGTTTTGATGACGAAACTATTCTACGCAATTCAGTTGTTGCAGAAGGTGTTCTTGAGCTCAGAATTAGCCAAAATGTCACTGCCGGAGGACCTTAGAGTTAGATCATGGAATGACCTTGGCCTAAAATCACAAATTGAGATCGCACATTTTTCTCAGCTGAAAGACAAGATTTTATTCAATGATGATAGCGATGACTTCCGAAAGAAATAAGAGAATGAGTATGTACGGATATTTTAAACCAGTGAGCTTTATTTAAAGATTTCCATGCATTGCATTGCATTAGATCGATTTCAAACGGTTTCCAATACCTTGATCCATACAGCTCGCATCATTACGCACACAAAGATAAGTACATATAGTAGATTCTACACTAAGTGCTAAGCCTAGTATACATGAACGTTCTCTACTTTTTGAGTGAGCCAAAAACTTGCTCTTGCGAACCTTAGTCTTGTTAAACGATCGAAAGGCTACAGGCACTTAAATGCTGAGAGGTGTGGGGTGTGATACACAATCCTTTATCCAATCACGAAACATAAAAGCAGTTAGAAAAATTTAGTGCTTGCATTCTCTTTAATTCTTGCCACTTTGATGTAAAATCTTCAGCATCACTAGATCTATCTTTAAGTTGGTTCTGGTTTACAGGAATTATTGATCGAAGTTGGTGACCAAATGCGTATTCTGCAGGTGATTTATCATTTGCTATTGGTGTATTGCGTAATTCCAGCATTGCCAAGTGTGGATCACTATTTGATAGTTTACATCGTTCTAGCAAATATCTAATTGTCTGAATTTATCGTCATTAGATTTTGGATAATATGGACTGCTCGTTATGTGCTGAAAATTCCAAGATTGTGTAAACTGTCTACATTCTTGAGATGAAGATTGAAGACCATTGTCACTTCGCAAGATTTCTGGTATATCAACTCTTGCAAGCATGTTTTTCAAATTTTTGATCACTGAACTTGAATTGATCTCACATAGTTTCATAATTTCCCTGTATCTGCTGTAGTAGTCCACAACATGCAGAAAGTCTTGTTCATTCCAATAAAAGAGATCTGCTACTACCATCTGAAAGGGATATTTTGGAACTTTAGTTTGAACGATTTCCTCTTTACACTGATTATTTTGTATTTCGTTACAAGCAATGCATTGCCCTACTTCCTTTTCAATCTCCTTATTCATTTCCAGCCAATATACTGCAGATCTGACTCTCCACTTTGTCTTTTCTACTCCAAGATGCGATTTATGTAATTGCTTGAGAATACCTTTCCGCATTGATGCTAGAATAACAATTCTCTCCGCTTTGTATATGACTCCATCAATTACAGATAGTTCTTCTCTGAATTATCAAAAACATTTAAGATCCTCTTGTTGTCCACTCCTTTTCTTTGGCCATCCTCTTGTAGTATACTCCACCAGCCTTATCATGGCCAAATCTTTCCACACTTCATTTCGAATTTCTTCCAGCTTTTGCTTTGTAGCTGCTGCACTCTCTTGTATCATATGAATCTTAGCATTCAATTCATTCTCTGGAATCTCCTCTGCAGTTTCTTGTAAATCAGCTCTGGACATGGTATCTGCTAGTATGCTTTCTTTCCCAGGCATATACGACAGATTAATGTCATATTTTTGCAAGTTCAAAAGCATCCTTTGCAGTCTAGGAGGTGTAGCATGAAACGGTTTTTAATGATGTTTCCCAATGGTTTATGATCACTGTAAACAGTTACTTGCTTTCCATAAATATATTGATTAAATTTTTGGCATCCAAAAACAACAGCTAGTAACTCCTGTTCAAGTGTTGCATACCTTTTTTGTGTTTCTGTTAATGCACGTGATGCATATACAATTGGTTTGTTGTTCTGTGTCAGCACTGTACCTAGTCCTGATCCTGAAGCATCGACGTATATTGAAACAGGCTTTGTAGCATCATAAAATGACAAACAATGTTTTGATAACAATATTTCTTTGATTCTTTCAAATGTTATGTTATGCCTTTGTTTCCACTCCCAGTGTTTGTTCTTGACCAGTAATCCTCGTAAAGATGATGTCAGTTCTGATAAATTTGGAACAAATTTGCAAACATAGTTCAACATATCTAGTAGTCGTTGAATAACTGTCTTATCCTCTGTTATTGGCATATCCAGAATACTTTCGATTTATTCTTGTCTGCCTGAATTCCATCTGAGGTCAGTTTATGCCCGAGATATATTAGCCCTGGTGTTTTAAATTGGCACTTGTCAAGATTCATTGTCATACCCATTGCCTTTGCCTTCTCTAAGCATTTGATGATGTGTATATCACGATCATCGTCTTTCTTTCCCTAAATCAGAATATCATCAATATCTGTTTCAATCTGCCCCATGTGTTCAAATATTTGACATATTCTGTTGAGAAGACTTCTTGTGCAGAATGAATTCCATATGGCAGTTTAGTAAACTGATATCTTCCAAATGGCGTGTTAAATGCAGTTAATTTCATGCTACCGTCATCTAATGGGATTTGCCAGTATCCAGTGTCTTAACAATTGTACCCATTTTGTTTCACTTTTGTTGCTTTCAGCTCTGTTTCCTCATCTGCTATTTGACTGAACACTCGTAATGGCATAACATTAGCCTCAGCCCTAGTATCTAGTTTGGCTTTTACTCTTTTCCCATTCATCCTTATCACTGCAAAGGCTTCAGTTTTTTTATTCCTATCTAGTTGCTGTCTTTCATCAGTTGTAACTTGCACTACCAATAAATCATCATCATTATAGTCTTCTTTTGTTACTTCATGCATTGTTTTTGATCTACAACATGATGCCCAATGATTCTTCTTCTTGCATTTTCGACAGATTTGTCCATAAGCTGGACATTCTCTCGGCTTTTGTTGCTTTCCGCAGTATGAACATTTTTTGTGCTGTATACTGCCTGTTGACACCTTATCATCTTTATCTTTTTTAGTTACTGACTTTGTCATTTTTGACAATTACTTTCGTGGCCGCTTATTGATATAGTCCATTTCTTTTTCATTTTTCAGCAATTGCATTTTTCTTCTCTTCACTTCCTCAGTTCTGTTGATTTCAATTGCCTTTCCAAGGGTCATCCGCGCTCCTTTCCGCAAAAGAGTCCCTCGTATCTTATCCGATTGAATTCCATCAACACTTTTATACGTTAGCAAGTCATCATGTAATTCACCAAACTCACACGTCGATGCTAAGTTTTTGAGTTCTGTCAAATACTGATCGAAATGTTCACCTTCATATTGATTTCTCCAGAAAAATTTTCGCCTCTCCACAACTAAATTCTTTCGTGTCTCACAGTATTCATCAAATTTCTTGACTAGTTCATTAATCGTAATGTAGTCTTCTTCCGTTGGATTTCCGTCAGCATCTTGATCTTCTCCCATTGCAAGGTATTAAATATTTCGCGACCTTGCTCGCAATCAGAAACAAAAATGCACTGTATTTTTCTTCTTCCGATTTGTCCTTCATCACATCTGTCAAATAAAAAGTCATTGTCTGTTTTCATTTCTTCCATGTAGCGGCAAGATTGGACGCATTGAAGTTCATCTCCTTCGGTTTCGGAAGGAATTCCATCTTGTCTGTCGTAGACTCAGGAATTTCTATTCTCTTACGTGCGTTATTTCTTCTGGTGCCATGTAATAATTTCAGTCATCGCGCAGAAGAATTAATCTCATGAACTCAAGAGTTCATCATATTAAGCACCAAAATCCAACTCAATATGACTAATCATAAGACCTATACCTGTCTATATCCCTAGAGAGTCTATTTGAGTCCCTAAAAAAAGCAAAGCATGTTGCATTGGGATTTTTATGTCCCAAAATGCACTAAGACTAAGCAACAACTTATGCGTAACTAAGTTTAATGCATGCGTAGTATCATAATGTTAATATTATAGCACTTCCCGCGCCGTGGTTTTATCATTGTTGGATCGAACTAAGTAGTGTGAAGATAGATGCCAATCAGAAATAGATAAGAATACTACTCACGAAGTCATACATGAATAGCTTGCATTACTTCTAGACCATGCCGTTTGTCAAATCTACTAAGGATCCATCCGCCAAAACAAATCCCCCTTTTGAGCCAAAGTGGTAGTAGACCACTGTCGCAGTAGACCAAACTTCTCCTACTGGCGTTGTATGGACCGGTGCTGAATTACGACCGGCGTTGACTTACGACCGGCGTTGAATTACTGTGACAAAATCGCTGAACATTGTGTTTGCAGAAAGAAAGAACACTGTAAAGAACACCAACCAGGTACAAATTTTCATATATGTAGCATGCCTTCTGTGATGATTTGTAAACGACATGGTTTTCTACGCTGAGTTATGGCCTAAAAGCTGATCTCCTCTTGGCTGCTTGTACTGCGCGTCCAAGTCTGTGCATGCTTAGTAACTCGAAATGATGTAATACCTCTGACCGTCACGATCAAACTTTGTACACTTTGAAAGTAGAACCAAAGCCAATTGTCAGGACGGCCGCTTGTTGTACACAGACAGTCATCCAATAGAATCACAGACTGAAAGCGAATTAATATTCAGCGCCAAAGAGAGATGGCAGCTTCATACCAAGGTGAAACAACATTACCGGGATGGCATTCGCTAAATACCTGCTCCAAACACAGGAAACAACACAATTGCACGCTCAACAAATGGAAATTCTTCACAAATATTTAAGTGGGGAATATACAGGCTCATTTGGAAATGTAGATGATAACGAAGATGGAAGTAGTTATCTACTTCTCCTTCTCCTCCAAGCTCAGCGACTCTGTCAGTGTCACCTTCGAATAAAATTACTGAAAATCTGCTTATCACTGAAGATCAACTAGACGAGTTACTCATTAATGAAGTGCAATCGTACAGATGCCTATGGGATCCTCCTTCTAGAGCCTATAAGGAGACACCAAAGAAAGCTGAAGGTTGGAAACAGATCTCAGTAAACTTAACGCCGAGTGGTGAGTCAATCAGAAATTTCGACTCTTTGTAAATATTTGTGAGGTACAACTCAAGTCTGAATCAGCGACAGTATTATTAAGAGACACCTCAGTTTCCTCTGCCTTCAAATAATTTTCTTATCATGGTCATGTCAGTTCAACTCAACCGTTCGCCTCAATTTCTGCTTTCCTTATTCTGAACTGAATACCGTATGTTCTACTTTCCTATAAACTCTCGTGTATATTAGATATTTGCAGCAATAGCAACATATAGTACGCGTCTTTGGTTTTATTCTTTTAAATCGATGACTACACATAATATACGACAATCGGGGACTACATGAGATATGGCGGCACATTGCCACACAAACACTTTGCTCGGAAAGCGTATTTGCAACACACAACATAACTCCACATGAACATACTGCTGAAACACGCAACACGACGGCTAAAGTGACCAGAAATACTTAGTTTGAAGTCTGTTGATTTCCATATTGCCAATACATATTTATTCTATTCTTAGAGGAGATTTTGAGAAAAAAATGGAAATATCTACGCGATAGAATGATGACATGTTTAAAGAAAATTGAGGTTGCAGATCGTTCTGGTTCTGTAGCGAATCGTACCCCCACGTGTAAGCACTTTGGTGCGTTACTATTTCTAAAACATTCTGTGTCAAATAGAGCACCTGAAAGCAACATCAGTCAACTTGATCTCACCATTGATTCTGATAGTGTTTCTGCAGAGCCACAGACAACTTCACTGGAAATATATCTCCTACCATACCCTGTTGTTGCCCCTAAAAGATCACGTGTTGATTTTGAAGGAAAATTTTTTGAAGAAGCCGGGATAGACGTGATAAGATGGAACTGCTGCTCCTAGAATCAATCAAAGCAAGCACGCCAACTTCATGTAACAGCGAGGATAGCACTGATGATCCAGATGCCCTATTCTGCAAAAGCCCAGTATCATCGCTTAAGAAAATGAAACCAATTACAAAGAGGAAAGCCAAAATTGAGCTGGTTCTTTTCAAATATAAGTTTGAAGAAGAATCTGAGAACTAAATCTTTACTAAATAGTTATCATAAGATAGAATGATATTAATTTTATAACCATGTGCAAAAATTTTCCTCTCATTTTTGTTAGTCTACGTGCAGATCTCGTCAAAAGTGTTTGATGTGCTTTGAACCATTGCCCACTGCCAAGGAACTGACCCATTTTCAGAATGGAAGTACTCTTTGAAATTATCTCTAACTTCATTAGCCAACTGTGAATAGTTGTTAGAACTTGTGTTTGAAACCTGAAGCAGGGCTTGATTAAAATATTCAGTTCTTCAAGGGCCGTTCTGAACCCTTCCATTAATTTCCTGATCTATCAAGTTGCCAGGGCAGTACTGGGGGCTGCTTTCAAAACATTTGTCTTTCATCAGAAAATTCTGCAGTGCGACTTTCGACTTTGTGACAGCAATAGCAGTGTCAATGTTGGCACAAATGGGGCATTGAAAAGTCCGGAATCTTGAAGTTGCTATCCCAAAGCTATTCTCTACCATTCGGCGGGCACGTGAGATTCTGTAGTTTGTTATTCGCTCTTCTTTCGTAATTCCCTGCCCTGGATATGGCTTCATTAGACAGGGCTTTAGGGGAAAGCATCATCTCCCTCAGATACATAGGGATACTTACTTGTTTTGTCCCCAAAGTTTCGTGGAGCTGGAAACTTCAAACAACCACTATTGATTGCATGGCCTAAATGACTACCATATAAAGCACTGCCACCACTTAGTCTCCCATAATCCCCAATGTCCACCGTAACAAATTTCGTAGTTGGCATTTGCAGTAGCAATAAGCACTATGCTACGGAATTTTTTATAATTATAATACATGGACCCTCGCCTAGGAGGACATTGAATAATGACCTGCTTGCCATCAATTGCACCTACGAAGTTGGGAAAATTACATCTATTCTTAAATCCTTTGCTAACATTCATCACAAGTTTGAGGTACATTTAAAACCTTCTCTTTCTATGGCCATCCACAGCACATTACAAGTTTCCTTTACCACTCTTCCAACTGTTGTCTTACTCATTCAGTAGCTTGCTCCAATTGTATTACATGAATTACCGGTTACAAAGAATCACATTGTAACGCACAAACGCTCAGCTGGTAGAACTGGGTGCCTTCTGATTTCATCACGTTGCAAGTATGGCGCAACATAATTCGGCAGTTCCTCGATCTTTTTTGCTGTCATATGAAACATTTGGAAATATAGCTCTGGATCCGATAATTGGGCCTCATCAACCAACGAATGATATTCATTTTTTAATTGTCTCTCGTTGTAGATTCGCCTGACCCAAAATCTTCTCTTCCTAGGGTGCTTCAGCATGATATAATCAGGCGTGGATCCAGCGGATCAGGTGACAGGGTTCAGATTCGATATTTTTGGACCACGCCCCTTCGCAATGGACACGCCCATTGGTATAGCATTCCAGTGCCACCCCAGACGAAGGATGAATAAATACATAGTGTAATCTAACCCCGCCAAATATTATTTTTATCATCATTGATTTCTATCAAGTCTCTTCAACCTTCCTGTGAATTCATTAAAATTTGCTTTATTTACTGTTAATCAAAATATCGACCAGTAGTTGTTTTATGTTATTTACTGCATTTAAATGCTGCCACAGTTCTAGTACAATGGCCCAAGAACTTTCCGATGAGTGAGTTTCCAACCTCAACCCGGTCAAACCCTGTGGAACCTAGAGGAGTTCTATGGATATTCGTATTGCAAAACTTTGACAGGGTGTTGACCCGGTTCAAAGATGTGAATGAATGAGTCACCGGGTTCAAATTTCCGTCTATTTCGCTATTCAGTAGCCATAAATATTCAACAGAAGCCAAAAAGGATTAGTGGAAACACTTGGTGTGCTAAGTGATATAGGATTGTGTAAGTGATAAACACCCTTCTTGCCAATTGTGTATTTTTTTGGGTTAAGAATAGAAAACAATAGCTATAGGAATCTTGATAACGATGATGATAGATGATAGGAAAGATGACAAAAACTCGTACTTTATCGAACTCCATGCCTGACATGCGATTACAAGAAACATGGTCGAGACCTATGGTCGAGACTTGAAATAGTAATAATCATAATAGCATAAAATAAAATTTTGAAAATTTGACTGGGTTTCTGAAACCGGTCAACAGGGTATAGATCCTCAGTTACTTGACGTTTATCGAGAGGTAGTGGAGAGTCACCTTGGATATGTTAACGTGGTTTGGGGAGCCCTTCCCAGTGCTATGCAAAGCACTCTGCAAAGAGATCAGAATAGAGCTTTCAATTTAATAGAATCCTCGAAAATAAAGGACGCTTACAATAGGAACGTCCTAGATGTGAGAGAATTGATGGTATTTGATCGAGCAGTCATAACGTTCAAAATTGTCAATATGCTTTGCCCTGAAGACTTACAAAATAAATTCACAGAGAGATCGGCCTTATCAAACTATAACACTAGGAATATAAAGAAACTACATGTACAAAAGCTAAAATTAGAACATACTAAAAACAGCTTTTTGTACACAGCTCCGAACGCTTGGAATAGTTTCCCACAGGCCATTAGGAATGCCGAGGCCATCGTGCGATTTAAAAAAGAGTTGAAATCTCACCTTTTGAGCTAGAAGACACTATAGTAGCTCTAATTTGCACAAAACCATGGAAGACTTGCAATAGAACACTTCTGACTGTAGTTTCTTTTTTGCGGTATGGTAGCTTAATTTTCTTCATGTAATATTGTATTAGTTTATGTAAGTACAAATATAGCTGAATGGATATTGTGGGTAAGTAAGATTAAATAAATATATAAATCCTCCCCTGATAGTTCTCCAGATCTTCACACTCCTTCTGTTTTCTACATATCATAGCAAACTGCATTAGTCGCTTTCGGCTTCCTACTTCCATGTTGTTTATAACTTTTGGCGCACTTTCTTAGGAGCAGAGTGTACGCACGACTGCAACCTCCAAACTTCACTAGACGTACGCACGGTGTTGAGATGTTGATTTAGTTAATTTAGAGTGTAGTCGATATCTAATCCTAATGTAGTCAATCAAGAACACTTGCCAATCAACATAATTAGTTAAGGCGCCGAATTAGGGACAGGCATCCGTAAAAGAAGGTGTATAGGAAATTAGAAGTCAGTGTTCACGTGTAGTTAAGATGAAAGGTATTATGTTTTTGCTGTACAAATTATGTATATAGATATGTTACTGTTTTTATATAAAGACACTACATTATTTGGCTTCACGATCTGCCTCAATTAGTTCACAAAATATGGCGCCCAACGTGGGGCAGTGAGGTCAAATAAAATCTGTGTAAGGATGGCTACAGAAGAAAATCAAGAGACAACACAAGGAATAGAACGCCTACGAAAAATAAGAGGTGGCCATCGAGCGGTCGTAACAAAGCTTGGACGAGAAGCATATTAGAAAATGTTGTATTCAGAGTAAAGAGTAGACCAAATAACACGATATAACCATACAACAGCAAGCGAAATATATGAATCAGTAAGGCCCATTCGATAACACAAAAACTCAGCAATAAGCAAAAGCGAATCTGTCAATCATAGTAAAAGAACCACAGTCATATGAGTGATCACATGATCGTATACAACCGGGAAGTTGCGAATCACAACATGATTTGTCATCTTTTGATACTCCCACTTGATGAGCATCTTCAAAACAGCAATATCTTAATTTTCGTTCTTCTTAATCCCCATTAAAGAGCGCAAGTCCTCAAATCTCTGTCTTGGTAAAGCTTTTGTTAAAATGTCTGCAACCATTTTATCAGTTGGACAGTATTTCAGCTCAATCTCTTTGTTTTGTACATTTTCACGAATAAAATGATATTTAATGTCTATATGTTTAGCTCTTGAGTGCCCCTTTGTGTTCTTTGTTAAACATATTGCTCCTTGATTGTCTTCGTTTATTATAGTGGGTTTTGACACATCAACTAGTAAATCTTTCAACAGACGACGTAGCCAGATTGCTTCTTGACTTGCAGAGCTCAAACTTACATACTCTGCTTCGGTTGTTGACAAAGCAACTACCGATTGCTTTTGACTTCTCCATGAGATTGTGGAGCCAGCTAGCTGGAAAATGTACCCTGATGTTGATTTTCTGGATTGCACATCACTGGCCCAATCGGCATCAGCATAACCAGATAGCATCAATTCTGAATCATTTGCATGAAATAAAAGACAATAGTCTAAAGTACCGCTAATGTACCGCATGATCCTCTTTATACCTTGCCAATGTTCTTTAGACGGCTTTGACATAAATTGACTCAAAATACCGACTGCAGAACAGATATCTGGCCTTGTTGCTATCATGGCATAATTTAAGGATCCAATGGCTGCTTGATATTTCCTAATATCAAACTGCTCTTCGTCTTCTGATAACTTCTGGAAAACTTTTCCAACTTCCATTGGAGTAGCAACAGGTTTAGATTCGAACATTCCAAACCTCTTTAGAATATTTTCCAAGTATGACTTTTGACTTATGAATAATTTCTTATTATCCCTATCACGTTCAATCAGCATACCAAGGCAATATTTGGCATCTCCTAAATCTTCCATTTCGAACCTTCGTGACAACGACTTCTTTTCAACTTCTAACATCTGAGAATCATTTGATGATATCAATATGTCATCCACATATAAAGCCAATATTATGAATGAAGACTCGCCATCCTTTCTTGGTTGTACTTTGGTGTATATACAAGAATCAGCTGCGTTTTGTTTGTATCCTGATTGCTTCAAAAAGGTGTCGATTTCAATATTCCAGCAATAGGCTGCTTGCTTTAAACCATAAAGGCTTTTATTCAACTTGCAAACTAATTCAGGATTGCTTTCATCAATACATCCTTCAGGTTGAGCCATATAAATTTCCTCCTGAAGTTTACCATTCAAAAATGCAGTCTTGACGTCCATTTGGTGTAAGTCAAGGTTCAATGTATTCACCAACGATAGGATAGTGCGAATAGAGTTGTATCTTGCAACTGGTGCAAAAACTTCATGGTAATCAGAACCTTCCTTCTGAGAAAAGCCTTGAGCCACAAGTCGAGCCTTAAAACGATTAATAGTGTTATCAGCGTTTCTTTTGATTTTGAAAACCCATTTGTTTCCAACTAGATTTTTACCTTTAGGTAAGTGAGCCAATTCCCAAGTGTCATTCTTCTTTAAAGACTCAAATTCACTCTTAATTGCGTCTTTCCATTGTAAAGAATGTCTGCTGCTGATAGCTTCATTGAAATTACATGGTTCATCATCATCGGTGGATGTTATTCCGGCGAAGTCAAGGTTTTCACCATTCCACCAATCCCCAGTTACAGTCCCAGGTCTATCTGGAGCTGTTCTCATTCTTGTAGACCTTCTTACATCTTGTTGACACTGACTTTCTAATTCATCATCCTCAATGATACTTTCAGTTTCTTTATCACAAAGTTCAAACTTATTTATTGCATCGCCAAAATCAAATAGTTGTTTAAAATCATCTTGATCTTGAGATTCTGTTGAAAGATGCTCAAACTCATACTCCAAGAAACTCACATCGCGACTTCTGATCATTACTTTTCTTTCGATGTCATACAGCTTGTATCCTTTACTACCATCTAAATAACCAACAAAAATGCACTTCTTGGATTTCTTGTCTAACTTGCCTCGTTTTTGATCAGGAATATGAACATGTGTACAACATCCAAAAACTCTGAAATTGCTTACATCTGGCTTTCTTCCGAACCAATGCTCATAGGGTGTTGTACCATCCAATGCCACTGTTGGACATCTGTTTCTAATATACACTGCAGTGTTCACTGCTTCTGCCCAGAAATACGAAGGTAGTTTTGCGTGATGAAGCATAGATCTCGCACTTTCTACGATTGTACGATTCATCCTTTCACTAACCCCATTTTGCTGTGGCGTCATTGGTATTGTCACCTCTCTTTTAATACCACGATCAATGCAGAATTGCTTGAACTCGTTAGAGACATACTCTCCTCCATTATCTGTGCGAATGATTTTAATCCTTTTACCAGTATGGTTTTCTACAGCAGCAACAAACTCTTTAAATTTCTGCAAAAGCTCACTTTTCTTTTTCAAGAAATACACTGTGGTGAAACGAGAATAATCATCAATAAAGATGACATAATATTTTGAACCTCCCACTGAATCGATATTTATGCATCCAATGTCACTGTGTATCAATTCCAGTAGATCAGCTGCTCTGTGTTCAGACTTCTTTGGAAACGGCATTCGATGCTGTTTACCTTCAGCACATCCATCACAATTACGGTCAAATGTTTCTTTTGTGTTCAAATTCAAGCCCGTTACCATACATTTATTCGACAGCAATTTAAGATTATCATAACCGAGGTGAGCAAACCTTGAATGCCACAACTTGATCGAATCATTACTGCCATGTGTGGAACTTATAAATGCAGCTGTTATTTCTTCAGTATTCAACTTGTACAATAATCCGTCTTTGCGACCAATATGCATTACCTTATTGTCTAATATAACACTACAGGTATTGTCCTTGAAATGAATTTCTGCCCCTCTATTTACCATCGTTGGAATGGATAACAGTTGCTTCTTGATTCGAGGAACGTAGAGTACACCTTGAAGAAACAAATCATACCTTTTAGCACCATCAAATACAGGAAAACGAAGGTCTCCTTCACCATATGCAAAAACGTAATGATTGTCAGCTAGTTTAACTTGCAGTGGCGTTTTAAATGTAGTAAAATTGAACATCAGGCGTTTGTTTGGAGTCATGTGTTTAGATGCTCCAGAATCAATGCACCACTCATTTGCCTCTAGTTGACCCGCAGTTGGGCACACGGTTAATGCGATTTCATCTTCATTTTCAGCTTTTAATTTTTCTTCAATGTTATTAGCTGACTCAGCACTTGATGATTTTTGATCGGCTTTCTTTTTGTAACAATTTTTCGCAATATGTCCTTTCTTACCGCAATAAAAACACTTTCCAGATCTTGTGTTGACAGGTTTTCTTTGGTATTGCGCTTTGCTTGTCAACAAGGCGTCTTCATTCTTCGCTTCCGTCACAGTTGGCCTTCCGTTATGACTTTGGTTGTGAGTTTTCTCATATTCGTGAACAACACGATCCCGCACGTAATCCCAAGTCAAACGATCTTCTGCAATAGTTTCTAAAGCAGTTATCAAATACGCGTATTCATCTGGTAAACTACTGATTAATATTATGACCAGATCCTTTTCCATTATGGGATCTCCCACTGCATCTAAATGCTCCGCCAACGTCTTAATATGATTTACATGATTAATCATAGTAGTCCCCTTTTCCATCTTGGCAGCATACAACTTTCTACGATAAAATATCTTATGAGCCAAAGATTTCTTTTCAAAATGCTGTTCCAAACTGTTCCAGGCATCGCTCGCTGTGATAGCAGAACGAACATAAATTTGGTTTTCAGTGGAAACGGACAAACAAATCAAAGCGAGGGCTTGATTTTCTCGTCTCTTGTGTTTCTGTCGATCTTGAACTGTAGCCTGAGCATCTAAAACTTCATCGCCAGTAACAATTTCCCACAAATTTTTACCAATCAATTGCATTTTCATCTGGAACTTCCATGTATGATAATTATCGCCTGTAAGTTTTTCTACCTTGAATCCAATGTCTTCTCCCGTCGCCATCATAACACACGTTTATAAATAAGACTGAGATTTCAAAATGCGTAATCGCGATTTCATAAAAGAACTAACAATTTGATTCTACTCACGAGCCTCTGGGCCCATAACCTATTAGAAAATGTTGTATTCAGAGTAAAGAGTAGACCAAATAACACGATATAACCATACAACAGCAAGCGAAATATATGAATCAGTAAGGCCCATTCGATAACACAAAAACTCAGCAATAAGCAAAAGCGAATCTGTCAATCATAGTAAAAGAACCACAGTCATATGAGTGATCACATGATCGTATACAACCGGGAAGTTGCGAATCACAACATGATTTGTCATCTTTTGATAAAGCATGTGTCTTAATAAAGGAGAATAACGATAACCGAGAGGCAAATTTAGTATCGAGACTAAATTCAATCAGAAGTACACTCAATGAAAAGCAGACACTACTCAATACTCTCAACGATAAAATTTTAGAGCGATGCAACGAAAACGAAATTGACAAAGAGATTGAGGAATCAACGGAATTAACTACACTTATCAGCGAATGGATTGACAGAATAGAGCAATTCAAATGCAACGGATCCGAGAACAGGGTACCTTCGAATCAGGTCGAAACACCGAAAACATCAACACCGAAACGAGTAGAAGCAGAACCGAATACTGAGCACAGTACACCACCTTTTGAACGTTTGGAAACAAGCGGAATCACCGAAACAACGAGCAGTAGAGTTTTTAGTGGGGTGAGGCTACCGAAAATCAACTTGCCGAAGTTTAATGGCGATGTTACCAAATATCAACATTTTATACAAAGCTTTAAATGCAGTATCGAAGCAAATGAATCATTATCAGACGTCCATAAGTTAAACTACCTGATTAATTCCCTTGAAGGCCCAGCATATAAGGCTTTGGAAGGTTTTCAAATTGTTGAGGAGAATTACAAGAAAGCGCTAGATATTTTAAAGGCCCGTTATGGAAAGCCACAGCATATTATAAGTGCACACATGCAAGCCCTATTGAAGCTACAAACTTACCAGAATGATAACATAAGCGATTTGAGAGCCATTTATGACAAGATTATGGTAAATGTGAGAGGCTTAGAAAGTTTGGGGATTTCTTCGGAGAAGTATGGAAGCCTGTTGATCCCCGTCACAATGTCCCGAATGCCAAGTGAAATTGCGCTGCAAGTAGCCCGTAAAACCTCCCAGGATATATGGTCAATCGACGAAATTATGACTATAATTCGCCAGGAGATAGAGGCCCGAGAAATCGGCAAAGGAATTTCAGCAATCGAAACTAAAGGAAACGGGAGACCATTGAGAACCGCGCCAATCGGAACAACGAAAACTTTTGTCTCAAGGTCAGAAAATCCCAAAAAAGAAATTGAATGTTATTTTTGCAAGAAACATCACTACTCTAACGAATGCCGAGAAATTACAGACCCATGTGAAAGAAAGGCAATAATAACTGCAGCCAAAAGATGTTACAATTGTTTCCGTACCGGCCACAACGCTAAAGAATGCCGTCAAACACGTAAATGTTATTTTTGCAATGGCAAACACAACACCGCATTGTGCACAAGTGCCAGAAAGAGCAGTAGCAGTAACGCAAATGAAACCAAGGCCAATATCTCAATCACAAAAATCAGTGCAAAACATCGAGAGGAAAGCGATCAGTCAACGGATGGAAGAACGGTTACAACAGCTACATCAAGAGAGAAAACAAATGTACTGTTACAAACGGCAAGGGTATTCGTTTATGGAGAAGGCCAAGAGGAGAGGGGAATCGAAACAACTGTATTGTTTGACAGCGGCAGTCAGAAAAGTTACATCACCGAAAAGCTCAAGAATCGACTCCGTTTGAAAACAAAGGGCAGTGAGTCTATTAATTTAAATACCTTCGGCTCTAATAAATACACTAAGCAGTGTTGTGATAGAGTCCAAGTTAATTTAAGAGCAGCGGATCATGTATGTACAATTAACGCACTTAGTTTCCCCACCCTCTGCTCTCCGATTGCGGCCCGCGTTGATATGAGTAGTTATATACACTTGCAAGGCCTAGAGCTCGCAGATACCTTTAGCAGCAGTGATAAGGAAATAGGTATCCTTATAGGAGCAGATCATTATTATGATGTAGTTAGTGGAGAAGTTATTAAAGGTAGTTTAGGGCCTGTAGCGACATCTAGTAAATTTGGCTGGTTATTATCAGGGCCTATTTCATCTTGTGAAGCAGAGAATGCCTGTTCTAATGTGGTTACAAGTTTTGTAGTAGATGTTCTGCCTCAGAAAGAAAATGCTACCAACGAAGTACAGGAGATCGTGGATTCATTAAATCAGTTGTGGAAACACGAAGCCTCAGGCCTATCACCAATCGAGAGTGATGAGCATGCAAGGAAAAAGCCACTCGTCATCCAAGAGAAAGAAGGCAGATACGAGGTAAGCCTTCCTTGGAAGGAAAATATTTGTGCACCTTTAGATTCTGATTTAGACATGTGTCGTAGCAGATTAACATCGTTGTATAGTAAACTTAAGCTCAAACCGGATCTTTTAAAGCAGTATGATGATGTCTTTAAGGAACAGTTAGACTCGGGTGTTATTGAAAGGGTACCCCCCGAGGAAGAGGAACGTGAAGGGGCTCATTTTTTATGTCATTTTGGGGTGATTCGTAGCGATAGAGAAACTACGAAATTGCGTATTGTATTCGACGGATCAGCGAAATCGAATAAGTCATCGTTGTCTTTGAATGATAGGTTAGACATAGGAGATAATCACATGCCATTATTGTTCGAAATTTTACTTCGTTTCCGAGCGCATCCCGTAGTTTTAACTGCGGATATCGAGAAAGCTTTTTTACAAGTAGGTATTCACGAGTCTGATAGAGATAATTTACGTTTTTTATGGTTTGATGACGCGCGTAGTGATAATCCTAACATCGTGCAATATCGGTACAAACGTTTGCTATTTGGCCTAACTTGTAGTCCCACACTATTAGCGGAAACCATCAGACACCATGTAGAAAAGTATTCAGAGACACATCCCGAAGTTGTAGAAATACTTAGCCGTTTATATGCGGACGATCTTTCATGTGGTACAGATAACCCCAGTAAGGCTCTAGAAATTTATAAGAGTTGTAAAGACCTTATGAAGCAGGGAGGCTTTAATTTGCGCAAATGGAATAGCAACGACAAGACACTGCTCAAAGAAATAAACATTATGGAAGGCAAAAATGAAATAAAAAATGTGATATCTAAGGGGAAAGTCGATGAAGATGATCAGACCTATACGCAATATGCCATAGGCACACCTCAATCTAAGGGAAGTTCTAAGGTGCTAGGGGTCAGTTGGGGCAGCTATTCAGATCAGTTGACATTTGATGTAACAGGTATAGGAGAATTTGCAAAAACCATTCCAGCAACAAAGCGTTCATTACTTAAGTTAGCAGCAAAGATTTTTGATCCCCTTGGTTGCTTAACTGTGTTTACCATTAATCTTAAGATATTGTTTCAACAATTATGTTTTGATAAAATAGGTTGGGATGAAGAGCTTGAAGGTAAGTATCGAAAAACATACTATGCATTGATTAACGATCTTCAATTGTGTAACGAAGCGAGTATTTCTAGAGGCATCATATCAGGTTGTAATAAGACAATTCAAAAGATTGAATTGCACGGTTTTTCTGATGCCAGTGAACGAGCCTATGCAGCAGTTGTTTATGCCAAAATTCAGTATGAATCTGGGGAAATTAACGTAAGGTTTGTGTCTTCAAAATCCAAGGTTGCTCCGATACGTAAACAAAGCATACCAAGGCTGGAATTATTAGGTGCATGTTTGTTATCAGATTTAGTAAACACCATTCGTAAGATCCTTAATGAAGAACTTAAGGGTAACGTAATTGATACATATTATTGGGTAGATTCAAGTGCAGTTTTATGTTGGATCCGAAATATCAAACATTGGAATCAATACGTTCGACACAGGGTTTCTCAAATTCTTTCCACGTCCGAAAGAGAACAATGGTTGCACTGTCCTGGAACGCAGAACCCCGCAGATCTTCCTTCACGTGGTATTTATTGTCATTTTCATGACAATCCCTTGTGGTGGGAGGGTCCCGAATTTCTTAAAGAAGACCCGGTAGATTGGCCAAAAACTCCTTGCAATAACGAGCTAGGAACCAACGTAGCCATGAAGGAGAAAATTAAAGTAGCGCCAAACATAACACATGCAATATCTGCAAAGGCGACCGAATCGAAGAGTAATTGGAGTAAAGTTATAGAATTAGAACGATTTAGTGATAAGGGCAAACTCCTAAGAACTATTGCATGGGTATATAGATTTATTAATAATGCGAAATCAGCAATAAAGCAGGAGACGGTAAATAACGATGAGGTCTTAAGTGTATCAGAAATAAATTCGGCTGAAAATGCAATAGTCAAGTTCATACAAATGGAGAACTTCGAAGCAGAAATTAAGTATATGTTGTTAAGTCCATCGGTAAGGAATAAGGTTAAGACACCTTCATATGTTAACCAGTTCAACTTATATATAGACGAAATAGGTGTAATACGTTGTAGATCACGTATCAAGAAAGCAATAATGCCAGATGCCGGTAAGAGACCAATATTTCTACCATCTAAAAGTAGATATTGTGAGCTGTTAATTAAAGATTGCCACGAGAAAGTCTTTCATAACGGTATACGGGAAACGTTAAATCTGCTCAGACAGAAATATTGGGTTTTGCGGGGAAGGGAAAAGGTGAAAAGTATAGCGCGTAAGTGTATTGTATGTAAGAAAATAGAAGGCTTGCCATATAAAACCGTATTTTGTCCCAATTTACCTCACTTTAGAGTTGATCAAGACCCGCCTTTCACACATGTCGGCATAGATTTTGCGGGACCTCTTATCGTTAAAGGTGAATCACACGTTCAGAACAAGGGCGAAATTAAATGTTATGTGTGTTTGTTTACATGTGCTTCGACAAGAGCCGTGCATCTCGAATTAGTTGAAGACCTAACAGTTGAATCTTTTATTCGAGCATTTCGCCGATTTTGCGCACGTAGAGGTTTACCAGCAACCATAATTAGCGATAACGCAAAAACGTTTAAAGCAGCCTCTGTTGTATTCTTGGGTCAGGAAAGAGTAGGAGACAGATAGACAACGCACATAATGTAACTATAACTTACGTATATCTTCGACTATATCATGGTGACACACACTGATTTCCCTTTACATGCGATGAGATTAATATAAAATGAATCATGTGATTGCTGGGAGCCTGGGATCTACTTACCTTTCCAACACACTCCCCCGGCTTGATTCGCGAAGGTGAACAAGTTACAGGTATAATTTGATACATTAAGCAATGTGACTAGCAGCATACTATGATAACTAAATCGTCCGTCTAAATACGTTTAACATACGATGTCTCTTCTCAACAGTTCTCCGATGCACGCGGCATTCCGTCTAGGCCTATCTAATACAGATTTCGAATTACTTTTACCTACAGTATTTATTTCTGTGCTACTACGCGCGCCATTGTTGCCGCTTGCGCTTGCGTTATTATTTGCTGCAATTTCAAGTGGTATCAAACGCTGTATGGAACGATTCAGAACCTTTTTACCCTTCTCTGTTACTACCTGTACTTTAGCCGCTCGTGCTATACCATCTTTTCCTATGAATAATTCCAATATCTTTGCCAGTTTCCAAAAGTTTCTCTTGTCTGAGTCGTTCTTCAGAATAACTATGTCTCCAATGTTGACTGTAGATCCCTTTCCTCCATCCCTAGGCCTGTATGCACCTAAAAGACTAACTAAGTAATCGTTCTTCCAGCGAGAAGCAAATATATTTAGAATTCTTTTATGGTACTTTGCTCTACTAGCTAAGCTTTCATAAGTACTTATTATTTCGAAATGACTGTCATTTGGCAAAACATTCAAGTTCCTACCGTTGATAAGTTGAGCGGGAGTAAGGGGGTACGATATGCCATCTGTATCGTCACATATATACGTCAGCGGACGCGAATTAATAACCCCTTCCACTTCTACTAGTATAGTATAAAGCTCGTTGTAAGTTAGCATGGCTCTACCTATAACCTTTTTCAAGCAGCGTTTTGTGCTCCTTATCAACCTTTCCCACATACCACCATGCCACGGAGCAAGCTCTATTATAAATTTCCATTTCACCCCTTTTGATGTTAAATACTCGTTTAGCCTCGGAGATCTCCACAACTGTTTAATTTCCTTCGCTGCACTCTTAAATGTCTTCGCGTTATCACTTATGATAGTCGCGGGAAGTCCCCTTCTTGCTGAAAAACGTCTGAATGCACAAATAAATTCATTTACTTCCAGAGAACTTACCATTTCTAGATGAACAGCCCTTGTGGAGGCGCAAGTAAATAAGCATAGATATACCTTTCGTTCTTTAACCGTATCTTTATTCTTAACAAGTAATGGCCCTGCAAAATCGATGCCCACGTGCGAGAACGGGGGGCTATCGTCAACTCGAAACGCTGGCAAATCTGGATTAAAGATTGAATTAAACGGCAGACCTTCTAGTTTCTTGCAAATAATACATTGTTTTACTATTCTTTTCGCTAATTCTCTCCCCCGGATAATCCAATATCTTTGTCGGGCTAAATTCAAGGTTTCCACGGTACCATTATGAAATACCTTTTCATGGCACTCACGCATCAGAAGCTCAGAATACCTAGCTTTTGCTGGCAATAAGATCGGGGTCTTACTAGAGAGAGATATCCTAGCGTGCTTTAAGCGTGATCGACACCGGAGTATACCTTTATTGTCAATAAATAAATTGAATTGAGAAACGTATAAGGGTGGCTTTGATTTGTTCTTGCCTGTGGCTTCGCATTTCAAATATTTCAACTCTTCTGAAAAGGCGTTGTGTTGTATGGACCTTACTAACAATGATTCAGCATTTTCAACTTCTTCTGCTGTTACGTGTCTCTCTTTACATAGATTTGTACCATTGATTGCACCTTTCATATTTGTTATGAATCTAATTGCCCATGCAAGGCTACGCAACAACTTACCCTTGTCACTAAAACGAGTGGTATCCAAAACACGCTGCATATTGACCTCCGAAACTGTCATTGCATACGTAATGCTAGGGTCAGTTTTTAATTTCTCCTTCAACGCAATATCGTTTTTTGCCAGCTCATTTTCTGTTGGAGATCTGGGCCAATTTACGGAATCGAACCGAAGGAATTGTGGACCCTGCCACCACAAAAGATTGGATGCTAAGTCTTTGCCAAATTTTCCTCGTGATGGCAAATCTGCAGGGTTCTGCGAACCAGGACAGAAATACCATTGTTCACGCCTAGAAACCGTAAGAATATCATTAACTCTGCGACGTACGTATTGTGTCCAGGGTTTGTTGTTCTGTATCCAGCAGAGTACGGAGACTGAATCAACCCAATAAAAGGTATTTGAAACCTTTGGTCCTAGTTCCTCAGTTACAATGTTACGTACCGTTTCTACCAGTTTGGCAAGTAAACACGCCCCAGCAAGCTCTAAGCGAGGAATACTCTGTTTTTTGATTGGGTTTACCTTAGCCTTGGAAGTAACAAATTTTACGTCAGTTTCACCAGATTCATAATGGATTTTTAAGTATACAACACCTGCATGCGCCTTTTCGCTGGCATCAGAAAACCCGTGTATTTCCACATTTTTTACCTGCTTACCTTTTTCAAAGAAACACCTCCGTACTCTTGCACAATCCATAGCGCCCAGTTCGTTGATAAACTGGTTATATTTCTCTCGAAATGCACCCTGTAGTTCATCATCCCAACTTACCTTCTCTACACATAAGTCTTGAAACAACATTTTCATATTAACAGTGAACAAACTCAAACAGCCAAAGGGATCATAAATCTTTGCTGCGATTTTCAAAACCGATCTTTTAGTTGGAGGCAAAGCGTGCGCTAATTCAACTACAGAACATAAGTTTACGTACAATTGGTCGGAATCATTATCCCAATTCACTCCTAGTACCTTTGGGCCGTGATTGTCTAAATTCCCCATTGCAAATTGGGAATAGGTTTGTTCATCTTCGGTTATTTTTCCTTCTGTCAAACATTCAGCATTATTAAGTTGGGTTTCATGCTCAACAATTTTGCGGAGGAGTGCCTTATCGTTAGATCTCCACTTGCGGAGATTAAATCCCCCTTCAGACATTATCTGTTTCGATTGGCGGTAAATTTCAAAAGCCTCCTCCGTATCACTTACACCGCACGACATGTCATCTGCATACAGACGGTTTAGAATGGCGACAACCTTAGGGCTCGCAATCTGATACTTTGCAATGTGATGTCTAATTGTTTCACTAAGAATAGCTGGCGAACACGTCAGTCCAAACAAAAGTCGATTATAATGCATTTGAATAATTTTCGGCTCTTGCTTTGTGATGTCATCAAACCATAGAAATCGTAAATAGTCGCGGTCAGATTCAGCGATTTCTATTTGTAAGAATGCCTTTGCGACATCCGCGGTTAAGGCTACCTGATGCATACGAAATCGCAATAACGTCTCAAATATTAGCGGCATGTAGTTCTTACCTACTTCCAACCTGTCATTAAAGGAAATCGCTTCCTCATTGGTTTTTGCCGATCCATCAAAAACGATTCGGAGCTTTGTGGTGTCATGATCGTTCCTTACAACACCATGGTGACTAAGGAAATGGGCATTATCTGTCACTTCATTTTCAGGCTTCACTTTCTCAATAATGCCCTGGGCTTCTTGTTCTCGAAATATTGCATCATATTCGCTCAGAACTTCGGGATTTTGCTTCAATCGAGAATACAATGACAATAATCTACCTTTGCATAATTCGAAATGAGAAGACAAAGGATCTACAATGTCATCCTTCCAAGGAAGGCTTACCTGATATCGTCCAGTATTCTCCATGAAATGCACGTTAGTCTTGCTGTCATGGCTTTCCATGCCCCTATCGGTATCTTGTCCCTCAGAGTTTTCGTCATTGTCATTTATGAGCCCCGTGTTCTCATGTTGCCAAAATTTCTTTAAGCTTTCGACGATTTCGACACTATCGTTGATGATCTCCTCTCTTGAGGGCAATATATCTATGGCAAGATTAGAATTAATATTAAAACATGAAGGAGGAGATTCATTTCCAGAACATGATATATTAGCGGGCCCAGAGAGAAGCCAACCAAGTTTGCTGGCAATAGCAACGGGCCCTGAACTACCCTTAATAATATCACCTGTAACAAAGTCATAGTAATAATTTGCGCCAACTAATATGCCAATATCCTTATCGCTATCGCTATCGAAATTGTCTGCAAACCTCAATCCTTGCAAGTGCGGATAGTCCTTAATGTCTACACGCGTTGATACGGACGAACAAATTACAGGGAAGCTAAGCGCGCTTATAGGAATTACTTGACCGCTTTCTACTTCAACATGAAGCTTTACGCTCTCACAAGTGCGCGAAGTATATTTCTCTGAACCGAAAGTGTTCAAGTTAATCTTCTCTTTTTTCTCGGCCTTCAAGGCTAATCTTTTCTTCAGGTCTTCGGTTATATAACTCTTCTGGCTTCCACCATCAAAGAGTATATTCACTTTTATTTTCTTTTCACGGTCTTCTCCGTATGCGTATGCAGTTGCTGTCTGCAGCAAGACACTCGCTTGTTCTTTCGTTGCCGTCGTAATGGTTTGATTGCTCGTTGATTTTTCATGTTCCTTTGGAGGGTCACAAATAGACGTATGATGCCGTTTGTTGCACTTTCGGCATCTCAGGTTACTCTTGCAATTTTTCGATACATGATTTTTCTTTAAACAAACAAAGCATCGCCGCTGCTCGATTAAACGGTGTTTCCTTTCCTTGACATTAGTTATCTTTTGACATAAATCAGAGTAGTGCTCTCCATTGCAAAAGTAACAACTGATTTTTCCACTTTCGCCCCTTAATACAAATGCCTTTGTTGTTCCACCTATCAAGTGTTTAGCAGGTTTTTGTTCAGCTTTCTTTTCTGCTGCAATAATTCTGGCACTGATTTCTGCAGCCTCAATTTCTTTGCATATGATTTCGAGAATATCTTTTATATTCCATATGTCTTCTGAAGTAATACGTGCAACCTGCATTGTTATTTCTTTCGGCATTCGCGACATAATTATGGGAATGAGAAGGTTGCCATAACTTTCTGAGGACATGCCCATAGAATCTAGTCCTCTTACATGGACGTTAATGCTGTCATAAATTTTGCGAAGTTGGTCGACAGTGTCATTTGGATACTCCTTTAATTTGAGCAAAGCATCCATATGCGCATTGATGATGCTCTGCTTCTTCCCAAAACGTGCCTTTAAGATATCGACTGCTGACTGATAGTTTTCCGCTTGCAACGATAGTCCTTCCAGTGCCCTGTAGGCTGGGCCTTCAAGCAAAGATAACAGGTAGTTTAACTTGTTGACTATCGGAACAGATCTATTTCTGTGAATGGCACATTCGAAGCTCTGCCAAAATGCATTAAATTTAGTAATATCGCCATTGAACCGTAATAAGTTTATCTGCGGTAACTTCACTCCGTAAGCATCATTATAATCCGTTGGATCAGAGACAGCAACTTGGGGGGACACGGTAAGTCCATTGGAAACCGAAACAGCAGCACGAGGGGAACTATCGAGTCCATTACCAATCCTCTCGAGAACCGAAAAGCTTGAGGATACAGGGTGAAAAATCGGCGCATTCGAATTTAGAGGGGATGTAATGTTGGCCTCCGTTACCGGCGTAGGATGCTCTAGTAATGACACAACTGGCTCCGCGAAAACTTCTTCTGTTTCTGAAACGCTCGAGGCACTCTCTGAGCCATAATTCCCTTTGTGAAATTCGTCGATTTTCCCCAAGATTTCATTGACACGTAGGTCCCACTCCGTCGTTTCCTCAATTTCACTCTCGATAGATTCGCTATTGTCTAAACCTTGTAGAATTTGTTCGTTGTATGTCTTGAGCAACTTACTCTTTTCCTTTACGATCTTTTGAATAGAGTTCAACTTAGCCGTTAGATCCGCGACAACAGTGTTCTCGTCATAGTTCTTGAGTAACTTTGTAACTTCTTTTTCGAGTTTTGTAACAACGCTTCGGTTACCCCTTCGAAGAGCCTTTATTTTCATACTTTGCGTATCGATAGTCGTTGCAAGGGTAATAATCTGATCGTTACTTGGCACATCACGGTCTTGCTCTGTTGCCATTCTTAAACTGAAGTCTCCTGGCCTTCCTAGCCCCTCACGTTGGGCGCCAAATGTTGTATTCTTGGGTCAGGAAAGAGTAGGAGACAGATAGACAACGCACATAATGTAACTATAACTTACGTATATCTTCGACTATATCATGGTGACACACACTGATTTCCCTTTACATGCGATGAGATTAATATAAAATGAATCATGTGATTGCTGGGAGCCTCGGATCTACTTACCTTTCCAACAGCCTCAAAGGAGGTTAAGAGTTTACTTCGTACTCCTCGTTTAAAAGAGTATTTTGCGATAAAAGGTGTCCATTGGAAGTTTATTGTAGAGTTGGCACCATTTCAAGGGGGATTTTGGGAAAGGTTAATACGTAGTGTTAAACGTTGTTTGATAAAAACGATTGGTCGTGCGATGTTGAATTATAGTGAATTACACACCGTTCTTGTAGAAATCGAAGGTGTTGTTAATGCACGTCCACTGACGTATGTTTATGATGATAATGAAGGGGTATCGTATCCTCTAACCCCATCGCATTTAGTAAATGGAAGAAATTTAAATCGGTTACCCAATGATGCTTATTTCGAGATTTGTAACACTTACGAAAGTTTATCTAAACGTGCCAAGTACAATCGTCGATTGCTTAACAATTTTACATCGGTTTGGAAAAACGAGTATTTGTTAGGTTTGTTAGAAGCGTATAGACCGAAAGGTAAAAGCAACCCTTCACAAAATCCAAACATTAATGTTAATGACATTGTAATTATCCGAAATGAGCAGGTTAAAAGAGCATTCTGGAACATTGGAAAAGTTATTGGATTATTGAACGGGAGTGATGGATCAACAAGAGCTGCCAGGGTAGAAGTAAGTTCAGACAAGGGTAAGAAAGTGTTACAACGATCTTTAAAGCATTTAGTGCCGCTCGAAATTTGTAGTAAAGTTAATCAGCGTAGTCAGGTAGTTGCGCCAGAGCATTCGCAAGACCAAACATACGCAAGCGCAGACAGCACAGCCAGCGCCACCGCAAGAAACACAGCAGCTCCCAATAGGGAATTCAGCACGCCCCGACCGCGCAGAAATGCGGCTGCAATCGGAGAAATCACTAGAAGAGAAGGAAAGATGAATGTATATTCAGGTGTATGCATGGACAATATGTAATTGAGATATTTTGCAATAATTAGTGATATATTCATATTTTATGTAATCTAGTTGTTTTGTTGTTTGTTTGTTCACCGAGATGAACCAACCCGCGGGAGTGTGTTGAGATGTTGATTTAGTTAATTTAGAGTGTAGTCGATATCTAATCCTAATGTAGTCAATCAAGAACACTTGCCAATCAACATAATTAGTTAAGGCGCCGAATTAGGGACAGGCATCCGTAAAAGAAGGTGTATAGGAAATTAGAAGTCAGTGTTCACGTGTAGTTAAGATGAAAGGTATTATGTTTTTGCTGTACAAATTATGTATATAGATATGTTACTGTTTTTATATAAAGACACTACATTATTTGGCTTCACGATCTGCCTCAATTAGTTCACAACACACGGAGGGGAAGTTCCTCTTGTTCGTACGAACGTACGGCTAAGTGGAAGTCGGCCTTAAAATTAACCCACGGGCAGTTTATGATCTGCAGTACTATGCAATGGGTACTCTAGGGGGGTGGACTGGTTACCTGTTCAGGGCCGGAGGTAGATATGGGTATTCCTGGCAGAATTTGGAGGACTTTCTTGGAAACAATTTTAAACTATCTTTAAAATTGTTTCACAAAGAAACCAGAACGATTTGAAACGAGCCCTTTGGTAGGAATGCCCCACATACGTTCTAGTGTTTTAATGTTTTTTTCTAACACCTAGAGTTACCTAGAATTTTTGTTTTTACCAATAAGTAGCAACGTTTTGCGAAATTGGCTGCAAAGCGTAAGCATCAAAACAGTGTCCACCAACCTATGATCCTACTTTCCACATAAAAATATTCTTACTGATGTTAAACATGCCTTGATTGCCTAGTATTTGGTGCAAAAATAATGAAATTCGCTCTTTTATGGGCTGATTGATGATTCTTTAAAGTTGGCTAAAAAAGGGTACGTTGCGTTGTACCGTAAAAATTTAGTCATCTCCTATTGGCGAAATCTGTTGGGAGAATGTAGTCGTGATCAGAGCTTTAACCAATCAAAGAATATGAAGGCTGTGCAATGGTTGCTAACCACAGCGATTCCCAATGGAGTAAGCTACATAGCTATGGCGGGAGATTAGTCAAAGGAAATACAGGATTAAATGCTGCTTGGTAAGTCATTGCGTACTTGCTAGTACCTTACATTGGCGCTATTGCAGATATTTTCCTCTCATAGAAAGAAAAGTAGGCCGTTTGGATCAAACTTAGGACGCACTGGAGTAGTCATTTAGTGGAAAATTATGTATCACTGTTCCTAATGAGGACGCTATTGCAGAAACGTCCTATCGTAACATACTATACACCATTCGACAGCTCTCAGTGAGTAGATTACAATGATACCAGCATTTACCCCGTAGCTCAAATTTTCTAGGAGCTATCGAGTTATTGCCAACCAGCATGGCTGCTGTTTGTTCGCTAAGGGAATGGCCGCCTGGCGGATGTTAACAAACCGTGACATGGAATTTGCTTGTAACCAACTCGACGCTGTTTATTTTCTCGTGGGACAGGGTCGCGGAGCGCAGGGTTAGGGTCAGTCCTAGATTGTGTATGTTTCACAAACTATGGTGTCTACCGACGAAATATATGAAAGAATCGCCATTTCTACTCCCTACGTGATCACACTTCCGGTTTTAGGCACAATCAAGTCGTAAGGGGTTTGTACGCAAAGCGTTGAATGTTTTCCTTTATAATTTCTCTCGCATACGCAATACCGCAAATGTTATTTCATATTCTTAATGTTCATGATGAGTGCTTTCATTTGATGGGCGCTAGTACGGTTTTTGCACCTCACAGTGTAAACAGGGGGCTACGCCCATAAATTATGCACCATTCGATAGCTCTGCAAAAGTGCACTAGCGCCGGACCGGTCATTATTAATGCCAGGGACCGGTGCGGAAGGAATTGACATGGGGCATGGCAATATGTACGGTCACTATGTTGGGTTACTAAACTAAAATTCTCATAAATTGCTGGGGTGTCAAATTTTCTACCTACCTAGAAAGACATAAAAGTGGAGAAAAGACGAATATTTTCTGCAACTCAAGAATACCGTATTTTCTCGAATAGAAGCCGCCCGTCAATAGAAGCCGCCCTCGAATAATAGCCGCAGTTTTTGACGAAAAAAATTTTAAAAGCCGCGCTCAAATAGAAGTCGCGTTCAGGAACAATAATGGAGTAGCCGCCTTAAAATAGAAGCCGCCCATTTGGGGGTTTCGTCCATATTGGCTATATGAGCTACTGAGAAGTTAAATTTGTTTCTCCGCAGTTAAATTTGTTTCTCCGCGTCTCACAAAACTTTACAAAGCTTGCTATTTTTGACAGAGCATCGTTTGGCATTGTCTGACCTATTGTGGTGCGTCTTCTGATGGATAAATTTCCTCGTTTTTAAAACCTGAACAACCAACCTCGACTAGCTTGAAAGCCCATGATAATATGCTTTTCAGCAATATCTAAAGCCCAAGGAGTTATCAACTTGCAAGGAACATGCAAATGTCTATCTTGATCATCGATTATTCTTTGCAGCAACTCCTCTTCAAGATCTGCCAATACGGGCTTTTTGCATCCTCCAAAATTTCGTTTTCGTTTCGATAGTTTTGCCAGACTTTGCTGCAAGTCACTCGTATCTATCACTTTTCTCCACCTCCGTGCCATATTTTCATCAACTGAAAATTTTCTTGCTTCTTCATTGTAACGTTACGGGGTTCAGCAGAACAGAGACGCAAGAAATAGTACACAGAATTTAACGTGATCTTTTCTCTGATTATTCTGTATCTCATTTATATATTTTTCATTTCCAATTTTATATTGTACAGTCACATGCTCCCGATACCATGAGGCACGTGGCACTAGTGTCACATGCACATGATATCAGAAGGCACGTGAGAATCACTAGCATCATAATTATTAATGTAAAATGTCTATGTTCGTTACATCATGATTGGTATTTTTTCAGCATACTTTACCGCAGCTTCTTTGAACCGAAAATCATAGTACTTTCTTTTACCAGTTTCTGCCATTGCGACAACACCAAAAAGTTTCAAAAACTAATAAATTTCAATTTTAAACACTTTGAAATTAAAATACGCAGCTGTAAGCAAATTCGAATGCAATGTAACTACCGAAAAAAGTGAATAAAAGCCGCCCTCGAATACAAGCCGCACTCAAATAGAAGCCGCAATTTAAACAGAAAAAAGTAAAAGAAGCCGCGGCATCTATTCGAGAAAATACGGTAGCCTTCATAACATTTCAGCTTACACTTGCTTTTGAAACAAGGAATCAATTTTCAGTTGTGACTTATGACATTTCTTCTTTCAAAAAGCCTTTCCTTTCCAGCTCTTGCAACTCTTGCATAGTCATTAGAAAGAGAGTTATATGATAGCAATGGAGAACCAAAAGTGAGTAGAGATAGTGAAGATTATTTGTAACTGAGTGATGAAGATACTGATTCTGCAAAGAGCTATTCTAGTGACGATGACTTGGACTCTGACTTAAATGAAGTGTTAACAAAGATGTGTAACTACAAAATATCATGTAACATGTTGGTATATTTTTGTAATCAACCAATGAATACTAAATAGTTCTTTCCCTAAAGTGACCAATAAAAATTTGGCATTGTGTCTTGCAGCAGGAGGTTTCAAGCCATTTTGAAGTGAACCTCCAAAGATTTGATCTCCTTTTTTGCTGTTACCTTGTTTATTTTTTCTATTTCAAAGCTCATTATATAAGAAGTCACCTAAGTTTCTCCTGCTGTCATACATGGTTTGCCATAACTTGAGGTTATCAAAACTGTCAATTTGTATGAGTTAAATTGTCAATTTGTATGAGTTCTGTCCTCTATACCAGTCAAAATGTAAGTGACAGTTTACACTTTCATGCGAGGCTGTGAGGCATAGAATACAACTTGTATATTGCCACCCATGAAGTTTTCTATGGGGTATGAGAGTTTGTGTGGATTTTTTGATGGGGTCTAAAATTTTTACTGGAAACATGAGTGGGTGTATGAATTTTTCTAGGGAAATATAGCTATTCCTTCCGCCCCATTCCCTGCATTAATAATGACCAGTCCCTAAGTGGGATAAGGGTTAGGGCTAAGGCTCACATTTAAATCATCTGAAAGTGTTCTAATTTGATCTGTTTCATTAATATCATGTTAATTATAGTAGAAATCGATGAAATGTTGATAATTGGTACTAATTAAACCTTTACCCTGACCCCAGAGCCTTTTTAAACATATTTTAGCTGGGGGCAAACTCTCATACAGGGACTTGATACTAGGACAAAAAGCCTAATTTGAAGTAAGGTTGCAGGGCTTTCACGCTCTGACATTGAGGCGCTCGACCAAAAACTTGTGTTACCAGAGTGGGGTGAGCGACTGACAGTTATTTGAGAACACAACATAGCGAAGATTTTTTTGAAAAATTGAACTCAACAGGGTTTCTCTTTCATTTTTCTACAAGCAAGCCATAGCCTAGAGCGTTAACTACCGTAAAGAGTTTGGAAAATATTACTTAATGACTTTAAAGGACCTACAGTCATTTTCTCTATATCCTCCAAGCATTCAACTTCAAATGATAACGGGATTTGGCACTGATAGAAATAACTGACTCTTATTTCAAAACAATGAATGTACTTAATCCAATAATGGTATTAGCCCATGTTAAATGTTTCAAACAGAAATAACAAAATTCCATGTTGTCTTGCCTAATAAAGTTCAAGTGTGGCTTCAAAAAGGCTAAGTTCCTCAATTTCATCAACTCAATTTCATCACTTAGAACTCAATTTCAGACTCAACTTTTGACTCTAATGAATCATCTAGTAAGGGAGCATCGATTTCTGTTGACGTTTGGATGCCTGGAAGATTATTTATTTTCATTTGCCTTTTCGATGTAAGGTACATATCGAGAGCTCTCCCTATCATTTCTTCCCTCTCATCTTTACTCCAAAAGAGTGATGTCCATATACTATCAAATTATCATTTAGGGTACTGTGTGACATAGAGAGGCATTTGTCAGAGAGTGCTTTGCACACGGTGCTAAACACTCTCTCGGCCTTTGAATTTGAGCATATGAAGGGTTTCAGTGACTTGAAAATGTGGACAGAAGTTTTAGTGCTGTTCAGAAAAGTGAAAGACAAACGAGTGAAGAGAGTGTTACCAAATGGAAACAACGAAGCCCCCCCACCTTACAAACTAATAAAAAATGACAAATATGTGTCAGTCCATTAAAAATCAATATCAAAGTGTCCATTTTGAAAAGGAGTTTTCAAGTGGGTAAGCTTACTACTAAGAATGGATCATAACAATTGTTGGATTCTGCATGTCGCTCACCACAAGGGAAATGTTTATTACTGGGTGTGCAATTAATCGCTCTCAAATGTAACTACGGGCGCTTGCCTGCGTGCGCGCTATCGCTCGCCCCCCACTGAAATCCCTGGGTTGATACATGTGATATATTGAAACAATGTTCATAAATGTCAAGTTTTGATGTAAAAAAGTTTGGAGATGAAATCTCTAGTTTTGTAATTGTTACAATAACTTACTGTTCGTGTATTATATAGTTTCCTAATGTTTTGCAAAAATGTTATTGTGATTTAATGTTTTTGCGGATGAAACTCAAGAGGTCCCATTCATTGCAACACAATGACAACAGTAGTTGGTTGACAACATAGCTGAGAACCTATACAAAAAGGGATATTTTTCTGGGGTCAAAAACCTCTTCACTCGGGGGCAAAGTTGAGAACTGGGGGGAATTTGCCTCCCCCATTTTTATGTTAAAAAGGCCCTGCCTGACCCTACCCCTCGGTAACTCCTCGTAAATTTGAGTTGTGGGATAAATGACAGTATCATAGTAATCTACTCATCGAGAGCTGTCGATTGGTGTATAGTATGTTACGATAGGACGTCTATTTCTAAGAGAGGTATGATTCTGTTAGACAACAGAATTTGAAGAGAATGAAAAGCAAAAGTGCTAGAAAATAACTGACCCGAGCAGGATTCTGCATCAGCGTGTTGCTGGCTTACAGAGAGTGCTATGCAAACTGTTTGAAACAGGTCATCTAGTGGATGATGGATCACTTGGAATATTGCTTCTAACAGATACCCAGGAACATCCAGAGTGGATCAGCCTTCGTGCAATTGAATGCGACAAATGCCAGACATGGTGCCATATTGAAAATAAAGGTTGTAAAGTACCTTTCAAACCATACAAGGAATTGACTATAGAAGATCAGTTCGAATGGAAATTCCCATGGTGCATTAATGATATTCATCGCCCAATACATAATATGAAGGGCATAGATATTAATGCCCCAGTAGCAGCATTCCAAGAGACAAAAACTAAAGTAGGATACAGAGGAGTCAGGATTGCACATCTAAATGTAGCTGGGTGGTTGTCAAAAACTGCCACAATTTGAGATCTTTCTATTGGATTGGAATGCATATTAGATATATTGAATCTCACTGAAACATATCTTTCCTCAAAAACTAAAGGCCATGAAATAGCTGTCAAAATTGTGACACAGAAAGATTTGACTGGAAAAAATAATACAAAAGTTGTGGCGGCTGTCTCAGTTAATATATTTTGTTTTGCCATCATTATTATCACAAAGATGTAGAAAAAACAGGCAACAGTTTCCATTTCCATTGCATTCATGATTGCAATTCAGCACAATATAGATTTTTGCAAACTGCATGAGAATTTCCCTTCCATGCATATGAGCATAAAAATATTTTGAATTGCGTGTGTCTCAAGCAAAATGTGTTAGACTTGGAAGGCCTGTTGGCTAGGGCTTTGATAAATGATCCAACATAAGTGCCAAGATCTCATCCAGCATTCAGCCCAACATTAGTAGGCAGTCCAACATGAGTGGTCAAATGGTCCAACATTTGGTCCAGCAGTTCATCCCAGAACATTTTGCCCCTGATGGCAGTGACAATAAAAAGTAACTATCTTAGCAGCCTCCAAAAATAGTCTACTATGTACTGACATAGCCAAGAATGTTAGGAGAGGTTGTCAAGTGATCCATCAAGTTGACCCAACACTTATGAACAAACACATTGTTGGGTGTACTAATCCAAGATTTTTAATCCCTGGCAAATTTCACCCAACATCAAAAGTTTTGATGTTGGTTGTCCAGACACAATGGTCAATCAATCAGACATTTCATCTAACATAATATTAGGTGAAATGTTGGGTAATATGTTTGGTTGCTTAGCAGAGGCTTAATTACACACAATACTGATCATGATGGTAGCACCATATTCAGAATTCAGCTCATTGTTTTTACCCATTATTGATTTATAGGATTTTCAGTTTTGCCCATATTTTGGCTTAAAATGCTGGTTGGCAGCCATTGTGAATTGCACTTAAATATAAATGATCATAGCATTCTTAATATTTACAAAACCATGCCAAATCATGTCAAGATTTTGCTTTATCCAGGTTGCATTTATGTGTGATTTTATGAGATACCAGTTGATTTTACTCAGGAAGTGTTTATTGTATAGTTGCAGCTTGTCGTGAGGCTGTAGAGGTGACTGACAAATAAGACCTAGAATTTAATTGATGGCATCAAGTGGTAGATTTTTGTGTTCTTTGATATCCATCCTCATGTTGAACCAATGAGGAAGGTACTGAAAGCTGCCAATTTCCTCTATGCATTCGATAAGTGTGTTGTGAACATATATTCAGGGCTTGAATTGTTTAGATTGTGTGGTAGCTTTTTTGAATGCAAATGACTGGCATTTGCCCAGTCTAATGTCCATCTTTAGACCACCTTGAGAAAGCAATGACTTGTATTTGGTTTTCTGGCTCAGCTGATGAATTGCAAGGTGCAAACTGAGAGCAATTCCTTTGTGTCAACAGCTTTCTTGATTTATATATAGCTTATTTAATCAGATTCCTTTGTCTTCATAGTGCAAATAAAGGAACTGATACAAAGATTGGAGGAAATAGGCTGAAGCAGTCACCTTGAAGTATCCACTTCTCCATTTTAGCATGTGGTGCTACAAAATTTAGCATATTTTGATTGTAGCTTTTAAGTCTGCATATAGACCATTGATCTGGGATATAATTATATCCCAGATCAATGGTCTATATGCAGACTTGAAAGCTACAATAATGATAACTTAACATGGTGTCAGTTAAGCCATGTTGGACTTCTCCAAAGACATTGTTACTGGGGCAATGGTCATGTGTTTCTGGGCTATTTTTGATGTTCATTTTGAAAATCAAGTTCATTTTGCCACATTACATATATTTCCTCCATAAAGATAACTCCCTTCTTGACTGGAAATAGTCAGCAATAGACTAGAAGGTCTCACTTAGTACTGACCAGGGGCATAATGTTATATGTGATACACTGAAAGCATTTACAAGTAGGTTGCAGTAACCTTCTATGAAATAGCTCACTCATTTGAAATCTCACACAGCTTTGCTGGAAATCCTGTTGTTCTCTCAGAAATCCAGAAGGAAGCCCCTCCAATGTTATGACCAGAAGTTTGAAAGAACTGAAAAGATAACCAGACATACAGATTAGCATCATTAGCTTTGTAGACTAACAAAACCCAGATTGTAATAATATTTAGCGACCTATAAAACTTTTATTTGTTCATTGATGTTCATCATATAGCAGCATAAATTTTCTCCCTTTCTGGAAACTCTTGTGTTTCTTCAATGGCTCATCTCTTTTGATATTCCAACAGTAGTCAGCTAGCATATTGGTGTCCCATATTGCCTTATAATGCTCTTCTGTCATCTTCAAATTCTGATAGAACCCCTCACTTTGTTCATTACTGTAGTGACTCAGATTATCTAGAAACTGTTTAAAGTGATTAAATAGGAAATGTATTTTTGTACTTTTGTTACAACCAAGTTCTTTTTAGGGAGTAAGAAACCCCAACTTTTCATAGTTCTCAGCTTTGAAGTTGCATACAAGATGAGCAAATGCAGGCCATGCCTCTTTTTCTTTCTCCAACTTTGAATCAATAAAGCCTTTATCATTAATCATCTTCCATACTTGAGGTCCATCCAAAATACGAGCTTTTATTGCTTCACTATGGCCAACAAATGACGACATCAAATATCTGAAACACTGTGTCTTCTTTTGTAAAGTACCTTAACAAACTGTTTCACTTGGCCATGTTTCATCTGCAGTGGAGGGGAAAAGATCTTTTGACGGCTAACTACTGATTCATTTAATGTTTATTGTTCACCTACTAGGAGATCCTCTCTAATTTGATATTCCTTCTGGGTTCAGTGGTAATCTCGTGCCCAGCTATCCCAACAACGGAGAAAACATGGGTATTTGGTATAACCTGCTTGCAGGCCAAGCAACAAATTAACCATTTTCAAATCAACAGAAATAACCCAGCCATGTTGATCATATTCTAACAAGGTAAATGCAGTTTTTACCTTGTCATGGCATTCTGTGGCATGCACAGAATGAGCATGAGGCACAGAATCTAGCTATTATGGAGTAAAGTGCACTTGAGATTTAAATTTGATGAATCGATAAACAATCGCCACTCTGATTCATCGTAATTTTCAGTTCTAGTCAGTTCAACATTGTCTAAAGGAGGGGAGAGGGGGTACCTGAAAAGCGTACGACAGCGTACACGGGGGGATGGGCGTATTTTGAAGAACGTACGTACGCCCATATAATTTTTATGTGCTATTTATTTGAAAACATCTTAAGTAAATACAACTATCTTTTAAGCTCTGGCCAAACGATGCAGTATTGACCCAATATTAAGCCAGCAATTGCTTGGTTTATTTTGGCTTCATTTTGGAAGAGGGAGGGCAAATGATCCAGCAAATGTTAGATTGCAAGCACAGCTACACGTTCTTTGGCGCGCCTTTCATATTGCGAGAATGAAAAAGACCTTTGTGCGCATGCTTGAAGTCAGGAAATGTTGCGCCTCCTGGAGAATTTATATATTTGAATTTTTAGGCGAGCGGGTGGGGGTTGATAGCTTAAAAATACGTACGCTCAATGGAGGGGGTACCCCTAAAACGTTGGAAAGCGTACAAAGGGGAGGGAAGTCAAAAATCCATCGATATTGAGTGTACGTACTTTTTGAATGGCCCCTAAAAGTATTTATAGGTAGTTTACTTTGAGCAGAATATCACAGAAAATTTATAGCTTTAAAGGGGTGATTGAGGAGGAAAGTAGTGATAAAGCCTTGTGAAGTTAAGTTAGATCGGAGGTTTTCAGTATGGTTCTGGCGTACTGCCTTTAGGACTTGCTTAGTGTTTCGGTATGCATCAAACTGTATGTTCATTCCGAAGCTGGTACTTCTTCAAAGGGATTTTATTGCATCGTTTGATGATGATTTCAAGGCAGTCTGTAGGACAGTCTGACATTGCTGGAATTTGACAGAAGGAAGAAGGAGATTCAAGCCACATTGGTTTTTGAGGAAGACTAATGCCGCTGAGGGTGGCGCTAATTGGAAGATCCAACCACTGTCTAATGAATCTTATCACAACATTATCAAGATTTTCAATGACCCAAGTCTTGGAAAGATCAGCAACAGTTAGATGCCAGGATAGCTTAGAAAGGACGTAGCGGTGATAGAGGAGAAGCCTGTTGCTGGGAAGGATGCGTAGCGAGTCGATTTGTTTCAGCATGTCGCGAAGAGACGATTCAAGATGGGTTTTGTGTTTATCATTGTTCATTTCAAAATTGAAGTAGCGGCCAAGATATTTAAAAGATTCGCCATTTTTAACAAATGGCAAAAGTTTATTTTGATGAAGAGTTTAGGCTGAAACTGCAAAGAGCGGGAGGAAAATTCCTTAATTCCAACAGTGACGCATTTATCAATCCTTATAATCATATCTGCCCGTTGGCACCATTTGGTGAAGCAGTTTAAAAGGAGCTGATTTTCACGATCGTCAGTTGTAACGACCGCTTCGTATCATCACGTCGGTGGTAGATGTTGTCCGATATTAAGCTCTATTTTTTGATTGGAGTAAGGATGAGCTTTAAGCTTTGGGCCGAAGAACAAGAAAATTGATGATGATGCTCAAAGTTTTACATCCGAACAACTATGTGGATACACTATATCTACCAAGGTAAGAAGATGGAGGTGGTCTCATCTGTGTAGAAGACACTACGAGAGCAGCAATGCTTGGGCTACAGAAATGCATCCAGGAAACTGAAGAAAAGTTAATCTCTGCCGAAAGGAAACCATAACATGTGTCAGAATCACCAAAAGAGTTCAAAGTTGAAGAGCAGAGGAATGCAGGCAAAATTGGACTGATAAAGGGATGCATGGATAGTTTTCAAGAGAAACAGAAGTTGTTGCTAACAAGTAAATGTGGGCTTGGCTTTATAGAGGGAAATTAAGAGGGAAACCGAAACACTCATGTTAGCTGCGCATGAGTAAGCAATTAGGACGCATCAGATTAATGCAAAGGTAAATAAAACACCGTAGAATAGTTGGTGTCATTCCGAATGCGTACACAAATTCATGAAACAGTTAATTACCTCTTAAATGAATGCAGCAAAATGACGCAAAGAGTGCTTTAAAAGACAAAGATTAAGAAGAAAGTTTGCCTAAAATATGGCTTTAGCATGTAAAGAAAATGGTACGTACAATGCCTGCCAAAAGTCTTGGAACACTTGCTATGATTTACGCTATAGATGAGCTATAGCATCCCCTCCCCCGTTAAACAATGTTGTATGAAGCAAATATGGGCAACTCGAAGGCCAAAAGTGATGCGTGTTTTTAAAGCTACTGGTCTCCGCTATCCAATCAACATTGTTTCAGGGGGGGAGGGGGTCTACATTTTAAGTGGTGTCAAGGAGAAGCGGCAGGAGTCGGAAATCGATACAATTGTGTGGGTGTTCCAACTACTTTTGGCAGGCATTGTCTGAATCTCATATTTAAGGAGGACAGGTAGAGTTGCAACGATGGATCATACTAATAGGTTTTCGAGGGTGCTGATTTCATTTTTAGCAGAATCAGAGCCATATCTCAACCGGATCATTAGCTTTCGTGCTAATTTGATATCTTTATATGCAGTTTATTGACGAAAATTCAGCAAAATGTCTAGAAATTTCAACTATAGTACAAATGCTGTCCAAAATAATTGAAATGCACTGCGATCACCTCCTCTTCATATTATTAGCATATATCGGACATATGGGTAGAATTCTTAGATAAACAGCAGAGAAAATAAATAAACAAGTTATACGTTTTTGTGTGATTGGGGTATCTAAAAGTGTATACCTTGCAGTACATTACTAGTACAAGTGAGGTAACTGTAACTGATAATAAGTAAACCTTATTTTTTGTATATCATTAAAATTATGTAGGAAGTTTCGAGCCTGCAACTTTTGCGCTCAAAGAATTGCCTTTTAAATAACAACCTGAGCTACATCAACTGGAAGCGAAATCTGTCCTCTCATGAGATGGGGGATAAAAGCTGAGCCGTTACAAAGCTGAATATTTATATTTTACCGCATTTCCATATTGTACCAGTTAAGAAAACATTAATAGTAAGCGTAGAAGACTATTTCAGACTCTCATGACACTGCAATGTCCATATAACTATGCAGGAATAGTGTGAACAAAGCTGATTTAATTGCCTACAGTAACGCTGGCACTGAGGTAGTAGGCAGAAACAAGTTCTCCCCTGCAATATTCCAGTCCCTTCAGTCTGTTACAGCATCAGGAGTTATATTCAATCAGTCCAGTGTATGAAGCAGCATAAAACTGACAGTTGCCACTTTTATATGCCGTGCTATTAGAGAGGACACAAAGATGCTTCCATCTTACCCCACCAAACGGCCGAATATCGCTCCGTAATAAACGATCGGGAAATAGAAATCATTAGAAATCATCACTGTTCCTGGAAAACTTTCCGATTTCAAGCACGATGTTGATATTCAAAGCCAGAAAGCAGCTATATCCTGTGAATATTGTTGCGCAACATTACTACTACAATAACTATGTCATCAACTCCACAGACACGTAATTGTCCTTCGCAGTTTGCACGCTTCGCATGACTTCATCTTTGTACACAATGGCTACGAGCAACGGTCTACAACGGTCTACACTTTCTATAACTCCCACTGTCCCTTCCAGTGAGAAGTATTACCCCAAAAATGGTTCCCAAACGTTGTGCTTTATGTGCTAGTATGTGCATGTTGTGTATTCTCTGCCGAATAATGAGCATTTTCAGCAAAATTAGCAAATATCTCAACGGTCTACACTTTTTTGAAAATAAATTTGACCTAGTATTAAACTATTTCACAAAAAGTGTAGACCGTTGACGTTTTCATCTTTTCCTCGGCAATGGTACAATAACTGTACGCAATCTATTGCAGGTGAAATACTCGTTAGAAAAGCTATCTTGTGCACAGTTCTCAATGTCGAAATCTCTACCATAAGAATTATTTTCATTTTCCAAAGTTTGTAGACCGTTGTGTAGACCGTTGAGATTGTCGGCCATGACGTCAGTCATTATGCAAGTCAGCAGCCTCGATACTAAGAAGAGGGTTTCTATACCTGTAACATTCATGGATCCGGCTCCTTCTAGAATAGGCACATTCACACAAGGAAAAGCAGAGGAACGCACCCCTTTCATTATATATATATATCGTGTATATGAACATATAGATATTAATATAGGTATCAACATATATATATAAAATATATATATTTATTCATATATATTTATATATATTTGTATAAATGTATATTTATATATACAGGTATTTGCCTATATTTCTGTATATTTATTTATACTTATATTTTTATATGTATATTTATCTATACATGGCTATACTTTAAATCCCCATGGCAGATCTAGCTGATCAGCTTGAGTTAAAAATCAAATAAAATAGAACACAGATGCAATACGCCAGTCAATACTTGATTGAAGGCCTAAAGCTTACCTATTGCTTAGACAATGGTGCATTGTTGCTACTGTAAGATCAATTATAGGTAAACGACTCCGCAACTCTATTATCGAAATACACAAAGAAAAGGTGTAATCAAGTCGATATCTTCTTTTCATATGCAGGTAGAGAGGTTAACTATTTGTTTCATTTGTGAATTTACTTCCTTCATTTACAATTCATTAGCAAAGAAACATGACATCATAATCATCATTGAATTTAGGGGATTTGTCAAGCCCCCTGCCAGTATCTCGGTAAGGTGTTACCTAATTGAGATTTCATCAGCGGAAATGGAATCAGCGCCCTCAATTACCCCATGTTTGGGAAAGGTTGTACGGCTGTATCGTATAGGTTCGAATATAAAATTCAGACAATGCCTGCCAAAAGTCTTGGAACACTTGCTATGATTTACGCTATAGATGAGCTATAGCATCCCCTCCCCCGTTAAACAATGTTGTATGAAGCAAATATGGGCAACTCGAAGGCCAAAAGTGATGCGTGTTTTTAAAGCTACTGGTCTCCGCTATCCAATCAACATTGTTTCAGGGGGGGAGGGGGTCTACATTTTAAGTGGTGTCAAGGAGAAGCGGCAGGAGTCGGAAATCGATACAATTGTGTGGGTGTTCCAACTACTTTTGGCAGGCATTGTACATGAGCCAGAAACAACGATGAAGAACGGTGTTAGCAAAATTCTGTGTGACTTTAATGGTTCATGTCATACCAGCAAGGCGCCCTTACTTAGTCATCAAGGATAGGATGAATGAATGACTGAATGAATGAATGAATGAATGAATGAATGAATGAATGAATGAATGAATGAATGAATGCCTGATAGTGGATTTTGCTATTGTATTCAACAGTCGCATTGACACTAAAGAATATGAAAAGTTAGAAAAGTACCAAGATTTAGCAAGGGAACTTGGAAGTTATGGAATATGAATGTAAGGGCTATACCTATAATTATTGCTGTCCTTTGAACTGCTCCTAGAGACCTTCATCAAAAACTCAAAAAGATCGGAATTGAGATAGAGATTGTAGAACTTCAGAAAACAATTATTCTTTTCACTGCATGAATCACGTGGAAGCCAGTAAAGTTCCTTAGTTCTAAAATCATATTCCACCAATTAAAGATCGAAAATTATATTCCACCAATCAAGATGAAGGATCAAATTATCGACTTATATCGTTTCTACCAGTTGTCTCCAGACTATGTGAGAAACTTGTCTTTCAATAGTTTTAAGAATATCTTAATACCAGTAGGCTTCTGTCTAGTGAACAACAAGGTTTTAGTGTCCTCCATTGAACGGTGTGTTGTCTTCTTAAAACTACTGACGATTGGTATTCTGCGTTGGATAATCGTGAAATTGTTAGCGTAGTGTTTATTGACCTCATAAAGGCCTTTGGCACTGTGGATCATTCCACCTTATGTAATAATTTACGACACTAAGGAGTAGTTTGGAGTGAACTTCTTTGGTTCAACTCTTACATTTCCAACAGGAAGCAATTTTGCAGAGTAAATGGTACGGATTCAAAACTGAGCTCAACAAATACAGGTGTTCCACAAGGTTTTGTCTTGGTCCTCTCCTTTTTTCTCATGCACAACCTCTGCCAAAAGCCTTGGAACACTTATACTGTTTTCTAGGTTGAATACATAGACTTCCTCTCTCCCCTTCAAAACAAAGTTGATTTATACAGAATTGGCAAGCACAATATAAGTCAAGTCGGTTAGAATACCTCTGTGAACAGTATTCTTTTACTTCAACATTGTTTTAAGTGGGGAGGGGATTTTAATCCTGTCTTATAGACTGGATTAGCATTATCACTAAGTGCCCTACATGAAGCATTGGACGTTCCAAAGACTTTTCGCAGAGTTTATCCTCATAACTTTCGATCTAGTTAAGATCGCTAAATTGCTCCTTCTGGAAATGTGAATTGGAACTTTCTGAAAATGCTGCAAAATATATTTCAATTCGTTGAATCTATGTCTGATAAGTTTTTGGCAAGAGAGAGTAAGTTTTACCATAGAACACGCTTCTCGGGGGAATTCTCGTAATCTCATTGGCTAATTACAAAACAGATTATTTTGTTAGTCAATCAAGAAATGACGCCTAATTTTTTCCTGCGTATATGTGTATGCTGAAGTTCTGAAAGGAGTAGCTCCACTAGGCTGCCTGTCAGTAAATTACATATTTTGGCACGGTTTCTTTCGGTAAATTATTGCTTTGCACCTTGAAAACATATATGACACGCTACACCGCTGAATACCAGCAGTGCAAAGCTATGTAACTGACTAGAATCTACTAGGACTGCCTGATTGCTAAATGGAGAATTTTGTACGAACCCTTTAGTAGCTTCAAAGTTGACATAAAGTACAGACATGTCTTGTGTCGACTAGGATTTGGATAAGTTTGAGCGTTGAAACTGTAATGGCACCATCAACTCAATCCTTCAACAAAATCAAGCAATCCGACAAAACACCGATTGAACAGCTTCAATGTACGACATGTGTCTGTTTTGGGGCCCTTTTATGCTATTTTGTATGCTTGCATAGTTGTGTAATACATGTGTTATTATCTTTTGGATCCGCTTGATTATTTTTATTGCAAGGTTGAAAGTGACATGGAAATTAATAGCAGCTAATGGTTAGGTTTTTCAACAATAGCCCTCTAACCAAGCTTGAGAAATTCTGTTTGAATTTACTGCACTGCTGGCAAAAAGTGATATCTCAGTAAATGATTACAAAGCGTCAAATGTTATTCTTGGAGATATCTGTAAAAGGGAAGATAAAAGCCTTTTGTAGTTATTGTATGGTTCCTTTGCTACCACATCAGTGGATTTCAATGTTTTATTTTTTATTTATTTTATCTTCCTAGGAGATATATTCTACTAGATGGCATGCATTGTGAAGGAAGTCTTCAGTCATAAACGAAGAAGAACCATTGTTTGATTTCTACCTGCAGGATATTCATAGTCCACATCGAACATGAGAAGGCTTCACTGTCTTGCTGCAGCTGTGTTTTTTGTATCATTAACTTACGTTTTTCTCTCAAGATACATTAGTCCTGAAAGCAAATGGGCTCGTTGGCAAATGAGACCACAAGCAAAGTGGACAAACCCCACAGCCGCTCGACAATTCGTTACTTTTCCAGTCAAGATTGACAATAAGCAAATGGATTTCGTTTATGAGTTATACCAACCGATTGAAGGGGGTAATTTGGCTTCAGTCATAAAAATAGGATGCCATAAACCAAGCATCAATCCAGATGGCATTAGCAAAGTCCATTTGATTACCGGTTTTGTGGACCTTACTCTCCCGAGTTATCGAAAGACACTAGGGGATCTGAATTGGATAAGCAATAAGCCTGATAACGAAACATTACAAGCAAGGCACATGGAAATCATCGACGTGCTGCAGGTAAATCTGTTACATGATATGATAGAAGCTGTACACGTTCTTGTGTTTAGTCTTAATACCGCAGTGTATTTGAAGTCACTGAATTTGCAAAACAGCGAAAGACTAATTATTAGAGTTATGGACAAAGATGTTGGATTGAAAGAGCAGGTAGAATATGGCCTTGAGTGTCTAGAAGGAAAAGTAGTAGCTATCACAAATCAAGATAATACCATTGGTAGAGGATGGGAGAACAAGGAATATGTTAGGATATTGAAAGAGAAGAACGTTATGTACGGCCTTACTAGACATTCTACAGCAACAGAAGATGTGCGACAAGGTTCAAATTGTACATGGACACATATGGCGCAGAACAATTGTGATTTGGGCGGAATTTATTGGGGCTCCCATGACACTTTCATTTTCCAAGTGAGAATGGGTATAAAAAGTCATTTGGAGGAACTTTCGGGTGTGACACCAGACAAAGCTGGTATGGAGAATTTATTTTTGTGGTTTTTCAATGCAAGGATGAACTATACTGTACTGAATCCATGTCAAGTACTGTTTGTCCACCATCATCATTGTATTCCAATAAGGGGATTGAATCGCCCAAGGATTAATAGTGGTGGTAGAAGCTTGACTGTAGGATTTTCAGATAGGTTGGAATGATTTGGGTCTATGATGGCCGTGTGTGAAGGTGTGCGGATGGGTGGGTAGGTAGGTAGGTAGGTTTGGTGTATTGTATTGTGTTGTGTTTTGGTGTGGTATGGTTTGTTATGGTGGGTGAATGTCTATGTGTATGTGCATGTCTGTCTATATACTTTATTGCATATGATTAACGCGTGCAGGAAATCAACACAATTTTTGAAAATCAGGGTTGTTTTTACGTGTTAATTTTCTACCTTCGTTGATTTGGAGCATACATGGTTGCTTCTTTAAATTTTTCCTTGTTGAGCTCCTACCGGCCGGCGTAATATAATTTTGTCACCAAAATGTCTAAAATCTTCATATTATCACGATATTTGCGCTTTCTCTTTGGAAGCGAAGGGAGGAAGATATTGAGACTAGAAACCGCTGATAAAGAATTGTAAAATTCTGGCGATCAAAAGATAATACGGATATCCAACTCCTGAGTTGCTCTGACAATGGCCGGATAAAGGCCGAAACTAGTTAGCACTGATGAAAAAGCCCAAAAGATCAACTTGATGCCTATTTCTTGAAAGAGATTCTGCCTCTTCTACTTGTGCATAACTATATATATATAGTAATATATATATATATATATATATATATATATATATATATATATATATATATATATATATATATATATATATATATATATATATATATATATATATATATATATATATATATATATATATATATATATATATATATATATATATATATATATGTATGTATGTATATGTATATAAACTCAAAAAAATGACAACTAATTTCCTCGCGACTAGTTTCATCCGTTCAAAGCGGACTCTTCAGGCTGAATATCTCCTAGTACATGCCACATCAATTTTAAAGATAATTTTACAATCTGACGTAATATTATTAAATCACTTATTCGGCATCAACCGCATACTTTTATCTATTTAACTTGGGTTTGTATTTCGTGATGAAGTAGCTTTCCTTTTCTTTTCGAAAAATCTCATCTTAGTTATGTAATTTGAAAAAGGGGCAAATTATGAATTTTGGTGATTTTGATATTGCGCATTCGGCAATATATTTATTAACAAATAGTCTGCGGTATTGTGGGAGTGCTATGTGACTTCTGTGGAGCGCTGTTCTATGTCGTAAAGTATCTCCTGATTCTCCAATATATTTCTCACCACAACCGTTACATGATAGTACATATATAAGGTCTCTAACGCTGCAACTCATTTAATTTTTTATTTTGAAAAGTGTTTTATTCTGTTTATTTATTTCAATTTGACTGCAAACAAAGATCTGTTTGCAAGTTTCACAACGCTTATCCTTACATTTTTTGACTTTTGATGCGTTATCATTATTTTCCTGTGATGTAAATGTAGCTCTGGTCAAGATTTTCTTTAAGTTTGGTGGTTGTCGTTTGCTTGGAATAATTTTAATATTACTTAGCTTTTGCTTCATTTTAGTGCTTGCATTTAAGATTGAAATTGAATGTGTAATGATGGGGTAAAAATCAGGAGTTTTGGATTGTTAGTAGACACATAGGTTAATACTTCTCTTTCTTGACTTTTTTCTTTTGTTTCTCTAAGTTGCTCCTTTGGGATTTCTCTTGCTTTTTTAATACCGCTCTCAACCATTTTCTTAGGGTATCCAAGGTTTTTTAGATTTTCTTCCGATTCCTTTAATCTTGTGTTGAGAGTTGTCTTATCATCGACGATGGTACATAGTCTTCTCGCAAGGTTATAAGGTATATTTCTTAAGGTGTGATTTGGGTGAGCAGATTTAAATGTGACATAATTTTGAGTATCTGTTGGTTTATGGTAAATGTCTGTGATAATTTTATCGCCCTGTATTATCATTTGTATATCTAAAAAGTTCATTCTTTTATAGCTCGTTTCAACCGTAAATTTGATGTTTTCATGTAAGTTATTAAGGATGTTGTGAAGTTCTGTTATGGGGCCTATTCTTGTATCCCAATAGATGAAGCAATCATCCAAATACCTCATCCATTCATTTTGGAATTTGTTGCGTGCTTCTATACGGAAGTTTTCTTGAAATTTGTCGTAAAGTTTAATTTCTAGAAAGGCCATAACTAATGTGGCATAAACAGGAGCGCATTTTGTTGCCATTGCTGTACCTGTAATTTGTAATTTTTTTTATCGAAAGTCAATGTGTTGTACTCTAGGACAATTTTTAAAGCTTCTAAAATAAATTCATTCGGTGTATTTTTTGCCTTGTTCTCTGGGTATTTCTCTAACTAGAATTTTATTGAGTCTTGTCCTAGGTTATTATCGATGTTTGTGTACATGCTTGAAATATCAAAAGTTGCAAGCATCTTGTGTTCGTTAGCTTACCGGGGCATTTTTGTAAGGAAGTCGACATCATCTCTGATATAGCTATCTACTCGCATTAATAATGGTCGTAATAATTTGTCAATAAAGTTGCATAATCTACTTGCCACACATTGGGGCCCTGCAATAATGGGCCGCATTGTTAAGCTTTTTGGACAATTCACCACCACGTATTCTTTAGGATTTTGTTGACTATTGCTTAGTATTTTATTACATTTATGTACTTTAGGAAGACCATATATATTGCTTGATTTATATTCAAAATTTGTTAGATATTCCGTTTCTTTTTCTGTGAGATGGTCAGCATATTTTCTGACTAATCTTTTAATTTTAATAAAAATTTCTTTCTCTATATTTTCGTTATTTATTTCTTTGTAAGTCGTTTCATCATTTAAAAGTGCCATTATTTTTTCTTTGTAGTAATTGCTATCCATTATTACACATGCTCCACCTTTGCCTCCTTCTTTTATAGTGAGGCTATTATCTTTTTTCAAAAGCATTATAGCATTCCATTGTTCTTTGCTTAAATTAAAATTTGGTTTCTTCGTTTTATTATATGTTATTTCTTCTAAAGGATATTTTGTTAAGTAATCAATAAAAGTGTCAAGGATCGGATCCCTATGTGCTGGAGGGTTAAAATTGCTTGGATATTTTACCAAGCTTTGATCAAAATTGCTTTCAGTATTGCGGTTGTTTGCCGAATATTCCATTAATCTTAATTTTCTACAGAATTTTTTAATATCTGATTTTAGTTCAGTTATGTCCTCTCTTGGAGTAGGAGTAAATTTAAGACCATATTGGATTAATGTCTCCTTGGCTGTATTTCCGATAGCTCTGTTTGTTAGTATAATGAGCTTCGGTTTTGTTGTTTTAGTTGCTGCTAAAATCTTGGGGTTTGATTTTGGCCCTTGTACAAAAAAGAGTTACTTCTCTGTAAGCGGGTTTCCGTTTCTCCATTTCCGTCGTTGTATGGGAAGTTTCTTTGATTTCTCTCATTGTAGTAGTGTCTTCCTCGTTCCCTTTCTGTTCGGGTATAGTTTTTATCATTTCTCAGTGCATTATTGAGGCGTTGAGGGTATGTGTCTTCATTTCCTCTCTGGAAGCTTCTATTGTTGTATCCTGATTCTTGAGCAGATTGTCGTTTATTGCTATTTTCTCCTTGGTCTGCTTGAAATTCTAAGTTTATGAGCCATTCTTCTTTTTCCTTCCATGATTTTTCTGAGATTAATTCTTCAGACTTGCAGTCTTTTATCCACAGTTGTTTTAGAATTGATTTTGATGAATTATGGCTGGATGATGTTTCTATTTCTGAAAATATTGTCTGACCTATGACCTCGAACTTGGACTTGAAGTTGTTGATTTTGGCTTTCATCATTTCAATTTCATATTTCATTGTATCTTTGGCTTTGCGCATTCTTATCTCTCTGTGTTCTTCTGGTTCGCCGTTAATTATTTTTGGAAGGAATTTGTTCGGGAGTTTTATTGGTGCTGCATTATACCATTCATTGTATTTTTCTTCAAGTTTACTGTTTTTAAAGTATAGCCAGTAGTACTTCTTTCTATCATTGAGGGTGTTTTTCCATTGTTTGATGTTTGACTTGAGTTTCTCGTGGTCTTGTTTTTGAAGTAAGTTACTTGTTGTTTCCGCTTGTTCGGCTAGCTTGGAGAATCCTTCTATCGTCACGCTTCTTGTTATTAGAAATTCAGTTTTAATAAGTTCTTGTTGATTTGTTTGTACAATTAGGCTTGCAATCGTATCAAATTTTTCAATAACTGTTGACATCTTATCTGATATTTTTAGAAGTATTTCATTAGTGCTATTGCTTTGAGATTCTGCAGCATTATATATATGTATGTATTGACCTCGTAATCAATTGCAAAACTATCACAGGATGAGGCAGCAAATCAGGTGGATGAAGGAGCACCACGACATAGCATCTATTGTGAACGTTGCAACTGTGTTTCGTATGTTATGTCCAACTAGAATTGACTGAAACAAAAAAGATTGTATCATTTTATCTGCGTATACATGCTGCAGTTGTTTTTGGTATGGAACGTTTAGATGTTTTAGGTAGGGAGAGGGCGTTCTAAATACGGACAATACCAGAAAATAGGGACGAGAGTCCTAACTACTCACCTTTTTGCCGGATTTCCTTTGTGATTGGCCCCTTTGTACATATTTAGTATAGAAGAAAATATGGAAAATTCTCAAATGAAGTAACTGCAATAAATTTGTTTTCCAGGTACCCTTACAACCTTATGAGTTTTCCGCTAGTTCTTATCATTAATGACAATGAATAACTTCACACTTTTGTTCCATTGCAGTGTACTTTTCCTGACAAATAACCTTCATTGTTTCTGACTTTAAATAGACCCCTAGTGTAGACATACACTCTAAATTTTGCTTGAGTCCTTGCTAAAAGTCCTGGCTTTCTTCCTTATGAACAGGATCTTAGTTGATTTAAAAAGGAATTAAATGAGCTCTTGAAGAACAAATAGAATTTGGTATCGCAACCCCCTGGAATATGAGCATTTAGATTAAGGGTTGTTATTTTTTTCTGTTTTTGAATGAATAACTGTAATCATTATTTATTATATTATATTATAGTAGTTTAGGGTCCTCTTTGTAAGATGGTTAAATTATTACTATTGTTGCTAAAATGCCCTTTTATTGTACGAGTTCTTTTCGATTATATGTAAATGCAAGTATTTTCAAGTTTTTTAACCCAAGTTCTAGGTTGAGTTATCACTAGAGAAACTACCGGCATATAAGGGCTTATTATTATGAAATGAACCCGTTCATGTTTTTATGCGGTGAGGCATTTCTAATTAGGGTGCAGGTTCTTAAAACGAATCTCATCTTTACAAATTCTTACCTATCACAGCAATATATGTAATGATTTGTGGAGCATACATGAAAAGGGTAAAATGAAGCCGTTGCTAAGAACTTAGTGAGTATATCAAACCGAACAGGTTCTAGATAATTGAAATCAAAATATATAATTTTAGGCTGCAAGTTCTTACTAAATGAAGATTTGTATGTGCAGGTTTCTACTGTATTTATCCGTATAGTGCCCAGTTTATACCAGTCCCATGGTTTCAGTTGTTCATTAAGAATCTTACCGCGTAGCACATTTCCAATTATATTATCTTCTGTATCCATTGTATGTTGTCTTTTGCATCTTCATATTTTGTTATCTGGTTGATGTATTTATTTTCCTGTAGGGATTCTTTGTTATTTATTTTGTTATGTATTGTCACTAATTACGTTTCGGACTACCCAATTATGCACTGCCTTCATATGGCGTGCGATTGTATACTTAAAATATATATTATTATCATGAAGTTTCAAAACAAATTATGTTTTGTCTCTTTCTTTAATATCCTGCGTTCATCCCTTGAACCTGAAGCTTTCATAAGGGTGGTATAATTTACTTGGATAAAGTCCTGATATATATAGATATTCGTTTCTGTCTGAAAGCGGAGTAGTGTGAATAAGTAGTGTGAACAGTGAATAAAACGGCTTCAATTTTGCGACCAAAAGCGGATCAAAATGAAAGCGGAGTAATGTGAACGTGGCCTAAGCTGCATATCAACGGACAGGAAGTGTAATTTCTTATTGGCACTGGAGCATGCGTTGATATTGTTGATGTAACGCCCTTCAACAAAATCAACATCACAGGGAAACCAGTGGTACTCGAAAGTTCAGACACAAAGTCTTTCGCCTGTGATCTAAAACACCACTGCCGCTCTTACGAATTTTCGAAGCACGTATTGAAACTACGAGGAAAAGTTCCCTCACACGCTTTCACGTTGCAGAACATGTCAACGGTAACTTACTCAGTTCTCAAACGGCTCAAGATTTGCACCTTACCAAGCTCAATATAAATCGGATACAAACGGAAACACACGGAGCTACACCAAAAACTTCAGCTCAACCTATGATTGGTTCGCCAGATTGCTCCAATCACCTATTAATGAAGCACAAGTCAGTTTTTAAAAGGAGTGGGAGATTCAATAGATTTTGAGATGACACTACATACCGATCCTGCTGTAAAACCAATGGTTCAACCCCAACGTCGCATGCCTTCTCACCTACGTAAGAAAGTTAAAGCAGAACTAAACTGACTCGAGCAAGGTGAATTTATCGAGAAAGTCGAAGGAGCAATACGATAGGTACGCCCTTTAGTGAGGAAAGAAAACAGTGAGGAGTTAAGAAGCTATGTAGATATGCGTCTTCCCAATGCGGCAACTCTACGTACGAGACACCCCATGCCAACAACAGGTGAACTAATATCTGATCTCAACGGTGCGTGCAATTTTTCTAAACTTGATCTAAAACAAGGATACTGTCAGCCGACATTTGCTGAAGAGTTACCGAACCTCAGCGCGACAAAAGACTGCTTTGGGGTAAACTCGGCAGCAGAAATTTTCAAACCATTATTTCGCAGATCATTCAAGACATTGATCATACCTGACAGCATGTCTGACGACGTCATATTATGGGGAACCCCTGAGGGACACAATACTGCATCAGCCAAAGTACTAGAAAGATTTAAGGAGAAAGGTTTCACACTCAATGAAGGGAAATGCAGCTTCAACAAACCACGCCTTCAATTCTGCTGTCTCGTTTTCAGTAAAGGTGTTAGTACATTTAGCATTAACGATTGGTACCTGAAAATGGCTAAAGGAAAGTATACTGGTCTAACTTTTATCGACTTAAAGAAAGCTTTCGACACCATTGATCATGCAATCCTACTTAAAGCGCTTATGCAACCAAATTTTGAAATATTTAAATTGTTGCCAGTTATGGTAATCGTAATGTGCTAAACACTATTCAAAAGTCAGAAGTCAAATATGTACCTCCAAAGCGCTGTAATTAGCCTTCAAAGTTCCGTAATTCACACGGTTGCGTGCGAAAAAAATTCTGTCCTTTTGACGTCATAAGTAGTACCCATCTGAATCGCTCGTACATAAAACAAAGCAGACGTGTACTGATCGCAAGCCATGGCAAGCATTGAAAGGGAAAAGCTTGATGGCGGGAAACGATGCGTAGATGGTGGACCAAATGGTGAAAGCTGTGGAAATATCCAATATATACCAGGTGGCTCAATTCATCATTGTCCTCATCGAGAGAAAGAGCCCAGTAGATATATGCAGTGGGTACGTTTTGTTCTTAGTGGACTCCGGGAAGTAACAGGCAATCCTTTGTGGCATGCGCTTTGAAGAGTCATGCTTCACAGTTAATCGTAGTATTGCTAAGAGTCTTGGAATGAAGGCGATGCTAAAGCCCGATGCTGTTCCAACAATCGACGCTGCAAATGAAATGAAAGAAAAAGCAAGACACCCTGGCCGTGAACACATAAAGGTGGATCGGGGCTCTTCTTGAATATAAACATCGTCTACATGTCAAAATAGTCCTGACGCAGTTTCCGAATTAACACCCTACATAATTTTACCTGCCTATTATTTTGCGTTATTTTGCACGTAAAATTTAGTATGATTTATCTCTCTCATTATACAGAGTTACTGTACTTCCATGAAAGATCTTGATATAGGCCTATATAGCTACACTATATATTGCATTTAGTTGAAACAATGTGTTAAATACCAATCGACAAAAATCGCGAATTAATTACACTCTGTTGGAAAGATACCCCCTGATCTTGGGTCACGTGGTCAACATCATGTGAGCAGTTCATGCAGTGTAAGTAGTGTCGTAATAAGTAGAGTTGATATACCAGTTTCAGTTTAGTATGTGTTAGCTTTCGGAGTGTTAGTGTATAATCTTGTTATGTTATGTTATGTTCAATAAAGATAAAAATCAAGAAATGCGGAGTTTTCAATAGTCTCTCTCTCTAGCCCATAATTACAACAAATATGGCGCCCAACGTGGGGCTAGGGATTGAGAAGTAGAAGTTAACGCGATTTATTCAACATGTTACGAACGACAGACGATGAATACGCCCAAGTTGCTGATGACGGAAATTTAAGGCGATTGAAAAAGATACGTGGTGGTAATAGAGCGAAAGCTACGAAATTGATAAACGAAGCGTGCGAATTTATGAATGATAGAATAATTGACAAAGATGTGTTAAACAAACTGCAAGTTATAGCGAAATCTCTCAACGAAAAGAAAGAGTATCTTGTACAGTTAGATAACGAAATACTGCAAAAATGCACCCTAGACGAAATTGACGAAGAAGTTGATGAATCAACCGACGTAAGTACACGAATCAATGAATTTATTGCCAAGATCACAGATTATGTTACCAGTTCGAGCGCTGCACTCAAACCGCAAAATGCAAGTCCACGTCCAATTTCTCCACTCGAAGTGTTACGCCCTCTCTCCAGAGCATTTGCACCGCCTCGACCAACAACACGCAACGAATTATACGAGTATCCAGATGTCCAGAACACATCAATCAACGATAGAACCCAAGCGGTTAGGCTCCCAAAGATTAGTTTACCAAGGTTCAAGGGGGATGTCACAAAATTCCAACATTTTTGGCAAAGCTTTCGATGCGCAGTGGATGAGAATCAAAGTCTTTCAGATGTACATAAGCTGAATTATTTGGTCAATTCCTTGGAGGGACAAGCTTATAAAGCGTTGGAAGGTCTTGAAATACGCGAGGAAAATTATGGTAAAGCTGTGGAATTGTTAAAAGAAAGATTTGGTAAGACGCAACACATAATCAGCGCACACATGCAATCATTACTCAAATTGCAATCATTTCAAAATGATAAACTTTCAGACATTCGCGGCATTTACGACACAATCATGGTACACGTTCGCGGGTTAGAAAGTTTGGGAGTTTCTTCTGAGAAGTACGGCAGTCTCTTAGTGCCCGTTATAATATCCAGGATGCCTGAGGATATAGCCTTACAAGTGGCCCGAAAAACCTCCGAAGATGTTTGGAATATTAGAGAAATTATGGACGTAATTCAAAGAGAAATTGAAGCCAGGGAAGTGAGCAAAAAGATAGTTGGACAAGATCGGAAAAGGAGCGAGAAAGAGCCATTTAAACAATTTCAACGCCATATGTCGCCGCAAGGGACAACGAAGTCATTTGTTACTAAATTAGAGACAAGCACGGAGAAAAAGAGACAGATTCAATGCTATTTCTGCGATAAGAATCATTTTTCAAATGAATGCAAAGAGATCACAGGTGTCAAAGAACGACGAGCGATTCTGCTTCAAGCCAGGCGATGTTTCAACTGTTTGCGAAAGGGACATTTCTCTAAAGATTGCCAAGCTAAAGCGAAGTGTTACAGTTGTAAAGGTCCTCATAACACAGCACTTTGCAACAAAGAAGAGCCAAATTCAACTGACAGTTCTTCCATTACAACGTCAAATGTGCACGAAAGAACCGAAGTTTTGCTACAAACGGCGACCACATTTGCCTTTGGAGACGATAGAGGTAAGAAAGTTCCTGTTAATATTTTATTTGATGGAGGCAGTCAGAGGTCATTTGTGTCTAAGGAACTACAAAGAAAGCTAGGATTGGAGCCACAGAAGATTGAAAAACTGAATCTCAACACATTTGGTTCAGAAATGTATGTAAAAACATTTAGTGACAGAGTTACCGTTAATTTAGAAGTAAATGACGAAGTCGTAAGTATATGTGCCTTAAGTTCACCAGCCGTTTGTTCGCCTTTAGCTTCTAATGTTGATATAGCAAGTTATCCTCACTTACAAGGTTTAGTTCTTGCGGATAACTCAAGTGCACGTAGAAAGCGCGTAGATATATTGATAGGCGCGGATCACTATTACGACATAGTAATAGGTGAAATCATTAGGGGCAGCGCAGGTCCAGTAGCCATTAGCAGTAAGCTGGGTTGGTTGCTTTCAGGCCCTGTATCCTTTTCAGATGAAAACAATGGTAAATCATTTCGTACAGTCAATGATGTTGTTAATGCCAATTTGGTTTTAGATATATTACCTTGTAGAGAAGAGGTGATAGATGAATCGCGCGAAATAGTTGACGCACTAGATAGGTTCTGGAAGCATGAAGATATGGGTGTTGGTCAAGAAGAAACACCTAGTGTTGAGAGCACCATGAAAATCGAGCATAACAACCATAATGAACGTTATCAGGTAAGCCTTCCATGGAAAGGTAATATTCATGAGGAATTAAGTACTAATTATGAAATGTGTAAGTCTCGATTGTTTTCTTTATTTAGGAAATTGAAGGAAAATCCATATTTATTACGGCAGTATAATGAAGTTTTTGAACAGCAGTTGGCTGAAGGTGTTATTGAAAGGGTAGATTGTAATCGGTACGAGGATAGGGAAGCACATTTTTTGTGCCATTTTGGCGTGGTAAGAAATGACCGGCAAACTACAAAGCTGCGTGTGGTGTTCGATGGATCGGCAAGGTCTGGCACCTCTTTGTCACTCAATGATAGATTAGATTCAGGCACCAATCACATGCCGCTGTTATTTGATACAATTATGCGATTTAGAATGCTCCCAGTTGTACTAATTGCCGACATAGAAAAGGCATTTTTACAAGTTCAGGTTAATCCTAATGACCGTGATGTACTGAGATTTCTGTGGTTCGATGACATAACTCAGGAAGAGCCTGCTATTGTCCAATATAGGTATTGCCGGTTGGTATTTGGGTTGACTTGCAGTCCAGCTATTCTAGCTGAGACAATTAATTATCATCTTAACCAATTTGAGTCAAAGTATCCCGAAGTCGTTGATCATTTAAGAAGGTTATATTGCGACGATTTCTCTTGTGGTGCTAGCAATGTAAAGGAGGCTATTACGATTTATAAACAAGCCAAAGAAATAATGTCTGCTGGGGGGTTCAATCTACGCAAGTGGGCTTCCAACAGCAGCGAAGTAATGAACGAAATTAGTAAATTTGAAATCGAAGGCACGGAAAGTAACAACAATGCTAAGGTAAATGAAGACGATCAAACCTACTCTAAATATGTAAGTGGTGCTTCATACAACGAGAACGAATTAAAGATCTTAGGGGTAGGATGGGATAATAAGGCTGATGTTCTTCACATAGACTTAGCAGAAGTAACAGTATTCGCAAAGGCTTTACCACCAACTAAGAGATCGGTATTACGAATCGCTGCTAAAATATTTGACCCTTTGGGGTATGTATCTGTACTAGTGGTAAAATTTAAGTCATTTTTCCAGCAACTGTGCATCAACAAATGTAGCTGGGATGATGAGCTAGTGGGAAAAGACAGGAAAACATACAATGGTTTGATTAATGCGCTCGAAACGTTTCCTAGAATACAAGTTCCTCGATATCTTTTTCTTAGAAATGAGACAGTTTCTCGTGTAGAGATTCATGGGTTCTCTGATGCAAGCGAAGTAGCCTATGCAACGACTGTTTATTTACGCGTTATCTATGAATCAGGCAAAATAAGTAATAGGTTTATTGCATCCAAATCTAAAGTGGTTCCCATTAAGCAACAAAGCATCCCTCGGTTGGAACTACTTGGAGCTTGTTTAATGGTAAAATTGGTAGAGAACATATCTAATATTATACAGCAGTCACTGAAAGAGCATACCATTCATAGATACTACTGGGTAGATTCCATGGCCGTACTGTGTTGGGTTAAGAATGTAAAGCCCTGGACACAATACATTCGCAATAGAATTAACATTATTTTACAGAAGTCTAATAGAGAAGAATGGTTCTACTGTCCAGGCCCTTTGAATCCGGCTGATTTACCATCTCGTGGAAAGAACAAGAATATAAGCAACAACCCCTTATGGTTGGAGGGTCCTTTATTCCTTAAGTCAGAGTCCAGTGAATGGCCTAGTCCACCGTGTGAGTATGAACTAGAAACACCGTTGGCTTTGAAAGAGCAAGTAAAATCCGAGCCAAAAATCACACATGCTATGTCAGTTTTAAATAATAAGTCAATGTTATGCATGGAGAAGGTCATAGATTTGAAACGTTTCAGTAATAAGGGTAAGTTGATTAGATGTGTAGGATGGGTGTTGCGATTCATTGCTAACTTGAAATCAGCCCGTAAGAAGTGTGATTTAGATGTCGAGCCAATATTAAATGTGTCGGAATTACAAGAAGCTGAAAAATTGTTACTTAAGTCAATCCAAAACGAACATTTTAGCAAGGAAATTCACTATTTATCACTCCGCGAATCGGTCAGGAGGGGAATGAAGACTCCTCTTTACGTTAGCCAGTTCAATTTATATTTAGATGAGGATGAGATACTTCGTTGCAGGTCACGTATAGGAAAATCCACAGTTTCAGATTGTAGTAAAAGACCTATATTGTTGCCATCTAAAAATAGATTCTCGGAATTAGTTATTGCAGAATGTCACGACAAGGTTTTTCACAATGGGACTGTAGACACTTTGAACTGTTTGAGACAACGTTATTGGGTACTTCGGGGGAGGGAACAAGTAAAACGGTTCGTTCGTCGTTGTACACTTTGCAAAAAGCTTGAGGGGTTACCGTTTAACACAGTATATAATCCAGAATTGCCAAGTTTTCGTGTAGATGAGGCACCTCCATTCTCAAATGTCGGTATTGATATGGCAGGTCCTCTGTTGGTCAAAGGAAATGACAAAAGTGATACCAGTAAATCGTATGTTTGTTTGTTTACGTGTGCCGCCACGAGAGCAGTTCACTTAGAGTTAGTGACCTCACTTAGTGTTGAAACATTTATTTGTGCCTTTAGGAGGTTTTGTGCTCGTAGAGGTTTGCCCGCGTTAATTATCACAGATAACGCTAAAACGTTTAAGTCTGCATCCAAAGAAGTTAAAAGGCTTTTGCGTTCTCCAAGATTGTCCGAATATTTTATGACAAAGGGTGTTCGATGGAGATTTATTCCTGAATTGTCTCCATTTCAAGGGGGGTTTTGGGAAAGATTAGTGCGCTCTACAAAACGATGTCTAACTAAGATTATAGGTAGAGCCCTTCTTTCTTACGATGAGTTAGCAACTATAATAACAGAAGTGGAAAGTGTTATTAATTCACGTCCACTTACATATGTGTTGGATGATAGTGATGGTGTATCATACCCCCTTACGCCATCCCAGTTAATTAATGGTAGAAATTTGTCAAGTGTTCCGAATGATGCATATTTTGAGATTATTAATACATACGAACAATTGTCAAAGAGAGCCAAATATAACAGAAGGTTATTGTCGCATTTTACTAACCGCTGGAAGAAGGAGTATTTGGTAAGTCTGCTAGAAAAATATAGGCCAAGGAAAGATTCAATGTTTAACCCTGATGTTAAGATTAACGATATTTGTATTATTCGAAATGAGCAGGTAAAAAGGGCTTTTTGGAAATTGTGCAAAGTGGAGGAATTAATTACTGGAGCAGATGGTTCTACGAGATCAGCCAGAGTGTCAGTAATGGCAAATGACGGTAAGAAGAAAATATTAATAAGATCCTTAAAACATTTGATTCCTCTTGAAATTCAAGATCAAGATCATCATCCTTCGCCTGATAAGCAGTCAACCAACACAGCCAAAACTGCAAGAATGTTTGCGCAACAACGCGATGCCGCAGCGCCTGCGCAGCAGCAGATTGACGTGCCAGCTACATATTTCATATTTCATATTTCAATTCTTTATAGGAGGGTAGCTCTTCAGCAATGCTGATTTTCAAGAGGCCCTCCACTTAAAAAGTTTACAATTTATTAAAATAATAGCTACTTAAAATACCTAATTACCTAATTACAATTTTTCAGTCGATTACCTAAAGTTATTAAAGTATATTAAAATCTAAAACAAAATTAAACTAAAATGAGAATAAAAACCACTGCTGAAAATAGCCAGATTTACATAAAAGAGGCTTTAAAGCTGGCCAAGTTTACGGCTTTCTTTGACTCAACTGAGAGGCTGTTCCAATATTTCGCTCCTCTGAATGAAAAACATCTTTGACCAGTTGCAGTTTTCATTAGTGGTAACTTTAGGTCATTTGAAGTATTTCGCAAGTTGTGGACAGAGTTTTGAGAGTTTCTCGAGAAAAGTTCGGTCAGATATTGTGGAGCATAACCATTTAGTGCCTTAAATACCATGATTTTAGTCTCAGAACCGATCATTTCCTCAACTGTTTGCCAACCAAGACTTTTAATAAGGGGCGCGGCGGAGTCATCATAACGACCACCAGTAATTATTCTAGCAGCCCTGTTTTGGAGTCTCTGCAAGCGGGTGCAACCAGTTAGACCCAGGCGTAATGCTGCCATAATAGGTGAAATTTTACGTAAACATAATAGTAAGTAGTATGTATACATTATATGGATATGGACATTTTAATCATTTGTATAGTTATTACGTATTGTTTTGCGAGTAGATGTTTGATCACGCCGTGAATCAAACAGGGGGAGTGTGTTGGAAAGATACCCCCTGATCTTGGGTCACGTGGTCAACATCATGTGAGCAGTTCATGCAGTGTAAGTAGTGTCGTAATAAGTAGAGTTGATATACCAGTTTCAGTTTAGTATGTGTTAGCTTTCGGAGTGTTAGTGTATAATCTTGTTATGTTATGTTATGTTCAATAAAGATAAAAATCAAGAAATGCGGAGTTTTCAATAGTCTCTCTCTCTAGCCCATAATTACAACACACTCATCAGTTATCGACGTTTATTCATCTTTCGAACGTTGCTTCAATTGTAGCTAGCGGGATATTATCTATATCATCTTCATACTGATAGGCCTCTGCTATTTCACCTGGAACGGCAAGGGGCTCGTTGCAACACGGTGCATTTGTGCCGAGAAAGGCAACACCAGAATCGTCTCCACTGTCATTTCCTTCCTTCATCGTCGATTCTCCATCACCAACGCTCGGATTTGACTCATCAGACGACATTGCGAAAGATAACTGCGAGTACCAAGTTGCTGATTACGAATCGAAGTTGGTTGCAACTTCCTGTACTCCTCCTTTCATCGTCAACAATAACTGTGTTTTGTTGGACGTGTACTACTTATGACGTCATAGAATGCTTTACATTTTCGCATTGGATACACAATTATGCCACTTCCAATCGACAGAAGCTTCAGCGAATGGTACGAAAATGATGAGGAAAGATGAAATTTTTCGAAATTGATGTTAACTCAATTTCCAAAATTTGGTTGCATAAGCACTTTAAAAAATTTTAAATGTTTGCATTATCTGGCCTGGAACATGAGCGTTCATAATGTGGATAACCGTAGACAATTGTGCAAGATAAATGGCACTTCCTCACAGCTGAGGGAAATAGCTTGTAGAGTTCCCCAAGGATCTTGCCTTGGTCCCTTTCTTTCCTGATCTATATTAATGATCTTCCGTTTTCCCTGCAGAAATCAAATATCAGTATGTATGTTGAAGATACGGCAATTTCCCTCTCTTCTAGAAACATTGATGAACTACAAAATGACCTAAATTTGGGTGTATTGAAGCTGCAGGATTGGCTGCATGCATATAAACTTTCTTTGAACGTTGTAAAGATACAGTGTTACGCTATGTCCCATGTGCTTTTGTGGAGTGGTTGCCATTTTTTGTTCGTTGGCATTAAAGCTGTAGTGTTGTCTTTATTACATGTTTCCCAAGGGCATTATACATACGTGATGTGGCGTTGTGTTTATTGTTCTGTTTAGTATGATTGACTGGTTCTTACTGTATGCAGAGGAGTTGATGTAAAAGTTTGAGAGAAGAAGTGTTATGATTCTGAACTTCGATAAATTTTGTGTGAAAAGATTTGAGTTCTATTTTGCAAACAGTTTCTAGAGTCGTAGTTTCAAGCGTTGAAAAACGAAGTCTTAACTAATGGATGTTAACAAAGAACCATTTTATTACACACAGTCAATTGATATAGGCTCTGCCTTAAACATTCAACTCACCTGGGACAAACACATTGATACTATTAAGACCAAAGCAAATCGATCCCTTGGACTTGTTACGTGTTCAAAGAATTATCTACCTCCTGATATACTCACCATAATGTACAGATGGATTATTGAGCCCCATATGAGATACTGTTGTTCGGTCTGGGGTTGCTGTAGAGAATCAAACATTAGCACCTTGCAGAAAATCCATAGTAGAGCAGTTAGAATTGTAACCAGCAATCCTCACGATGTATCAGTTCCTCCAATATTAAAGGATTTTGGCTGATCAACTATTATCGATCCTATTAGAAAGAGACGGCCACGTTAACATATAAATCCTCAAATTCATTTGCTTCAGATTACTTACGAAAATTGTTCTTAAAGTGTTCTGATACTAGTGAGCGGATTTTACGATCATCTGCCGTTGATCTTAGGATACCACTTATAAAAACGATCAATGGGCAAAAGGCTTTCATATCGAGGTGCTAAAGTATGGAACGGTCTAGAAATGCAAGCTAAACAGGCAGTCTCCCTGAAAATCTTCAAAGACGAGCTTTAGATAGGGACAGTTTTTATTTAACTTACCTCTTTATTTTATTCTGCAAATTAGGCCTAAATATCCCACCTTATCAGCTCCAACCGAATATTTGGATGCCTTGACACACAAATTCTACTCCCGAAATCGACCTAAGACAAGGTAGAGGCGCTCACACTGTTGCGCAAGATTTATGGATATTATGATTATGTTAAGATAGCAAAGGCATGTTTCATAGGTTAGACCTGAGGGGAAAATCTCGATGGCTCTCTGAAAGGTGGCACAGCCAGTGGAAACACCAAAGGGCATGCGTAGGGACTCCCACAAGCCATCTGGGGTAGTAATGGCTGTTTTCATGCGATCTGCAGGATCCATGTTTATTTGCCAGTACCCATTCTAAGATCTAAGGTGCTCAACATTACGGAGTCTTGTAATGACTCCAATAAATCGTCACCCCTGCGTAATGGATGTGCATCCTTTACTGTGACTTTAATTTCCGGTAGTCGACACAGAACCTGTATTTACCATCCTTCCTAACCAGTACAATGGGTGAAACCCACGGAGAAGCATTAGGCTGAATGATACCTCGGTCGAGCATATCCCTTACCTGTGATTTTGCTTCTTCTCGGAAAGCGTATGAGTTACATCACCGGTATCAATCTGATGTGTGATAACGTCCATCTGGCCCAAGGACGCATCAAAGACATCCGAAAATCCAAGAAGGGTATGTAAAAGGGGACAGTGTTCATGCTTTCCCAATGAAGGCTAATAGCTGGTTCAAGCTCAAGACAACTTTTCAGATAATACGGAACTACGCACGATATTAGGCCTAGGTGTGCTTCTGCTAGATGCAGAATAGGTTATGATAAGCTGTAGACGTGGACTCAATTCACTTATCCTTTTACCCGCTTGCAAGGGAATATTTAGGGTACTTATCGTGTGGGATAAGGAGAGTGTCACCATGCTCTACCGTCATAAGTATTAGGCCTCGCTGTCCCTATACGCTAAACTCAACCCATTGGCAGTTAGAAAATCTTACCCCAAAACACACTGCAGCAGCTTGTAAAGCTGGAGGGACATGAGAAAATCATCTATATAAGAAACGGTATTGCTGCAAGGAAAAGAAACTGAACTTGCACACCTCCTTCAATATGAAGTGGTTGATCATTGATACCAAAGCATTGCTGTTTGAAACTGTTTGGAGAGCTGGTTCAGGATGAATTTGTTCAAAAGTACCAAAAGAAATGAAGGATTTCATAGAGCCGGTATCAACAAGAGTGGAAAGGCTGGAAGTACCGAAATGGCACTCAAAAAAGGTTTGATCTTGGATCTGAAATGATGCACCACATAACCCAGCAGAGAAGAGTTTGGGGTGATCTGTAATCCACCCAATTATTGAGGCACTCCGTTGAATTTTAAAGACTTACCATCTGATCATGATCGTCCTGCATAATTATGAGCACATTGGCCCTGCGTGTGACCCCATCCACGGCACAATTGGCAGTGTAAATCCCAGGGAAAATTCGATGGAAAGCATCCTGGCTTATTACAGTTAAAAGAACGGCCTTGGCGTCTTGGTGAATTGCTGGAGTTTTGAAAGCTTCCATGGGGTGCACGTGGACGAACATCTCTATGACAAGATCTTGGAGGGAAATGGAGGATTCCAGTCTTTTGTGACTAGCAGTCAAGAAAGAATCAGCAGCAGTTAACTGGCCAGTCGATTCTTGGAGGGTTTTGTAAGAATGATGAGGAAGTGAACGGTCTGTAGGTGAAGAGGGGACTGATGAAGCTAAAGCTAAAGTTTGCTCTGTCTGAGGGTGAACAGCACTAAAACAGTGAATAAAATCCGTAATTTAAGCAAGAGTCGGTGTAGGATTGGACTCCAGGAGCTTGAGACAGAGACCTTCAGGAAGTCCCTTCATAGACTGACAGGACAGAATTGAGTCCCATACATCATCAGTAAGCGATGGGTCAGCATAGTGTAAGACTCTTGCAACTCCCACAGATAACTCGCGGCGTCTTCATCTAGGCGTAGAGATCTGATGTCAGACTCGGTGTAATACCTTTCACGGCCGACTGGCGGGCACAGAGCTGATATCAGGTTCTTTCACTGATCGTCGTATGATGCTTTTTGGGCATCAGAGAAGGCAAAAATAGTGTTCGGCAGCTGGTCCTGGTAGAAAAGCAGGCAAAACAGCTTGATTTCACAAGGGGGCACTGCCAATATATATAATGCATATACCTATATAATTCATGTCTTTAGGGGAGGCACAGAGTTAAGTCTCACAAGTCCAGGGGGCCTTGCCCCTTGTTAAACAATTGATTTGTCTGTATCATGTCTGTGATATAATTTTTAATTTGGTTATACGATGCTCCTTGTATGTGATCGGTTGCCATGCCATTCCCATCAGTGCCCATTGCATGTTGTCACCACTTTGTCTTGTTTTGCGTAATACGTGTGTCCCGTTTTGTTCATAAACCTCCACGCTGTTGCATGTTCAGTTAGTCGTTGTGTAAAGTCCTTAGGTAGAGTCGTTATTTGATGTCGCTATCAAAGTCGTCAGTAAGAGTCGTAATTTGAAGTCGTTCGTAAAAGTTTTTTGAAGCCGTTGCCGTTGCCGTAGCTGTTGCCGTTGCCGTTGCCATTAAACTGAAGAATATTGATGAACTTGTTGTACTTTTCGTTATTTGAGTTTTCTGTGTGTCGTTTCTCATTACTTGTCACTTGTAATATTGAGTGGAATATTTGTAAAACACTGTGGTTTTACACCCCCCCCGGTCCCACCTTGGCTAGGGGCCTGAATTGATTGTACTTTATATATAGTATATTTGATTAGATCTGATGATTATGGAGAGTGATTCTGAGCAATACCAGAGCATCGGAAATATTGATAAATGTTTTGTCTTATAGCTCTAGTGTGAACACATTGCCCAGTGGGTCAACTCTCACTATCAAGTATAGGCACCCACGTCTGAGGTTCTAGAAAGTGGACCCTTTTCTCTGATTTTTAACTCAAAGTTTACTCCCTTACCAAAGATGAAGATGATTCTAAAAATGCCCCTGTTCTTAGATGCTTTTGGTTTTTTGTTCAAAAACCATACCTATTCTACTGTCTATGTCCTAGGTTTGGCATTAAACTGAACCACTTTCTCAGAGATTTTGAAGACACTGGTGCTTACACTTGATATTGAGAGCTGACCCACCGGGACACATTGATCTGATCTAAAGTTGTACGTATATGAAACGAAGCTTGTTCTGTCATACAAGCACGCATTCGCGTTTGGCCTCGATGTTGAACACTGTATGAGACCATTACCATATATACACGTTTCGTATCTTTACCCTTTAGAATAAGATCTGTGTTCACAAGGGAGCTATATGAGAGCAATATGGATCCGATCCAAAGAGTGACGTACATAGATAATTTCACTGGGGGGGGGGGGGAGGGGGGCTTCCGGAAAGAAGTAACAAACTGTTTTATTTTGACGAACTTTTTTCCAGTTCACAAGGACAAAATAGTGGCAATTGCTAGTAACAGCAAATTATTTTTGTTACCAGAAACAGAGAGCTGACTATAACCAAGAGAATAGTTTAATTGCATGGTGAAATTCAGTCAAACTCCCCACTTCACGCCAGCTTTGTGCTTCATGATCAACGTTTTACACCATTCCATAGACATTGGAGGGGTGTGACCCCCCTCCCCCATCAGCACATCACTTGATCAAAATGAGACCTGATCCAAACGGACCCGTGGAGCAGACCAGTGGAGCGGACTGAATGAAAAGCACTGATGATAAGCCCATTGCACAAGCCGCTCAGTGGTGTAGCCTCCTTTTGGTATTTTAAATTGTGACCGCCAATAGACCGCCAATATTCAAAGAAAATGATGTCTTTCTTGATGGAGTATTTTTTGATTAAATACCATTGCCGTTAGGATTCTAGAAATGACTTAGTTGCAAAGACGAAAAGACGAGCTTTTGCAAAGGCCAGGGAGGCTAGATAGCCATGCTAGCTTGATATCAACACTGATTGAAAGTCGACAATAGTGGTCAGATTTTGTATTAGAAAGTAGCAAACAGGGTAAATGAAGATGAGCAACACATTTACAGGATTGTTACGAACTCTAAAAAGTGCCTCTTCTGCTCGGTAAGACCTTTGTCTCTACTGTAGAACCGGCAGATTAAAGATATTGTGAATTTTATGTTGTCATAGATTATGAAAGTATTATTGATAAACTCTATGACGTAAAATAACGATGATTTTTATCATTATTCTAGGCCTTATTAACCATTACTCCTTAGAATCTGAGGGAACTCTTGATATGGCTCTTAGAATCACATCAAGCAAAATAGAGCCAAACAAAGGATGTGCATAAAGGCCTGTTTACATGATCATCCTCTGATAGCATTTTCAGATCGGCGACTTCTTATTTTTCATGTTGGAGCAGAGTGTGTGACCTGGTTTTACTGAAAACCTGTGATAGACTCATATCATAGCTTAGGTTAGTCGTTTCAACGAAAATTGAAATGAAATTTGAATAGGCACCATTCTGAAAATGCTATCAGAAGACGACCATCTAAACTGGCCTGAAAATCTCTAACCTATTGTCATTGCATGCCTTCCTCTAGTTATTATCTCAGAGTTTTAGTAATGGTTCTTATCCCAAATGGTGCTACTTTACTTATGCACCTCTTCTAGAAATTTCATACATCATTTGATAGCTATCAAAGAGTTATGTAAGCGAAACAGCACCATCTGAAGCTATGTATTACTTATAGACACCTTGAAGGTCAAACTGCATGTATCTACATGCCTAAGAAAGTATGTGCTGTATGATTTGTTACAATTTAGAAAGTACATGGCAAAATACACAAGATCTTGGAGTACAAGCAGGAAGTTCCAGGGTATATGTAGGAGAGATGGTTCCCAGGGTCACCTAAGGCCTAGTCCAGATCTTGGGCAGTTTTATGGCTTGTCCAGGACATTGATGAAGTATGTCATTCATAAAAGAATGATTGAAATTTTCCAGTAGATAAGACACCATTTTTTGTTTAGTAGTGTGAATTGAAACCAAGATAGTGCTTATCAATAAATCAGAGGGACATAGTAAGCTCACGGGGAGCCATATGAAATTCTCTAGGGCACATTAGGGATACACTTGCCATACTTTCCCAAGTTACAGATTAATTATGGCACTGCTTATGAAAAATAGAGTATCTACCTAGCTTGCCAGTGGGCTACGTGACCTTCCTGACTTAGCATATGTCCATCAACTGTGTATTTGCTCAACAGAGAAGCGTGCAATTCTTTGATACTCAACATACTATTACCTGTAAACAGTGATCCATTCCTGTGCGTTTCCATGTTCATGGAAGGATTAATTATTTATTTCCTTATGTATGTGCAGTATATGCTTGATATACACAGTGTTGAGCTCTAGCAGCAATCTCATCACAGTCCATAGCAATGTAGAACTACGAGTTTGAAAGAGTAGAAGAAGCAGAGACCATAAGAACTACTCTTGGAGTGACTGTATGACTGCTTTAGTATAGCAATGTTTTGTAGAAATTGTGCAGTTGTTTATTTAGCTAGCATTTGGCATGTGACATGATATTATGTTTCATTTGTCTTTAAAATGGTAGTTGCTCCTGATTACTGCTTCTTTAAAGTCTAGCAATAGAGCAGTGTTTAGAATGTGAATGATCACTGTTAAGGTAACATACTGATCTGCCTTGAATTTTAGTGAGTCTATGTTGCTGTCATCATGTGAAACTGAATTAACTGAGGTACATTATACACTGTAATACTTTTCAAAATTTATGCATGGAAATAAAATACATTTTGTTTAACACTGTTATTTAGTTGCTATGTTTAGACATTTTTTGGCTATAAATGAATAATTGCTAAATGCAGTTGATTCAACACTAAGAGGTAATGATGATAGAATGGAGTACAAGACCACAACCACATGACAATGCACGGAATTATCCTAAAAAACAAAATCATGCATGGAGCATGATGTGTCAAGCACCCAAATTCTTGAAGTCAAAGGAATGCATTCTTACAAGTGGTGCAAAACAGAGCACCTACTTTTTTCGTGGTGCTCTTTTATTAGAGCACCTTTCTTTTGCTCAGGGTAAGGCCTGAGACTAGCGAATCTCTCCTGTAACAAGGAGGCAGAGAAGTATGTATCTTAAACAGTGAAGATGTCATTTAATGGAATACAGTCAGAAGGTAAAGGTGAACCAAAATATAAAGTCAGATGCGGATACACATTATATGATGAATAATGTGAGTTAGCCGTATGATTGGCCACTTGGCACCTATTCATCATTGTTTACTTGAAGAGTCCAAGTGAGAAAATGAGCTCTTTTTGTTTACACAAGACTGGGTTTTGAGTCTTTATGTAAACTGATTCCATAACACTTAATTGACAGGATGATCTTGCTTGCCCTATGATCCGAAAATTATCGTCTGAATATGTTTTGGCACATTCTAGATATTTGATCAGATGTTGTCCTATTGCCGAACCACTTTTCATTTTAGAATTAGAGTTTTTACACATTTGAGGTGGCTGTTCTCTTATTATAGTGTTTTTCATCCTGATGCTCATGGGTACATGTTGTTTTATTCTGTCTGCTAGTCTCTGCGTAGTGCGCCCTACGTACCAAGCTACACATCGGCACGAAAATTCGTAAACTACACAACTTTTTTGAGTGGTAGGAACGCTATCTTTTTAGCAGATGGTAGCATGACCTTAGTATCGTAGACCACACGAGGCTTCACAGCATAGAGAGAAGATGAAATGTGTTTGTTAATTTGGTTTTCAAATTTTGATGAAACATTACCAATCCAGGGCAATTTTATGTAAACCGGGCACTTCTCAGGACCACACGGTTCAGGCGCGGATCTAGCCAAAAATCTGACTTATGCTTAAAGGGCGTGGTCAATGATTTAGGGTGTGGCCATGAATGCAAGGGTGTGACGAGATAGTCTTAAATAAAGTATACTTTTTTCTATCTATTTTAGCTCTAAAATTGTGTTGAATAGCTTTGTCCTACCGGCATAGCATTTGACGTAAGGGATTCTGGGTTGCATCACTAGAATATACAAAAAATAGTACCTGGTAGTAGGATGAGGGTCTTAAATGCTTCACATCTTACAGCTATAGATCAAGAATCAACAATATTGATACTAGGCATTGCAAAACACAATAACATTATTAACCAATACATTATTCTATAAAGACACGGCGTCCTTCCAACCTAGATACAAACAAAATGATTTACCATATTACTTATTAATTTTACTTGTCCACCATACTAAAACCAAAATCCAAATCACACTAGGACACAACATTACCGCTTAAGAACTTTGACTTGCAATGCAACAAAACTGTATTCGGTTAATTTTGTGTCATGGTAAAAGCAATATTCAATTTTACATGTACTGTATGTTTGCAGCACTTTCAAAAGCTTGGCCCCAGACATCAATGAGGTCCCCTATTACACTTGTCCTCCTAGCTATGATTCCTTAGAGGAGGCTATGATTCAAGAGGTATGCCAACACTAGCACACTGCTCTGTACCATTTTCAAATAATCGAAATCTGCAAAGAAATATTTAATGACTTTAAGGGGTCAGTCATTGATAACTCTGGGTACCGGAGCGGGTTAGAATGTAAAAAGTGGTCAAACGTTTTATACCCCTTCCAATTTTGTTCAAAAATTTTCATATACCATTGAGACAAATAAAACGTTTTACACCCCAGTTGCTACCTGCCCTATAACTGTAAGAATTTCAGGGTAGACTTTTAAAGTAGGAATTGCCACTACTGCCTTCTTGAAAAGATCACAGATAGAAAATATGTTCCGCAAAATTACTTGCTGGGAAATACTAAAAGAAAGACCTTTGTATAGGAGGGAATGTTATTCTTTGTGAGAAACGTTTTCATGAAAGAGTTGACTTAAGCTTGAAACTTCATTTGAACAAACCACTGTGATGAATGCTAATAAGAGCACTGCAATAACACTGTATACCACATAAAACTTAAATGAGAGAAAAATTGCTATTAAAGAAACTTTGACAACTCGATGCGCATAAATTCAGTAGTCAATAGGCTTCTGCAAATCATTGAGCTGATTTTCTGAAGATTTTTTGAGGATTTGTACCCCTCTAAATTCTCCAAATTGTTCCATGCCCTCAACTGTCCTAGAAAAGTTTTCATTACTCCCCAATCCTAACCCGCCCCGTTACCCAGAGTCATAAATGGCTGACCCCTAATAGCTTATCCTTTTGCCTGACAAGAAGTGTTTGCTCTGGAAGTCTCAGGAACTGGGAACTACAGAGCAGGCCCGTTATAGGCAAGCAGAAGTTTCCTGGAGAAGTGACTTTCCATGTTTGCGATAAAATCATGGAAAAGTGTATATCTCAGAGGGAAGCTTTTCTTTTTCCTATAATTGTAATGCTTTGTCTTGTAAAACCCTTCTTATATTTGAAAGGACTAAACTAGCAGTAATCGCCATTGTGGGGAACTGAAATATGACGGTGAAATGACTTCTATTTCTGTCAGCTACAAATTAGCTATGTCAGGCTACTTACGTATTGTCTGAGAGATTATTTTGGACATGAATGCTAGAGACAGATCCTCTCGTTCTCACTTCAACAGTAGCTCCTCAAAGCGTCGTTGCATATTGCATTTCCAGCCCGTGAATTTCGTTCCACTTATTATTCATTAAATTGTCAGCAGTAGTCAGCGTCACATTTCATTCGATGTTCAATCTTCAGCAGAAGTCAGCTCTTGTTTTGATTGGGTAGATTTGAACTGACTACAGCTCCCGCCAGAGCTGATGCTGCTCGGAATGAGCCACGATTGACCAATACATCGCTGATTCTCAATAACGCTGTCATAAAAGGCAGACTACGTAATGTCGGCTTACTCCAGCTCCAGCGTAAGCTATGTACAGAGCAAGTGGGAAAGAACTGTGTTTACTTAGACATACGACTAATTGGTGCATGAAGAAATGTACTTTACATGCTATTTTGAACCAAGCCTATACAGCAAGAAGCATAGTTATGTATGCAGGGATAATCATTACGTCACAAATGTAAAATCTGACTTCAGCTCTAGCATACTTCGCTGTAGTCTGGATCCGCGCCTGCGGTTTTTCTGCTTCAAAGTTGGCAAGTTTTGCTTAATGCAAGAAAAAGGACACCACCTGGATATCCATTTTCAACGAGCAGTTGTTTTACACTCTCAAGCTCTGAGCCTAATTTAGTTTTAGAGCAGATCATAAGTGCCCTGTGAACTAAGGCTTTAATAAGGCTAAGTTTTCTTACTGTTGGGCTGAAGGAATTTCAACGGATGTATTGCCCTGTAAACGTTGGTTTCCTGTAAATGCTGGTAAGAAATCCAGTGCCCTCTTTTTCCACCAAAATATCTAGAAAATTCAAGGAGTTGTTTTGCTCCTCTCTACTGTGAATTTTAAAGCTGGATGCAGCAAGATAAGTTTTCCATGGAAACACTCACAATCCAGCTCGAAAGCAAAGATGACAAAAGTATCGTCCACATATCTAAAGTAGACATCTGGTTTTACGTTGTTATCAACTCCTTAAGTAAACTATGGTGGATAGGTGCCAAGTGGCGAATCACGCGGCTAACTGGGCACATTATTCGTCATATCACGTGTATCCGCATCTGGCTTTAGGTAATAGGGATGATTTCTCAATTATTTATAAGACGTTTGGATTCCTTAGGTTAAAGGTTGGAACAAATGTTAGAATTTTGTTATTGCTAGATTTAGGTTCCGTTTCTTTGCGTGATTCTGTTAAGGAGATGATGTTTGATCTAGCTATGCAATGTTGTGTCAATGTTTCAGAGTAGTCCTGTTTTGTAAGGTTCGTTTGTAATTCCATTAGTCTTCTGTGCCTAAGCTCTTTGTGTGTATATATATATATATATATATATATATATATATATATATATATATATATATATATATATATATATATATATATATATATATATATATATATATATATATATATATATATATTTATATTTATAGTTTATATATATCTTCAGAATGGGTGGATCTGCTGCTTTACTGCAGTTGCATTAATACTTTTTGCAGTTAATGCACCAAATTGATGTTATGGTAGAAAGCAAAAGGCAAGAGTGGGACCAACAGCTCAAGGCTCTTCAATGTCAATCCAACAGGAAGGACCGAGAAGTGCAGAAGCTGAGAGAATTGGTAGAACAACGAAATAAAGAGGTATAGGCTTTGTAATATAACTGTCACCAGCTGTGCTTATTGACATGTTTCAATGACTATATATATATATATATATATATATATATATATATATATATATATATATATATATATATATATATATATATATATATATATATATATATATATATATATATATATATATATATATATATATATATATATATATATATATATATATATATATATATGTATGTATATATATATATAATATATATATATATATATATATATATATATATATATATATATATATATATATATATATATATATATATATATATATATGTATGTGTATATATATATATATATATATATATATATATATGTGTATATATATATATATATATATATATATATATATATATATATATATATATATATATATATATATATATATATATATATATATATATATATATATATATATATATATATATATATATATATATATATATATATATATATATATGTACTGTATATATATATAAAATATATGTATATATATATTTATATGAATCAGAATGTAGTTGAGCAACATTGTTTCTGAGTTTTAGGCTGGTCAACTTCAGCAGAAAATAGAGTATGATACTGATAGGCATAACAAGATGATTTCAAAATACGAAGATCAAGTTGGAAAACTCAAGTATGAGGCATGTCGTACACTTACTTTGATTCCACTTTTATGGCAACGTTGGTAGCACTCTAAGGGAAAATGGTAGGGTAGTTCTCAACTGGTATTTACCCTCTGATTGGATGGTTGAAACAAAACCCTCTTTGTCACTTAATCACCAATTTTATGTTATCACCAATTTCACCAATTTGTCTCTTGATCACCAGTTGGACTCACTTCTTAGTTTTAAACAGAACCTAAAACAATTTTATATGGACAGCTAGACATTAATTTGTGCTTTTAAATATGACCAGTTGTACATAATCATTATATTCCTATGTTATAAAGCTTTACTGTATTATATCATAGTTTTAGACACAGGGCCCTCATTGATAACAGCACTTCATGTGCTGAAGAGGTTACCCTTGCGGGGTGAGTGGCCAAGCGGTTCAGTTGGCTTCCGTTAGCTAGCTGAAGTTAAGCTTGGCTGTGCTAGGTCAGCAGCTGGATGGGCGACTATTCAGATAAACGACCAAAGCAACTCACTCTGCCGTCCTTCGGAAGGGACGTTAAACTAGGGGTCCCATGCCTGGATGCGGCATGCACAGTAGGCCTAAATTAGCTGAAAACGCTAGATATAACAGCCTACTCAAAATAAAGTAAACAACAACAACAACCCTTGTATAAACATTTTCATTATTATTATTTTTATTATTATTATCGTATCTGATGGATTCCTCCACGATGCGGGGATGATCTGGCCTGTATGAAGGAAGCGTAGAATATTTTGGGAATTCACTGCAGACTACAAGGTCTTCAAATTTGTGAACTATATACTGTTTTCTCTCTTTTCTCAAGGCTCTCTTCATTGTTTTTTCTTCTTCTGTCTTTCTGGTTTCTACACTTTGAAGCCATTCTAGGATCCAACATCAGTAGTAAATTATAACTAATGGCCTTATATAGACATGATTTAATCCACTCTCTCCGCTATCTCTTGTCTCGCTATGTTTATGTTGTTTACTCCTGTCCTGTTTACGTAGACTCATTTATTAATAATTTATCACTGACGATGGATCCCGGAATGGACCCGAAACATCTGATTAGTATGGAATTGATTAACGTCGAATATTAACATCTTAATATAAAATATGGCTCTCTTTCTCATCATATTGGGTTATCTTCAACTTCGTTGTGTAATTTGGGAAACCTAAACTTCTCATGAAGATACTTGCAAATGATATATGATATATGATGTCAAGCATGGCCCCATTAGGGAGAAAGGGCTACATTTCCTGTTTTTTCTTGTAAATTTGTATTTCCTCTCTGTTCAGATGCTCACTAACGGTTCTTCCTGAAATGCACTCCTGAGCACCGTACCGTTCAGTCAAATTTTTGCTTGCAAGATACCTTTTTAGTTATCCTGGATGGTAAAACTTAGCAAGTTTTTTCCCATATAGGACCCATCCATGGAAGGTCTATAGCACCGTGAGTTATAGTGCTTCTAATAGATTGCTGTTCGTTCAGTGATATCCGTCGTTGATCCATGTTGAGCTCGTATCATTATTTAACGCGCAGAGAACACAGAGGCAGAGAGAGGAGATTGTGATGCTGATTGTACTCAGATTCTACTCATACTTAAGCAGATTAGCGGAAGGGCGGGTTAGTTTTGAAGCTGAGACGAATAGAAGCAAGCAAAGGAGATGGCAAGATGTTGTGACGTAGTGATTGTTTGTTTGTGTTAAATTGGAGGTGTGAATGGGTGATTGGCCGGATTTGCGGAAAATTGAGTGTGGATTAATGGATGAGTAGGGAAAGGTGTCGAGATGAAAATGGCCTAAAGCTCTGGCCTAGCGCTCTCGACTTTTCACTTGACAACTTTCTACATGTTTGTCGAGTGAAATGTCGAGAGCGTTTGGCCACCTTGTATAGTGATGTCGAGCGTTGTCGAGGGTTTTCAAGGGTTGTCGAGTCAAATTTGATCAAAGTCAAAATTTTCGAGCGGAAGTGCTTGCTCGCGTGCCCTGCCCCAAGAAGAATTCTTGTGCAGATATACAACATAGTCCACCAAGCCAGATAATATATGCTACTCTATGTCGTCGCAACCCAAGAAGTTGAAGCAAAGTTGTGAAAGGCTTTCTGTATCAGACTAGGCCTTCGGAGATACTTAGGTGAAATCGTGGATAATGCAAAGGCAGTACTTTCAGGTACATCTATACACTCTGAACAGAAGTTTGAGCAGTTAAGATTTAGAATCAAAGAGGGTTGGAATCTATTAGAGGTTTGGATGATGAAATAATTTGTTGGATGACGACCTTGAGATACTTGCAGACCTCAAGCACGGGGGCGAATTTCGCGACAAGGTTGCGGAAGTGCTGTTACAGATCGAAGAATACCTACCTAAACCTGTAGATTTGCAAAAGACTACACAACGAGAGAGTACAGCTGCATCAAAGCTGCCTAAACTGAAATTAAAGCGGTTTCATGGAGAAATTACTCAATAGCAAACGTATTGCGACACGTACAAAAGTGCTATACGTAGCGACACGAGTATGAATGTCATTACAAAGTTCAGTTACTTGCAAGATTTATTGGAAGGGAGTGCCGCGGTCTCAATTGCTGGTTTGACAACAACAGAAGCAAACTATGAATCGGCAATAGGTTTGGAATCGGCAATAGGCAACAAAAACGGTTTGGCGATAGTCAGGTCATAATAAGTGGCCATCACGATGCATTCTTGAAGATAGCGCCCTTGCACTCGTCCAAGATATAAATGAATTAAGGAATTTGCATGATAAGATGGAAGTGCATTTTAGAGGCTTACAGTCACTTAATGTACCTACGTCTGCCTATGGGAGTTTCTTAATACCAGTCTTGCTGTAAAGATCCCCGAAGATGTCAGGCTCCTTGTCGGTCGTCAAATGAAAGGTGGAAATTGGGAACTAAGTGGGTTGCTTGATCTATTGCGAGACGAAATTGAAAACAGGGGACGATGCTCAGGTATTCAAGCATCCTTTCCAACGAATACTTCTAAGACACTCGTAACAAAGCAAATGCCTTCTACAGCCTCTACCCTTCTGACAGATGGCAGAAAACCCAGTTACACTTATTGTAGACAGAGTCATGCGTTCCACCTCTGCAAAATCATCACGGATAAAGCTGCATGCAAGGATATTTTACGTCAACAGGGACGTTGCTTTATTTGTTTACGAAAAAACCATGTCGCTCGAAATTGTGAATCGAAAGGGAAATGCTTTCCATGCGTGGGAAAACATCATGTGAGTATTTGTGACGGTCGTAGTTTACCTTCAAAACAACATGAAATGCCAAAGGTCATTAATCAGAGCTCGAAGACCAATGCGTTATACGTAAGCGGTAAGGACAATATATTATTACAAACGGCCCAAATATACGTTCATGGAGTTGACGCGAAGGAGGTAATACGCGCACGCCTACTCTTTGATTCCGGTAGTCAACTTTCGTTTATCTGTCACGACATTGCTAGTCATTTAAAATTGCCCATTGTCGGTCAAGAGCCTCTAGACGTCAAGGTTTACGGTAGAAACTATAGTCAAGTTCGTGACTATGATATTGTGTAGTTCACTGTTGAAGGCATTAGAGAAGTTTTTCCGTTACTATGGAACCACATTCTACGCCCAATATTTGCACCCCTGTCTGTCGGCAGAACATCAACGTGCCGTAGAACAGTTTGATTACCTACGAGGGATTCCGTTAGCAGATTTAATAGCGGCAAAGACAAACTGGAAATTAGTATCTTCATTAGAGCAAAAGATATGGCGAAATTCTTCACTGGCTGTGCCATACGGGGGGAGACAGGAGATGGTCCAACAGCCCATTGCACAAAGCTTGGCTGGGTATTGTGTGGGACTGCATACAACAGGAGAAGAAAAGGAAATCTTGAAAAGTGCAGTCAAAGAGCTCTACAATATTACTTGCTACTAAGTGGAGTAGAGAAGTCCAACTATCTGCAATCTTTGACACCAAAAGATTCCGCATTTGGACAAAGCTATTAAGAGTGACAGCTCTGGTGAGGAAATTTATAGCAGTGCTAGGGAACCGCGGTATTGAGAGAGTGAGAGAGTTATTGCTACTGTTGCAGATGTTGCATCATGTTGCAGATATGATCATTTTGCATCGTCACAGCTTTGTGTCACATAATGGGACAAATGAAACTCTGGCAGAATTGCGACAGAACTATTGGCTTCCACGTGGGAGACAATTGGTAGGAAAATTGATTCATACCTGTCGTATTTGTAAATGGTATAAGGGAATAGGTTATGAAATACGTAAATTAGCTGATCTACCGGAAGGTAGGGTTCAAGGGCCTACAGCCTTCGCTGATATTGGAATAGACTTTGCTAGCTCTTTATATGTGAAATCTGAAGGCGATTTGCAAAAGACCTATTTCTGTATATTTACATATTCAGCTAGTCGCGCAGTTCATCTGCAAACGATGCCTAATTTATCCACTGCTGCCTTAATTCATTGCCTGAAAAGGTTTATAGCTCGTCGGGGCCTACCCAACAGAATTACATCTGGCAATGCTAAAACCTTCAAAAAAGCTAACAAGGAAATTTGGAGAATTTTGAAAGATGCAGAAGTTCAAGGTTATATTACTCAAAGGAACATTGTTTGGAAATTCATATTGGAAAGGGCACCATGGTTTGGCAGGTTTTGTGAACGTATGGTGCAAATGGTAAAGCAGCCACTGAGGAAGATCCTAGGGAATGCAACGCTCAATTGTGTGAAGCTGAAGGAAGATAGGACGGATGAAGCAAGAAGACGAGAGAAGCAGCAGTGAATGCGGATGCAATAAGGAGGACTGTTGATCAATTGTCCAATTGATCAAGGGGGGAGTGCCAAGGATCTTGTAGAGTAGAGTGAACCCCCCGATTACTAATAGCCGGCCTCTTTATATAGTTTGATTGACACGTGCAATGAACGATTTATATATACTCTTGTTATGTTTTGTTGAGCGGATTTTGAGCCTAGCAGATTGAAGTCTAAGAGCCTATAGAGAAGCGATTGAAATAGTCTATTGCACCTTTATCTTATATTTCTACACATTTATCGATCTTAGAGTGTATTTATGTATGTATAGAAATATATATATATATATATATATATATATATATATATATATATATATATATATATATATATATATATATATATATATATATATATATATATATATATATATATATATATATATATATATATATATATATTATATACATATATACTTTTGGATTGGAGTATCGGAGCCTAGAGCTTACATCATTGATTTAAATTGAGAAACAACCTTTGGAACTAGGAGTAGGGCTTACCCGCGTACCCTGTCCCAAGAAGAAGTCTTGTGAAAATATAAAACAGAGGGATTTCTTTGAGAAATTTTGGCCACTGGAAACTAGCTTGCGAAATATTCCTCTTTAGAAATTTTTCGCGCGAAACATTTCTCGAGAAAAATTTCGCTCAGCTTTTTCTCACTGGAAATTGTCCGTAGCTATATGTTTGTTAAATTATTTATCTGTGCGTTTCTTGGTAATGGCTGCAAGGTTACTATGCAGACTCATGTACATGCCCTCTGTGAATTGACAATATAATTCTTTGTTTATTTATATTTGTACAAATACAAAAAAGTTGTTCATTACCCAAATACTAGCATTTTGTCTGTCTGGAGCCAAAGCTAGCTCTGTTTGAAGCTACAGCCAGTACTTGAGGATTTTTTACCTTTCTATCTTTAACTTCTTTCTCCAATTTTAATCGTTTGAAGTCCTCTTTCAACTTACGACCAAATGTTGCATCATTTCGAACTTAGCAATGGAACCAAGTAGATGCATCAGTACTCCTTTCACTGTTTCTAGCTATAGCCCTCTTCATTGAAATTTGCTGCTTCTGTTGTTTTCAAGTCAGATTGGGTAACTTTTCTATAGGAACTCTAGACTTCTCATGGTCCTGTATATATATATATATATATATATATATATATATATATATATATATATATATATATATATATATATATATATATATATATATATATATATATATATATATATATATATATATATATATATATATATATATATATATATATATATATATATATATATATATATACGTCTAGAAGGTTTGAAAACTATTCAGAATTATCTTATCTAAAATTCAAGTTATCAAATTTTACTTGATTGTAGATTCTAGATGGATCCATTCTTGCTAGATTGCTATGCTTCATGGTATTGCTATGCTTCATGGTATTGCTATGCCTGTAGTTCCATGTGCTTTGTCAAGATATTGAGAAATTGTAACCCTGCAAACCAATTGTGCGTAATCTAAATTATGCACACATGATTGTTATTAATCATTACGTTTGATGACATACCAAAATTTGGCAAATATGCATTTCACCTATTGAAACAAATTTATTTCTTACAAGATGGAAAATATTAAAAAGAATTATGGAAGACTTCAAAAGAATACTAGCAAGCAGTCGGATGAACTGGGTGATTTCAAAGAACAGGTAAATGCTACTATTACCCTGATTTATTTGAATTATGTTTGCAAACATTGATTTCATTATTAAAATATTTATCGACAAAAGAAATGCCTGTTATTGGCAATATCCTACGCATTATGTACTGAACTTCTAATGGTGGAGACTTTCATTTTGAATTCTGTTACATATATATAATAGTAGCAGCACTTAACCAGAAAGTTAAAATTGGCTAGCTTGGTCTATACTGCAAACTATGGGTAGTAACAGTATCGGTTGAAAGGCAGATCGTAATTTGATATGATATTGGTGCGAATCTTCATACAGGAGCTAACATTTAATATGACCTATTCTTATCAGTGAGTGTCCGGACTAAATTAAATAGAAGAGAAGAAAACAATGGAAATGTCTAGCCTTGTCTGCAAATGTAAAGTTACGGTGAACATTGATTAGAAGATATTTACGCGGCTGTGTTGTATATTGCATAGAAAGTTAAAGCTGTTCATCTAAAATGTTTCTCGTAAAGTTTATCATAAGTCGTTGGAAGGATTCAGTTGTCATTGTTGTAATTCATTGAAAATCTTCAATAGAATTGAAATCTGGTACAGCACAGTCAGTAGAAACTGGATAGAATAATGATCAACTCTAAATCATACAATCTTCCTTTCGCAAGTTCTTAATATTTAGAACATTTCATTTGCACATTTCATTTGCAAGTGATTAATTTGCAAAATGTATACCAAAAAGTAACTTAAGAGAATTACCTTGAGTACTTTATAAGTTTATACATGAGTACTTAATAAATAGTAGAAGATATTCATTTTTGTGTTGTCTCGGAAGTGGTGTCATGCTTTAGCATTAGTATAGAAACCGGGACCCAGAAAGACTTGCCCCCTTTCCATATATGAAAGTTCCCGTTTTGCAATGAAAATTGCTAATTTTTTCAGCATTACACGTCTTTATTGAGGTACTGTGGTCCCTACTTTCGGATGTATGTATTGTAACGATTGATGAGCAAGCCCGTTCTGCTCTCGTCCCCTTAAGGTGCAACCCATTCTTCCGACTCGGCTCAGTTAAGACGTGTCTAAATTTCAAATTTAACGATAGGTTGCGTTTTACGAAATGACAAATTAGGTGAAAAGGCACACAACACATGATTTTTTATAACACAGATAAGAATTGAAGATTTGAAGAGTGCTGCTGTGGAAATGAGCCAGTTTCGGCCTGAGTGGTGCAGTAGCTACAGGCAGACTTGATACTTTTATAGGGCACCATGTGAAGTGACTCAATTGTTTTTGGAATAGTTTTTTAAAGTGTTCTGATAACGGCAAGTTGTTTTGAAAGTTTTTCTTGATGATATTTCACTTTTGGGCAAGTTTTGCATGAAAAGTGAGCATGTTTGTTTGAATGGTGAAAGCTTCCAGTTCAGGCCACGTGTTTGATAATAATCGAATGGTGAACGGAAGTGCGTAGTTAGATACAGACCAGGCTCCAGTGACGGGAAAATGGGTTGGAGATTGGCTACATGCTTTAGTTAACAGAAGCCTTCAAACTCATTTTATTTAAAAATTCTTTTTAGCACAAGTCTACATTGCGCCAGCAACACAGTTGTATTATCAAAAATTTAATATTGTCAGCACTTCGTAAAAAGTAAGAAGATCTTCGCGGTTACATAGTTGTTTATTATTATAAGGGGTTGGTCATTATTAATGTCAGGGACTGGGACGGAAGGAATAGAAACATATCCCTAAAAAATTCATACCCCCACTCATATTTCCATTGAAAATTTTAGACCCCATCAAAAAATCTAAAAAAATTCTCATGCCATATAGAAAACTTTATGGATGACAATATTCAAATTGTATTCTATACCTCACAACCTCGCATGAAAGTGTAAACAAATTGACAGTTTTCATGACTTCAAGTTATGGCAAACCACGTAGGACGACTGGAGAAACTAAGGTGGATTCTTATATAATGAGCATTGAAATAGAAAAAAAACAAGTAACAGCAAAAAAGGAGATTATACCGTTGGAGGTTCACTTCAAAATGGCTCAAAGCCTCCTGCTGCAAAAGAAAAAATGCAAAATTTTATTGGTCAATTTTGGGAAAGAACTCATTTAGTGTGTATTCGTTGATTACAAAAATATACCATTATATTTCATGCTATTTTGTTGTTAAAATTTGGGAACAAATCTGAAGGGAAAAATAGATTTCAATAAATGGTAAAAGAACCTTATGAAAAGCTAGTATGCCGAGAAAGGGTGTTAAATATTAATTATTAACCTACTAAGGTAAGAAATAATATGCCATGTTCCTGCAATTCTACCACACATCCTGTTCTGGTAAATAAGTTTCCACTTCACAGTTTTCATCATTATCACAATCATCATCATGTATTTTGGCTAGCACTTCATCTAAATCAGAGTCCAAGTCATTTTCACTTGAATAGCCCTTTGCAGAATCAGTTTCAATAATCTTCACCATCCATACTCACTTTTGGTTCTCCATTGCTATCATATAACTCTCTTTCTAATGACTATGCAAGAGATGCAAGAGCTGGAAAGGAAAGGCTTTTTGAAAACAAGAAATGTTGCAAATCACAACTAAAAATTGACTTCTTGTTTTAAAAGCAAGTGTAAGCTGAAATGTTATTAAGGCTATTCTTGAGGTTGCTGCTATTATTTGCTTTTTCTCCACTATTATATCTTTCTAAGCAGGTAGAGAATTTCACACCTCAACATAAATGGTAATTTTAGTTTAGTAACCCAACATAGTGACCATAAGTATTTCCATGCCCCATGTCAGTTCCTTCCGCCCCGGTCCCTGGCATTAATAATGACCAGTCCCTAAGGAGATTTCGTTATATTGTCTCTATAGGTGCAAAAACGATAAAAGGATTCTCCCTGGCTTTATTCCCTATCTACCAACTTTCTAATAAATCAAAAAGGAAAATAGTTAATTCAAGTGTATTGATTTGTGCTAATTTATTATGCCATTCCAATACTTCATGTAGCAAGATTTAAAATAAGATTAATGGTGAATACGTCTCTGAAACATTTTGCTTAATATCACTATAAGACATACAATGGCAAGGAGTTAAACCTGACACACTTCGAATCACTTCCAATGGCACCACCAAGCGATACTTCGCCTAAGCCCCAATTTCAGCCCAAAATTGATCGGACAAACACGTGGGCACAATGAACGGTGTTGCTTGAGCGATTCGAAACGAACGAACGAATGATTGCAGCGGATATATTGAGCCAGCGAAAAATCAAATTTATGAAGTTCATATTTTTCGTCAGGCCAAACAGAAGTCTGGTGAAACCTTTGATGAATTTTACAGGATATTACATACCCTTGCTCAACGCTATGATTTCAACAATACAGATTTTGAAATAAAGATGCATGTTAGTTGTAATGGTAGATCCAGCCGTCTCAGATGAAAGCCCTACATGACCCTAACTATAAATTGAAGGGAATATTTATAGACAGACGCAAAGCGGGAGTCGGGTTCTGCCCAAGCATTGGGTACGGAAGAAACTTCCAGGCGCTTCACATAAATGAAGTAAGTACCAGAACAGTTTGTTGCAAATGCGGACTTTCCTTTCCACATCTCAACAAGCCATGCCCTGTGAAACAAGCAGCTTGCTGCAATTGTGGTATTAAGGGACATTTTGCGAAAGTGTGTCAGAAACAAACCGCCTGGAATGAAATCCTCCCACCCCTTGGGTATCCCCCTCTAGTTGTGGTCCAATGAAGGATGGAAGCACACGATTATGCGTAGATATGAGAGAGGCAAATAAAGCAATAATTCATGAACGGCACATAATGTCAATTTTAGGTGATTTCAAAGCTGCTGTGAATGGCTGAGAATATTTTTGGAAACAGACTTGAAACAAGACCCGGAAAGCCATTTCATTATAACTTTTTCAACATTTGAAAGTCTTTTCCATACGACACAGCTCTAGAAATTGCTTAAAGGGGTTGTCTGATTTAAGTATCAAAAGCAAAAGAATTTTTTTTTGAAATTCTGATTTCCACTGAAAACGGCACCGGACCCGATCCAGAAAGAATTTCAAGGCTCCAGAATTTTGCACCTCCGCAGAATGCATCAGAAGTAAGAAGCTTTCTAGATATGGCAAACACTTGTAGTGACTACATTCCAGATTATGCTGCCTTAACCCAACCACTGCATGATCATTATCGTACTCTGCTGATCCTGATCGTTTGTGTTTTTCTCTGTTAACTCTGTCCTACCTCTCTACAACTAATCTGCATAATAATAATAATAGGATTAGTTAACATGATGATCACCTCTAGTATCTATACTGTAAGGAGGAAGCCGGAGCTGTCACCACAAGTCGGTAAAAAAAGCACCAAACTCATATAGACTTTCCTTCAGCGTCGATCTTTCAGTCAGTTAAAGCTAAAGCAGTTAAAACTCAGGCACCTGTAGTTACTTACTTCGATACTCAAACGAGAAGTAGGCCAGTAACTTTTGATGGATCCCAGAAAGGTATCAGTGTTATCATTACACAGAAAGAACATGATGATCCAAGTTGCAAAATCATATCATATGCTAGCAGAGCCCATTTATTGAAGTTTTCAAATTGCAGTCAAGGAAACAAAGAATACTGTATTTCTGATTCATACAACTCAAACACACATATTCACACGTAGTGACTATATCAATGTTACAAGAAACTATGTATATGTACATGTAAACTATGTAACTAGGAGGTTCTCCTAGAAGGTTCTAGTAAATAAAATCTTTCGTAAATTCTCGTAAGTTATTTTCAAGCATTCTAGCATGGGGTAAGAAAGCTAGTTCTTTCTTGAATGTTCTTTGTATATGCAATAACAAGAGTGTTCGATTTCTAACACTCCTCCTCACTCGCAGTCAGATATGTTTCTCAGTCCCTTCATACTCCTCAATTCAGTAAAGTGTATCTTACCAATCCCTTTTGTTAACATGTCGGCAATCATTTCGTCACTTCTGCAATAGTCCAATTCAACTTTTCCTGCTGCAACAAGCTCTCGTATGTAATGGAATTTTATTTCAATATTCTTTGCTCTGCTGTCAAACTGTGGATTTTTTGTCATCGCAATGGTGGATTGGTTATCTTCAAATATAGTTATTGAGGTCACAGAGGTTTTGTGCATATCCTTCAATAGCTTTGGCAGCCATATTGATTCTTGAGCAGCCTTTCCTAATGCAATGTATTGTGCATCAGCTGTTGACAATACTACACATATTTCTTTCGTACTGTTCCAACTGATAGTAGAACCACTCATCATGAACACAAATCCTGACGTTGATTTGCAATCATTGCAACCCCAGCCCAGTCTGCACTTGAAAATCCAGCAATATTGCCACTGTATCCATAAAGTAATCCATAATCAAGAGTTCCACTTAAGTATCTCATGATTCTTTTAACTGCCACCCAATGTGTCAGTGATGGTTGTGATGAAAGAGCAACATTGCCAACAGCATATGTAATATAAGGCCTTGTCTTCGTTGATAGGTACAGAATACTTCCCACTGATGATTGATACAACTCTTGATCTATCAAGTTACCCCTATCTGTTGCCTTGACCAGTTTTGCTCCATTCTCTACAGGCGGAAACACTGTTTTTGACTGATCCGTTTGGAATTTCTGTAGAACCTTTCTGACTTATGTTGGTTGCCCCATTCAGATATTTCCAGATTCTAGGTAGTTATTTTTCATACCAACAAAATGGTGAAGCCTACCCATATCTGTAACGTCGAATTTTTCAGCTATCGCCTTGATGAATGTTTGAATGCTTTCAGATGTCTGTCCAGCCAAAATGATATCGTCAACATAAACAGCAATAATGAAGGTTTCTCCTCCTGATTCCAGTATGTAGATGCATGGATCATTGTTGGATTGTTTACAACCCATTTTCTGCAGATGTTTTTCAATAGCCTCATTCCAGCATCTAGAGGATTGTTTCAACCATAGATGCTTCTTTTTAACTTGCAGACAAGATTCTCTGTTCCTTTCTCTTCAGACTGTTGTGGCTGTTTCATGTATATCTGCACCTTTAGCTCACCATTTATGAAAGCAGTAGATACATGAATTTGAAGCTTCTGCTTTGCTGCTAATGCTATCAAAGTTCCAACTGACTCAAATCTCACCACTGGGCACAATGTCTCATCATAGTCGATCCCATACTTTTGTTTATACCCTTGGACAATTGGTTTTGCTTTACATCGTTTGACGTTCCCATCAGCATCGTCCTTTCGTTTGAATACCAATTTACTTCGGACAGCTTTTCTTCCTGGAAATAGTTCAGATAGCTCCCACACTTGATTCTTGTGAAGTGATTCCAGTTCAGCCTCCATTGCTTTCACTCACTTTTCTGCATCCCGACTTAATGGTGCTTGATCTGCTATAATAGGGTCTTCGGCTTGAGCAATGTAAACCCATTCACCATACATGTTTGGTGGATGGATTGTAGCATCATTATTCTCTTGATGGTCGATTTCCTGGTCTATGGGAGGTTCATTTTGTACTTGGTTTTTGACAGCACCCGGCTTAGGTGATCCTGTTTCATTGAACACAGCATCCCTGCTGAAAAGACCCTCTTCTATGCTTTATCATACAAACGGTATTCTTTTTCTTCATGTTCACATCCAAGGAAAATACTCCTCATTGCTTTTGAAATCAAGCTTGCTTCTTTCATCTCTAGGTACATCAGAAAAGGCATCACATCCAAGAATGCGAATGTGGCGCTTTGTTGTGCACAGCATTAGTTGGAGAACAGTTGCGAAGATATGTTGCTGTCGCCAATGCTTCTGCCCAAAAACGTTTTGGTAGTTCAGAATCTGCTAACATAAACCTGATAGTTTCTATAAGTGTTCTGTTCATTCTTTCTACAGCTCCATTTTTTTTGGTGTTTTTGGAACAGTCAGTTCATGTAGTGTACCTTGCTGTTTCAGATATTCCTCAAATTGATTGGATGTGTACTCTTTACCGTTGTCGGTCTTCAGTACCTTCACTTTCATCCCACATGATTTTCCCACCATAGTTTGCCACTCAGTCAATTTTCAAAGACCCCGCTCTTGCGTTTTAGGGTATATACGTAAACAAATCTTGACTTATCATCGATGAATATGACGAAGTATTCGTCCACACCAAATGATTTTGCTTCAATCTTTTCACCGATATCACTTGTGCTCAATACCAAGGAACTTGTCAGACCTTTCTCCTTCTATATTTGAAAAGGGCAATTTGCTTTGCTTGCCATCAATACATGACTCCCAAAAATGGGCTTCTTTGTTGGCCCATGATCAAATCCATCAACGAGTTGTTCCGTTCGTTCTAAGTAGCAGCAACACCATACTTTGCATCAATGATATTACAAGACGATTGCACAAATTCGAAAGTTTTTCCATTGCTTGCTGCTTTTGGATACATTCAGAAGGTTGTGAGATGAATCAAGTACAAACAAGCATCAGTTACTTTGCATGGTGGAGCTTTCCTATTTGGTAAGTTCATTCCTAGGATTGCACTGCCTGTACTAGTTGCTTGAAAAGAATATCCATCTCCAACTTTGATTTCTTGTGGTGCGTCTAAAACAGAGACTTGATCGAGCAGTTCTTCGTCTTTGCGCATATGGCAAATGGCACCAGAATCGACAGCCCACTTGCTTCTTTGTTCAGTAGTTAAAGTATACTCTGCAACCAGCCGAACAATCTCCTCCTCTTCGTCATCCGTTTCTTCTTCTGCAGCATACCCCTTCTGTCTTGTTAAAAATTGGTGAAGCATTAATTGATTAAGAGTTCATTTATTAATTATCATGTCCTTTTCCAAAACGTTCTTATAACAGTTGGCATTCTTTTCTGATGTTTCTAATCTTACCACAATTGTGACATTTTGGAATCCTTCTGGTTGTTTGAAGCTTTGATGTCATAGCCTTCACTTCTGTACTAGTGGTTTCTTTATCTTTCCGTTTGCTTTCTTCATGCAATAATCTTTCAGTAACGATTTCAAGCTTGGGTACCTCAAAACTTGCTTCAAATGCCGTCACCAGCATATCGTATGACTCCGGTAGACTTCCTAATAGATGAACCATTTGATTTTCTTCACATCTAGCAGATCTCCAATGAAAGACAACTCATGGAACATTTCCGTATTTTTTCATTGATTGCCCATCTTTCAACTTCATTGTGTGTAACTTTCTTCGTAGTGCCAATTTATTTGTCCACATCTTCTTTTGGAACTGATCTGCCAACCTTTTCCATATTACAGTTGGATCTTCCGAATCTGGTCCGAGCAGGCACAACAGCATTGCTTCCACAGACAACACAGTCGTTCCAAATGCACTCTCTCTGCTCTGCGCAACAAGTACTTTGGTCGCTCTCTTTGATCTTCAGAGACACCTTCAGTTCCTGTCACAATATTCCATGATCCTTCTTTGATTAGCGCCGTTTTTCACTGTACTTTCCGTGCATAGGTGGATCCAGAGTTTGATTTTGGGTGGGGCCATTTCGGAAAGAAAATTGTGGGGAGGGGAAGTTTGTCTTAGCCATGCCCTTCTAAAACTTTTGGAGTGTTGTGTAGAGTGCTCAATTCATTTCTTATTCATTTTCTTGTTTTATTCATGTGGCATGTCTCTGAACAAAAATTTTTGCGATGCAAAATATTACCGTTTAAGGAGCCATGGCCCGACCAGTCCCATTGCATCCGCTCTTGTTTCCAAGTGGCATAATTTGGTCCATTCAACAGCTTGATCAAAATTTCGTTGTTTCTGTTGTCATGGTCTCGGATAGTCACGGTATACCTTAAACGAGAACAGTTTCACAAAAATAAAGTGTGTCGGAGTTATTTAAAAAATGTTGATTATGGTGCTTTGCTACTTTCCGCCAGAAAATTCTTTCTTTGCCAGCATGATGATCTTTTCAACCATTTCTTGCATTTCTATTCCCGTTTTCGCAAAAGAGGGTAAATAAAAAGTCGCAGAAAAGCCGAAAGAGAGCGTTTTCCTTTCTTTTGAACATCATGTACAGATTCTGTTTTAAGGTGTCTAAACATGTACACTAGCCCCAAAATTCGAAGAGTCATGGAACATGTATTTCCCGTCTGTCAAGAAGGCATCACTTCTTAAAGAGAAGAAACTTTGTTTGTTAAACGTCCATTACTGCCTTTACCCAAATTGCCAACAACTATAGCATCTTCGAGGTCATTCAAACTGTACATAACGGTAGGGGGTAGGTGGGTATATGCCACTGTTGTAACAAACTGTTATGAATGCTTTCTAAATGCACTAAAATAAAGAAGTTTAAGACCTTATGGAGCGTGAGTCTTGTACTATCCCTCATGACTCTTAATATTAAGCGATTTTGAGACTTAATTTAATGTTCTTTTGGAATATATTCTTTTACAAAAATGTGAAGCTAGTGTTTTGGAGGGGGTTTTATGCCAGAATGTTACGTAGCAAAGGGGGGTGAGCTCGAGTGTGACAAGCCGTTACATAGGGTAGTGGGGAGTCAAAATGACATTTTTTCCGTTACGTACTTTTTGAGTGATCCCTTTTAGCATGCACATAGCACATTTGTCTATGGAGTTTTCTATTTGTCTTTCAGATATCAAATATTTGTTCATAACAGGTTTCCATAATTTTTGATTGAAATGATAACCTTTAACATGAGATGCTATTCTCCCATTTTTTGGTATGATGGCTAGCAGTTGAACATCGTGGGAGATTGAGATTAGTTGATTGACCTTGTTGCCTCTTCTGTCTTCTACCACACATTACCAATATCATTTTAAATGTTGCCCGGTCTCCTGATTCAATTTGCAGGGGGGAATGTATGGTGTAGATGTCAATTGTCTCCTACGCAGAGTAAACATTGAAATAAAGCACTTACAGCTACTTGCAGCATGAGTTTGTTTCTTGGCATTCACAAAGTTCGAATTAGAAAGGTTTTTCTCTTAGGGACAGACTAAATTGGTGGAATTAGAAAGCGTTCGAATTACAGAGGTTTGAATTAAGGAAGTTTGTTAAGGGTTTGTTACGACATTTTGAACGGACAAGAGAATTTCGTTCGAATTAGTAGAAGTTCCAATTACACGGTTTCGAATTAGACTGAGTTCACTGTATAAAACCTGTACACCAGTATGAGCATTTAATAAATACCATATTTTGATTTTCTGGTATGTAATGAACTGTTGTTAGTATAATGGCAGATAATACTAAATAACTGCTTGAATTAGTCCTAAGACTGCACTGTAAATCTAGAAATATACCTATAATATATATTCATTATTCTTTCAGTCAATCATATCATTAACATGATCCGAGAATTATGACTACAATAAATACATTGATTAAAAAGGAACTGTTCAAATGTTTCTTTTTATCTCTATCTTGCCCCCCACCCCCTCTCCCCACTGCTCATCTGTTTCCTACATCACTGTAGTTAAACCAATACAGTATATGTCCTTTTTATTAGCTAGCAGCAGAGAAAGAAAAGCACAATCAAGCAATGCATGAGAAAGCAATTTATATTGAGGTATTTCCTTTTTCTGTCATTAAGAAATTTTGAACTTGATCAAATTTTGCTGTGAATTTCTACAAGCTAAGCAGACCTTGTAGACTATGAAGACCTTGTGACAAGATATACAACTATTAGCTTGCATTAACAATTAGACTCTTGCTAGCAAACAAACAAATTGACTAGCTGACCAAGACATGATCAGTTAGTCTCTCGCCACTAGGACATGCACTTGCATATGGATTATAATATATATTCCATAGTTGCCTTTAAACTATAATGACACAAAGAATTGCACTGGTGCTGAAGAAATCACACTCAAATGTAGAAGGAAACTTAACATCTAATGGGAAATTTGGCAACTTTCTTGATATGAAAACCTGAACGACACCCTCTGGACATGGACGAGGTGGCAACAGTGGGGGAACTAAAGGAGGCGAGGAAAAGACTTGGCCATGTATTCACACATAAATGTTATCTAGGGCACCCGCACCCAAGGATATCTGCTGCATACGACCATTGGGGGTGATTGCCCCCTCTGCCATCAGCTCATGGAGAAATTTGTTGAAAGGTCCATGATACCTGAGTATGGAACGAGAAATCGTAGAGATCTGCAAATCCCGAAAGTTAGGTTAGAGTATGCAGAAAGATGTTTCTACTACTTTGGTATCAAAAACTGGAATGATGGTCCCGATAACATTCGAGAACAAGTGTCACTCGCTCGTTTCAAAAAGGGACTTACAAAGTACCTTATGAGCGTACAAGGCCCCAGCACGACCCCTTGGTAGAGCAGCAATATTATTTAATTTGCTTTTCCTTTTTCGTTTTATTGTAATTATATGTATTATTATCTTGATGAAAGGATGTCAGTGTTAAAATATTAAATTAAATGAAAATGAAATGTTTCCTATAGAGTAAATCCATTCATAATCATCATAAAAGCTCTGCATATTATTTCCATGTTGTATTAATTATCTAACAGATTGCATGTACTATTGTAGAAATACCATAAAAGCTCGCATCTAGGCAGAATCTTTTTACTAATATTGGCTTCGAAAAATGGGGATGCGGCCTATGTGCAGAATGTATCATTCCTAAGGAAAAGTTAAGTCCTTGTTCATAAAGGGCTTTTTCAAGTGTCAACAATTGACATTATTTTGTAATAAGCACCGCCTAGTTTCGATAGCTGATTAATGGCAACGTTTGACAGAATCTTTGTATCCGTTTTCACCTGTTTCGACTAACATATACACAAAATGAATCCGGATATGTTTCATCGAATTAAGACAAATTACGTCAAAACAGTTACAGCAGTTTGTAAAATACGAGATACACTCTATGCAGCGTTTTCAAAAATACCCCCTCATGCCTGTGCGCAGGTTTGTCAACGAACAATTCCGGTATACAGTACTTGTTTATTCATAAGGGGCTGTTCAATAATTACGAAATTGCCATTTCTGAACAACCAACCCCCAGTGTCGCGCTCTGAATCACGAATGGCGTGTAGAACTACCATAGAGATAGGCCTGTCACTATGAGAACTACCCACCCTAGGCGTGACGTAATTATTGAACAGCCCTTAACATCGTCTTTCTTTGGATTAGGCAGCTTCGTAAGAACAGTTCAAACAGTGCAGAACCTGATTACATTGAAAAACGCCAAAAGTAGTTTTTTTTCCTATTTGCATTGCCTTTGAGCATGGATGCAGCCTATACGCAGGGGAGGCTTATCCGCAAGGGAGGCTTATACACAGGTCTTTATAGTACTTAAGCTTTGATTGTACAATTTACACACAAACTTTAGCACGAACTCATATGGGTTGTCAATGTCAGTATTCCTTTTACAATAACCTACTCTTCAATAGTTTACTGTGTGCTTCCAATACTTGAAAAGTATGAAATCTAGCCAATAAAATTGTGCTATGCATATAAAACTACAGTCACATTCTTGATGGGCCCTTTGACAAATTTTGCCCCCATTGCTCTTTTCCTGTGCAGGCACCCCTGAAAACATCTCAAAATACTAGGCATCTATTTTATTCTGCAATCTTTATCCAAAAATTCCTTGCCAGCTTGCTATAAATGGAGTTAATAATAGAGGCGACACTCTACTCAGATCATACTTGGGGCATTTGTTTTCTGTTACTTTTCACCATGCAGTATCATTGGGCTATCATGTACAACTGCAAAATTATCTTGCATTTCCTTGTAAAAAATAAAGATTAGTTTTTATTTCTGTATAATTCTCTAACAATCAATTGATAGAAGAAAAAGTAAATCTAATATAATACAAGGATATCTTCTTATAATAGACTGACAACTTTCTCCTTGATACTACTTCACTGTAATATAAGCATTTCTCTATTGTTGCTTCATATCAGTGTTTGTTTACAGCTTTCCTGGTTGTCAAAAGCTGGTTGTCATCTCATGAACTATGCCTCGACTTCAATATCTCTTTACCCATAACATCAGCAAGGTCTGTTCTTGCATTTGATGTCAAAACAAGATGATATCTCCCTCTGCAGCGTTCATCATTATCTAAGATCTCTTTTAGTCTTCTGTAAAATAGTACCACCTGCTGATCCTTGTCTTCCCTTGTGAAACTGCACCTGATATCAGATTGCATTTCCAGCATTGATAGCAATGGTGTTGCATATTCCATTAGGCAATAGAATGTTCCATGACCTGACATGACTTTGTAAATGCTATTCTTATATACTCTTCTTTGGTTACCAGCACGGCTAATGATCCTCTCATGAGCTTCAGTGACAAACTTGATATTAGGATCTACTTCAGAAAAGCTGCTTGCACAGTTGCAATCTTTTGGAATGATGATGAACAATTTGTGATCCTCTACAAGATCCCTAGCTGCACATCCTTCTATTTCATTATCTGACAGATTGATTACTTCCATGATGCCAGGGAGTATTAGCTTCAAGTATCCAAAATAGAAACTCCAAGCCAACCCATTAGCAACATTCTTTGTTCCAGCCTCATTCATTTCAGAAATTTCTGCTAGTGTAGCTCTTTTGAGGCCAAGTAGGTATGAGATAAGTGGGACTAGGCAGATCTGCAGTAATGTAAATTTAAGGCACTGTATGTCAGTAAGTGACTTGTGGGTGTCCCAGATGTAGAGAACCAAGCATAAGCATACTAATCCAAAGATAAGAAACCTCCTCCAATCAGGATGTGAAAAGCAAGCATCAAAAGCTTTCTTGATTCTGCCATTATATCTAGAATAAATAGAATGTATATCACAAAATAAGCAATTGATAATGGTTCTGAAGTTCCTTGAAATGAAAAAGCCATGGCAATACAAATACAATTGGCCATCCAGAGTTAGATCTAGCAAGATTTGTCAGGGGGGGGGGGGGTGCAAAAGGAACTTTTTCAAAGCCATACCTATTTTAGTAGTAATTGCACAAATAGAGACACCCATTTCTACAGTCAGAGATGCAGGAGCAGTAGCAGGGTAAGGAGGGCCAACAGGATTGAAAAGGCACTGAATAACATTACTGATAGTAATCATGACAATTTGATTGCACAATGCCTTCAAATAGTGTACAACACTATGTGGTGCATGCAACAGTCCAAAGCTACGTGAGGTAGAAACAGCTGTTCAAATTACAGTTACATTCTTTATACCAAAAATAATCATGTTAGGTCCAAGAAAACAAAAGTTTAAAGTACTCTTCCCTGAACATCACATTTTGAACTTCAACTCATTTCTTACTCAACAGACTTAATCAGAACAAGTTGTCAACATCTTCTTTCTCATAACCTTGTAATTTACACTAGTACATATTCTGAATCCTGATATATTACTCTAATGTTTCGCAGGGTTGTGACCCAACTCTTTGAATGCTTTGAAGCTGTAGTATCAAAGCAACATACACTTTACAGAATGGAATAGAGATTTACCAACTATAGACAGACCACTGGTATCACCAGTGGCACAGTGGCTGGACTGGGAGGCTATAGCCCCTAGCACAAATCAGTCAGAAATTTGAAACTTTTGCTACTTTGTCAAAAAGGTATCTCTCACTGAACCCCCATGTGTTGCAATGCACATCCTGGGTAAATCAATCTCTGCTGCCACCTTAACAAACCTTTCATATTGAAAAGAAAAATACAGCAATACAGAGTATTTTTACGGTAGAATGTAAATACCATTTGAAAAACAGAGCCCATTTGCAGGAAACAATAACAAATTTTCAGTGGAAAAGAAAAGTGAGATCTTACCTAGTGGGCATTTCTTAAACATCCCCCACTGTACAGCAAATACCCCCAATAAAATACCCATAGGACTGGCAAGTACAAACCAGAGCGTAACGACAGCATGCTTCAGGGACATCCTTAGTAGTTCCTGTGTAAGCTGGTCTTAGCCACACTTTGTGATCCTCGAAACTAGAGTGTCGTCTTGAAAAGTAATGTTGAAAGTTTGAATCGTCTTTTTCCCTCCTTCATTTTGATTGCATAAGATAGCCTTTCGTAACGTCTTGGAAATTTTCCTCAAAATAGGCACTTTCCTAGGCCACAGGCAAAAAAATCGTGATTTCAAGAGGCGGACTACCACTTGTGCTCAAACTAAGGTAATATCTCGCAGTACGATAATCAGTGCTTACCTCTCACTTACATGGCAGAGCTCCTCTACAATAAGGCAAGTGTTCTTTATTACCTCACCAACAACTGCAGCCAGAATGCACACAAGAAACTGCGCTACAGGAACATATACGTTATCCTCGTATTGTCCAGCTAACAAGATACACAGAACAAGCAGCACAGCCGCGCAGGCCTGTGCTCTCTGTCCACGTTTTTCCGATATTGGTCCAAAACCGTTGTTTTCCTCACCATCCATCGCTAGAAGTTTTTACGACCGTAGCATGTTACTTATAGAGTCCTCTTTTCTACTGTATTTGGAATGCAAATGTAAGATCTCTATACAGTTAAGAGGGAAATCCCAGCATCATGGCTTCAGTCAATTGTTAGTAGGCTAGACTTCGTTCGAGGCAGGTTCGAGGGTATGTCCCTGAAGGAAATACGAAAGTAAAAGTGATTGTCAATAACGTCCTGAATGGGTGTTGAAAACGCAATAACTTGTAGCAGGGCTATATTTCTCGGCGAATCAGCAGATTTGTTTACATCATCAACTTATTAACCAATACGATTCTTTTCATTTTGTAACATACTTCCTAGTAACGCCAAATTGAAGTGGAGTTGCTATGCAGTATGGGCACCTTTTGGCCCGGAAAAATTTGCGTTCTCGGCAGGGCAACTACTGCGAAAAAAATGATTTCTCAGCTAACCGAGATTATCTCAGCGTTTTCATATACTTTCATATACGGACATGGAGATTCAGAATCCGAGATGGGACCAAACAGATTTTTGCTTCTATGTCACGTGATCGATGAAAGAAGGATGAAAGCCCACAGGAAATTGGAAGGTCGGAGTGTTTGAGTAAAAAACGATTAGATGATGCCTCTCGTTTTGCAAAAACAGTTCTATACAAGGGTAGGCTCAAAGAACCTTTGACGACTATATAAAGGATTAAAAACGACGAAAAGTTCAGGTGCGTTACCTCCAGATCCAGACCCGTTAATCTAAGCAGTCTTAAATTTGCACTAGCAATCGTACTACTTTGCTACATTCTCAACAGAAAGAGATGAAAGAGGTCATTATGGAGATCAATGGGTGATGCATTCATGTGAATCAAAAGGTTGTACGAGTATAGTTCACAGGTAAGATATCCTACCGTAAATCCTTGCTTAAATCCCGCAGTTTAATAGGTCTCCTTTGGAAAGCATCGTGTCTATAAAATATGGACGGGTACATTTTTACACTTCACCAGCTTGAAGACAATTGTATGAGAATTTTTTCAGAGACAGATGCATATTAATTTGCAAATAAGTGCAGACGCAGCAATAACTTTTTGGTGCATTTGAATGCATTTCATACAGTAATTTTCATACGACTACAAAATAAGATATTATAGCTACTGGCAATAATTGCCGTGATGACGAAAATTGTAGTTCATTTTGAAAGGTGGCCAGTTTCCTCCGTCATTCTCTGTAAAATCAAAGGGTAACGGGCAAGCGCTGACCCTTCAGACATTGAAAGACGAAGAGAGTATTCAAATGAAGATGATGACACTGATATTGAAGAGAAGAGAGCTAAATGCGTTAGACTGATGACGAGCTAGACCGGATCCAATGAACTACGTTTACATTTGCTTTAGCAATTTTTGTTTCAAGTTATATCAAAATTGTGAAAGGCAGTTGCTTGAAACTAGTTTCAACACCTTTCCTGTAAATTCTAGTTCATATAGGTAGTAGATGAAAAATCCATTAGTGACGTCATATACAAACTGCAGACGTCTGTAAAGCTGATGAAATAACACATCAATCTACAGCTCTACAAATGTTTTGTCGAATAAAACACCTCTTTCTTAAATTGCACCACTATTCATGGATATATAGCTGATATATCATAGTTTTCATTACTTTTATGACGGCCTCAATCACGTGACATAGAACCAAAGTTTGTTTGGTTCCACCTCGGATTCTGAATGTCCATGTCCGAAAGTGTATGAAACCGCGTAAGAAATCAGCTTTTAGCAGCCTTTGCTTTGCCTATTCAGTTAGACTTACAAAAATGAACTTTTAATTGCAACCTTGTAAATACAATTTCAAATGCAGTACAATTCAAACACACTGGAGAGTAGGCAGTTTTCGACGAGACTTTACACGCGGAAACAGGTAGTTGTCAGATGCACTCGTGCATAGTTACATTACAGGGCGTACTCCCATGCCTACTTGGCGCTAAATCTAAATCAACCTCATGTCCACATCGTTAATTTCGGTAAACTTTACATAATCTTCACTTTGGTCCTCGAGAAAGATACGGTATTGGTTCAGTTTTGCGTTGAACTAGGTAATGGTTACAATGTGCCATTTGTCACAAAAATGCGTATATCTTCCTTTCAACTAAAGGATCTTTCTCACATCTTTCTCAAACAATCTATTTTAGATGACACTTGTTACATCCGTGGAGGAAATATATGTCACAAGCCCCAAACTTTGAAATAACACAAAAATTTCTAAAGTCTCTTAACTCTTTCTTTGTAGTTCTAAAAGTTTCTTAATTTTTTGCGTGTCTAGTACTAGGTTGCTTATAAACTGGTTTCTTATAAAAAAAACCGTGCATCTGATAATTTAACTGAAAAATGATAGAGATTAAGATAGATAATTCTGGTGAATATGTATCTGTGGAATTCAATAAACTTTGCAAAGATAGGGGTATATTGCAAGAAAGCTCCATTCCGTATTCACTACAGCAAACTGGGGTTGCTTAATGCATGCATCGTACAGTAGTAGAAACTGTTTATATAAGAAATAGCTGTCCACTATCTTGTTTAAAGAAGAAGACACCATATGAATGCTGGCATAAAGAGAAAAAGTATTTGAGTCATTTTGAATTGTTTGGCTACAACACGTTGGTTCATGTCCCTGTAGAAAAAATGACTAGATTGGACAAAAAGTCAATTAAATGCATCTTCGTTGGATGCCCCAGTGATAGGATGTGATTTGATATTCCTAAAGAACTCATGTAAAGGTGCATTGCTTTTGAATAAAGTGAGCCCAAAAGAACTGTTGACTACTAATAAGACCTTAGGCTACTAGTGTTGTACACTTTGGGAATACTGACGATCCGCATGATGATGATGACTATATTCGTAATGATACTGGTGAAGTGCTGAAGAAGAACATGGAGTATTACAAAGACGATCTTAAAGGAACAGAGTAGCTCCTGGGAGGTATGGATGTATAACTGGTGAATGGTAGAACTATACATCACGAGCTACTTATAACGATGACAAGCCAAACAATATCGTAGAGGCCTTCAACAGAAAACATGCTGAACAATGAAAGGATACAAGTAATAGTAAACGCAATTCTACTCGGGAATTAGTTTAGCTGCTTGGAGGACAAAATATTGTAGGCTGCAAGTGGCTGTTCAAAATAAAACATAATGCAGATGAAATATGGGGAAACTAAAGTCTCATCTGGTTGCCCAAGGTTTTAGTACTGAAGCTGGTAAAGATCTTGTGGCTGTATTTGCACCTGTAACTAAATGCAATTCTATATGATCGATACTTGTAATCGCAAATCAGTTGGACATAGAAATTCATCAGATGGATGTTAGGCCAGCATTTTTCAACGGTAATCTTCATAAGGAAATATACATGCAACAAGCAGGTTATAAAAATAAGTAAAGCCACACATGATTCACATACTCAGTCGAGTATCAAGCAATAATCCGTTCATTTTCATATCATTTTATTCTTTATTTATAGCAGCCCGGTCAACTGAAGTAGATTTGTTTTCAGAGGACCGTGATTCGATATTTGCATAATTATAACACTATAATGAAAGCGAGAAAGTTATATACAATATACACTTAGTACAATAGTGAAAGAAATATCAGAAAAAGAAGGAATTACCTTCAGTTATGCATTGCAGGTTTGACGGCTCTTCTAAAAGTGTCCAAGGAACTCTTTGATCAATATCTAAACTTTTACGTTTAAGAGAAGTGCATTTTGATTTAGTGTATTAAATGTAAATTTATAAACTGAGCAGATGTGGCTCTGAGTTAGTCAATTACTTGATTACTTAATTTTTAATTCATTGACATTAATTAAATGACTATCTCTTGTTTTTTAGTGGGTACCTACTTTAATCAGTTCGAATTTCTGATGGTTTAGTTAATGGATACCGAGTGATTGTTAAATAGCTGATTTATTTGACTGCTTGATTTTAAAAGGAGTTGGAGGCAAAGGTTAGAGATCTTGAAACTACAAATGAAGTGCAAGAGGCGAAGCTGAGAGGGATGGAGGAGAACAGAAAAGCCTTGTTAGAAAAAAGTGAAGTCATGCAGGTCTGCCATATGTTGTAGGATAGTATTTTCCTATTCAATGCCTAGCATCATTGCTAGATTTAACATCGTCGATTTCAGCATATGTTGTATATGGGTATTGTATAGAAACTGTCATATTTTTCACGCCCAGAATCTAGGATCTTCATTCAAGTTTTTTGCAGTATTTGTTGTGAGAACACGCGTGCCTTTCATGATCGAGAAACCTAGAGAACGTCTAGATAGATATAGCCATGCTTTGTGCTTACTTATGGGCCAATGCAATGAGTTTATTGTCCTGATGTTATCGGCTTTGTTTGCCAATTTTTACGCAAGTAGTTCACACAAATTGTTTAAAACCTTCGTTGATTCCCGATTGCTTTTCAGCTAATGAAAATAATCATGCTCCGTATTTATCTATATGTCTTTTAGAGCCAGTTGTTAAGTTACCAAGGGCAACTGACGAGAAAGAAACAACTTTTGGACAATCTTGAACAGAAGCATGTAATAAAGTCTGCAGAGCTTGAAAATGAGGTACATGTATGTAGTTTTGGAAGTGATTGCTTCTCCCGGAGTGCTTACCACCTGCTAGGAACCACGGATCTAAGAAAGAGATTGGATCGAGCAGCTAGTGTCTTAATGAAGCCATAGAATTTCACCGGCGGCCATCTTACTAACTAGGATCGGACCCAGACACCCGCGATTTCCTCATGAAATATAATGGGAAATGGGTAAGTGCCGCTTGCAAACTGCAAGCTAAGTCAGTTATTCTTTAGCCCTGAATAGACAGGGGCGGTTGAAATAGTAAGGGGTCGGAAATTTACAAAAATCTAATTAAACGGTAGTGGGGTTGGCATAGGACCACTCTTCTTAAGTTTTCCACAGCCAAATGCGTAAAACTGCGTTACTCTTTTATCGCTCATACATGATTTGGTATTGTCTCATTCCAGTAGAAGCTGTTGGGTCCTAGTAATTTTTGTGGTCACAAGGGACATTGGTTGGAACGCTTTTCATGTTAAGGGAACTTTGCTGGAAAAACAGTGAGCCGTTTGTTGCGTTGTACCTTGAGGGGCGGACTTAGTTGTTTTGCAGTTGTTTACAATAATAAGTAACAGATAGAAAGAACAAGTTCCATCGTCAGAAACGTTGATATTAGACAATATTTGTAAGTTGTTCTTTCTTTGTTCGTTTAATCTTCGTTATTTATTCTGTACTTCTTTATTTCTTCGTAATTTCTTCGTTATTTAGCGTTATCCTATGTTTTTATTATAGCGAAAACCTATGCGTGTCTACGTTGAATTACGACTATATGAGTGTTTCGAATTGTCTCTTTTGTGTATTTTTGAAGGGACGTTCACTTCCAGTAATATGGCGCGCCTTTTTAAATTCCGCTGGCTTCAATCAGTTGAGTTCTTATACAATAGTTGCTCGATCCAGTCTTTTTTAGATCAATGCTCAGAACTAGTTACTCTGCAGCTCAATTTTTGAGCTTGCTTGTTGCTTTATAGCTGTATATTTGCAGTCATAGCAGATGCCAAGTCCCTGAAAGTCCTTAAAGGTATTTTTGTACCCACCCAACATCCCAGGCAATAGCTGTGATTTCCATTACGAAAGCCAAGCTTAAAAAAGAAGCAAATGTCAAAATTTTCAGCATCAACTTAGGTATCGCTGAATCACATCCAGTTGCGAAGCTAGAGATCATGCTTATCGTGCTAAGCATAGCCAAAATTTCTCTCGGATGAGATTTTTACTTGCCCTTTTCTTATGAAGAAATGTTTGGAAAATTAAATTTGTTTCTTATATGAAATTGTTTTTTGAAAGAAATATTTGATTTGCCATCAAGAACTTGCTTCTATAAGGTCGTTTGTCGAAAAGACGGGTGATGTTCATAGGGGTTCCAGCATGATCATGCAAAAGCTCAATTCGCACGGCCTACACCTTGTGGTTTGCCATGCATTATATTAGAAAAGGCATTAAGGTCATGATAGTTATTACCATGGGGTAATGCACTTTTCGAAGATGGGGATGTAACTGTGCCGTGTTTGGAGCAATGTAGAGTAACGTAATTGACTGAGGCCTTGAAACGTCGCAATCTGTTACTTCGTGGTCCTGCAAATAGTTTTTTTTGCATGACTCGTCTGGTTTGTGTGTTATTGTAAGTTACAGCGATAGAAGTTGATCAGAATCACGCGAAAACTAGAGCAACTGCCGTTGTGAAATCTTATCAGCGATAATTATATTGAGAAGCGTTACAGAGCACAGATTCCATAGTGAGCAGAGTCGATCAGTCCCAGATTTGACCTAATTTACGAGGATTTTTGACCGCATCCACAATTTGGTATGAGAAGAAAGGTTGCCTCTGTGGTAGTGCGAGTAAGCAAAGTCTCCTCTATCGGCCCTTTTCTATTACCAGGTCTCTGTCATAGTACCGTCATGCCTCAACCTAAGCATCGACGGGCTTTAGCCTAAATAACGTCGGGTCTGACACCAGATATCAATGGGTGACGGCTAAATTGCGTGTGCTTACCTATGAAACATACTCAACAACCTGGATACTGTTGTGCCTGTAGCACTTAGTTGTATCGTAGCGTTTATGGCTTATACGGTCGGAGTGCTAGGAGAACTGACAAATTTTTCCTACTTGTAGATTTTGAGATGCAAGGATGAGTTGGAAGTTCAATCAGAGACAATCAAAAGGTTGTATTACATTCTCATTAACATACGCCAGCTAATGATGATGATGACCATGATGATGATCATGATTATAATTATGGTGATGATGACGAGGACAAAGACGATGGTGAAGTTGATGATGGTGATTCTAATGATGATGAGGTTGATGAGGTTGACGATGATGATGGAAAGCACAGTTTATTTCACACTATAAATTCACTTAATCATGCCTTTGTTTTTTGTTACTTGCACATTTGTTTATTTATGCTCCAAGTGTAGCAAAATGTTCAGTGGGACTGTACGTTCTAAATTGTTTTCTTTGACTTCGTTCTGGCTGCACTGGAAAGTAAGGCACTTTTGCACAAGACCTCAGGTGTGTAAAATCACTCGAGGGGCACTTCCGGCGCACTTAATTATCTGATTAACATTTTGCATCCTCCCACCATAATGTTGTTAAGTCTTCTTTAACAATGTCGATTCAAATTATTATTTAGACTTTATAATTGCTGCATTACTCCCTTCCAGCTTTAGAAGCGCTTTTTCGTCTAGTGTGCAGGTTCAGTTTCCCGAGGCTACCTGCTAAAGGAATCAGGAATGCGCTCTACTAGAGTCATTTGGTCTCCTAATAAGCCTCCTTGTACAGCATTTAGCTCTACACTACTGAGTTTCATCGCAGTCTATAATGGAGTTCTGCTCTACTCTGCTCAGCTTACAGATTTCACTAGAGGAGAAGAGATCAACTGAAGACAAGTATCGGAAGGACCAAATTCAATTTAAGGATGAAATTGCACAGTTAGCACACGCTTTGCAGGTACGTTTTAGTGACATTTCATAATATCTGCTGTTTTATATTTCAAGTTTGCTCTGAATTGGAGGAACCTGCCTTGGATTTAGAAGTAAAGAAATAAAAGATAAATAAGCAATAAAACTCAGTATATGCTTTTATGCAAAACTAGTTTATAAGAAAGTATTATTGTTTGTGATAATGTGTATATATATATATATATATATATATATATATATATATATATATATATATATATATATATATATATATATATATATATATATATATATATATATATATATATATATATATATATATATATATATATATATATATATATATATATATATATATATATATATATATATATATATATATATATCCTATGTAAACCTATGTGTCCCGATTCAAGCATTCTTGCTACGAATGTCTTATAATTCAATGCTGAAGTCATGAAAAGCTAGGAAAGTTTCAATGCTGGGTTAGAAGAAAACTTTCTTATAAAAATGTGTACTGTATATAAAGATAAACAACCTACGAAGATTTTTGTGTTTATTTATTATTGTTTATTTTTGATTTCGATATCTTTAGGGTTATCGTATATGGCAGACCTGGGCATAATACTGGCTGCGGGTCACGTGCAGCCTTTTGAATGCTGCATTAATAGGGATTTCACAAAAGCCCTCGCACTAGAATATGTTTTTATCTTTGTAGAACGGACAAAAACTCCATTGAGGTCCCTGTATTATTGCTTAAAAGATTTAAGGAATATGAAGACATCGTAATATATCAATTTGTGGAGATTATCCGATTACATACGATTACTTCAAACGAAAAAGACTCTGCGAAGTACTATCCACTGTACACACATGTCGATTTCTCTCTACCTTAGGTGTATTTAACTTCGCGCAGTACTATATTTCGTGCACCCCTGACTCCCCGAAATTAAAGTTCTGCTCCGGATAAAGTATTGTAGGCAATTTTATCTGAAAAGAGAACGCACTATTTCATTGTTGTTAATGTCAAGATCATTTAAACCTTCCCCTTAATACTAAATTTTATACATTCTTTATAAGTTTAAATTCACTTCACAGCATTTATTGAAAATCGCGGGTGCCTCAGATTGAATAACTTCCGCTTTGCGTTAAGGGATCAGTCATTAATTCTTCCAGGGGAGGGGATGGAAGATATCTAAGAGGGACCAAACTTCTGCACACTCGGAGAGGGAGGATGAAAAACAAAGTGCATTTTAAAAGGAATATAGAGCTTTTTCCTGAAGTCCTGGAGTGTGGACCAAAATTTTTAAATAAATCTGAGAAAGGGGACGAAAATTCCATCAAATGTATGAGATGTCTTCCACCCCCTCCTTACAAGTAATTAATTACCCGTCCCTAAGGTGACCCTTTAAAAGCTATGGTCGGTGCAAAAGTTTCCATTTTTTCTTCCACAGTCGTTATAAAGCTCTGAAAAGCGACTCTCATTTCAAAATGATTGACTGGGAATCCCTCGCTCATCCTTGTTGTCTTCATGGGAAAATCCATTGCGTAGGGATTGTAAACACTGCCTCCCTCAGGCGCGACATCTTATTCTTTGTTACAGTCCAGTTTCCAATTTGTTCTGCATTAATGAAAACCACGAGATCTAAATTTTTCTAAGCAACTCTGTTTTCTATCAATTCTCTAGCATCACTATTTCCTTCTAAGTATTTCACATCATTCTCGTACTTATTGCCATCACTGGAGTGCATTTCTTCGTCATTTTGTTGTACACATGGCCACGCTCCCACAGTGAATAGAAGTTGCAATTCATTTATTCTTGGAAAGTCTCAAAATTAGTTTGCAGAAGAGTTCAGCAGCAAATTCAAACTAGTTTTGAAACAACAAGTCAATGTAGTCTGGAAAATGAAAATGTTAAAGCTGATACAAGCGACGATTCTGGCAACCTTTTATGACCACATTCAACAACCGACTTGATGTAGCTGCTATAGTGTTTAGGAGGACTGCGATTTTGGATTTTCAACCGAAAGAGCTCTACTATGAAATCCTATCCTTTTGACATAGTTGCGTTTTTAATCAAGAGAAAACTTTAAAACATAATTTCTTTTGAACTAAATTTTTGCATCGCCCTGTGTGCCTTTTCACGTGCGCGAATTCAGAACTGCGCGAAAGTGTGACACTTTGGTTTGCAAGTTTGAAGTGCGCGAATTATTGTACACCTCGAAATTAAATACGCCAACTCTTGGGTGCTTAATACATGGGGGTCTTAATAGTTTTGGGGTGGGAACTTTTTCAAAAACTAATACTCGGGGGGTTTTGTTAACCGTGGGGATTTTCCAGATAGGAAATCAGTCATTCGTTAAGTAATAGAACACCATGTTCTAAGGTCAAATTACCAACTTATAACTAAATGGACTACTCATAACGTCAATGCAATGGCATATTATCTTTTCGAAAATACAAAAACGGAAAAACTTATGTCTGACATATAATTGACATGGACTTTTGACGCTTCAACTTACTAAAATTAATAAATGGGGAGTTTTAATAAAGTCTGGGGGTAGGAAAAAACCTGAAAACTTAATGAGCTTCCCCCCTTGTATTAAGCACCGGAGAGTAAGGTAAGCGAAGTTCTCCTTTTATTCTCCTTTTACGTTATCAATATTGAATTGCATTTGGATCATTTCCCTCACTCTTCATTGGAAATTGCAAAATGAACATGTTTTTGCAATTTCATCTCATACCTGGGCATAGGCTGCATTGCTACTATTTTGAAGTTATTTCTTATTCATATAAATAAGAAATACAATTATGGTTATGTAGAATTGACGCCAGCCACTTGACGCTCTCTACAATATTTTCTGTTCTTTATGATTCTGTGGATAAAATAATTGCCTACATCAGATGTAGAGGAGTATTAGATAATAACTTGCGATAAGAACAAAAGTTAAATTACCCTCTGCTCCACAGGAGAAGGATAAAGCAATTGCAATATTGGAGAAAGAAACACGAACTGTGGAGAAAACACAAAACAAGTATGAAATGTTTCAATGTATTTGCTTATGTTTTGTGATTAGCTATTATATAAATCTTTGACAGCTCATGCCCCTGAGTACTTTAGAAACATCTTTCAAAGTATGTCTTATCTGAACAGGGACGCAAATGCAATCTTTAGGGGGGGTATGCGTTCAAGGGACCAAGATTTCACCACAATGGACTGCAAAGGTATTGCCGTCGACTCGTGGGTACCTTTGCTGCTTTTTGCTGTTTTTTATTCTGTCTTTTTAGCAGTGCTGGGCGCATAGGTTTTCTTGCTTCCCCATTGTACACCGAGGACCTAGACTACTTTTATTGTCGTCCACTATTTGCCTTACTACAATACAACACTGTACCAGTTGAACGGTCGGTCATCTGTTTTGGGTGCGATAAACAGAGATCAAATACTGTACTTACAGAGCCAGAACGGGACCGACTTTTCTCTGTCAAACTGCAACTGGCACTGGGTGTTAATATTATTGGAGTGTGACACCCTCCACATCCCCTCATTAGTGCCCATGTATCTGAAGCCACTGACAGTCAGCTCAGGAACTCTCAAGCCAGGCTTTAGAATGTTTTTTTATAAGAAACCAGTTTATAAGAAACCTGGTACTAGACATCCTAAGATTATGGCACGAAAAAGCGGGAACATTCTTTTAGCATACTGCTAAAAGAATGTTTCCTGTAGTACCAACAGACGTTTCACACCCAAAAGTTTAAGAAACTTTTAGAACTACAAGCAAAGAGTTAAGAAACTTTTGGGCATTCTGTGTCATCTTTCACAGTTTCGGAAGCCCCTTTTTTCCTCCACAGATTTAGCACGTTTTCACCACAGAATGTTTCATGTAATAAAAATAATAATAATAATAATAATAATAATAATAATAATAACGAATATTTAACAGATCCATTGCTGATGGCTTTTCACTGTTAATACAGTTCGCTAAAGGATGAAAAGTAGGCAGTTATAATGAAGGCCAGAAGGAAAACCAATGTTTCTAAAAAGTTAGTTGCGCTGCTCTGCTCTACTAATCAGTAGTTTCTTCATGTGCTGCGCTTTATGAGAGGTTGTTTTTTCCGTTTTGCTTTTGATATCACTGCAATTTTTCTCTTTAACTTAAGAAAGTTTTAGAACTAAATGTGGCCAAAAATTAAGAAACATTTGCTACTTCACGTTGTTTATAAGAAACCAGTATATAAGAAACATGAGGCCCAGATCAGTCAGAAATTAAAAAACAATTAAGAAACACAGGCTGGATGAGTTTCAAAAGTAGACTTGAAAAATCTGTTTTTACTGGAAAATGTTTTATTGAACTGGAAACAAAATACAAACGACATCAGTCTCTCAAATGTTTACAACAAAAATTCAATTTCTCGTCTCATAGTTGCCATAGGAAATTTCAAGAATTTTAGAAGCATTTAAGGCTGGATTTGATAAAATATTAAGAAACATCCAGGCTGCAGGGAGAAAGTTTGTTTCTTATATACGAAAAAACATGTATGCCTCGAGCCAGGTTTCTTATAAAAAAAACGTGTGCTATTACTGAGAACACCATCTGGTCAGAAATCGTTTGCGTACAAATAGGCTGAAGTTTGGAATGACTTAGATAGTGGTCATTTCTCTCCTCATTTCGAAGAAAATATAAACCAACATATTAAATCAAACTATGACGCATCTCGTGTTTCTTTCATGTTTTTATCTATACTAAGTAAATACTTACAAGTACAATATTGTAAGTAGGATCATTTAGGTATTACGCGCTTTTTTATAAGGAACCTACATGTAGAATGCCTAAATATTTAAAGAACTTATACTACTAAAGGAGAACTCCTTGAGGAACTTTTCAATTTGAAGAAGTTTTATAACAGCAAGCAGTCAAGAATTTGGAAGCCTGTTCCATTCATTGTGTGTTTCACTGAGTATGCTTTATGCTTTTACATTTTGACATTTGACAATTAAGAAATTTTTAATACTACAATTTGATCATTGGAGGTCCAACAATAGGAACTTTTGGAACTAGGCCTTGAGATAGGTCCTTATAGAAAAGCGTGTACTTTTTTTATAAGAAAACTTGGCTCAAGACCTACAATGGCCGCCAAAAGTAGTTGGAACAGTAGCGTGGAATTGCCAGGAAATAGATATTTCACGCTTCATTGTCGTATTTCACACAAACAGCCCCCCTTCCCCCCCTGAAACAATGTTGAGAAGACGGAGGAATATGTCCCAGGATGTTTGGTGTACTTGGTCAACTTAGATCTCAATTTTTCTTCATTTCCTAGCCATATTACAACATTGTATAGGGGGGGAGGGGAGATAGCGTACAGAGATAAGAAGCATAGTGTTCCAAGAGTTTTGGCGGCCATTGTCTTTTTCGTTTCTTAAAACGTGACTGATATTGAAATATCACAGATGGCTATCCTGGGGTAATTTGGGGTCGCGAATTCAATGGAACAAAAATTAAAGCTGTATAACGAATCGGTGACGTCATATTTAGTTCAACTCTAATATTCTATATTATCTCTCTATAAACAAATGCTGCTTTCATGTCTGAATACACTGGAAGGTACTTTATAGTTATTGGTTGTTTAGATAAATAACCTATTTCCATGCAGAAACAATAGGGGGCGGCGGGTTTCCCTGATGACTTCGGTTTCCCATGGAACTGGGGTATTGTTAAGCCTATCTTTTATGAAGGGGCTCAACTGTGAGTTCTTAGGGCAACAATTTCTTAAAAGTCTGTACGATATTTCAACGTTCTATTTACGAATAAGAATAAAACTTACGACCTGAAGGCTTGATACAGGAATCTATCGGCAAGGACCTTCTCTTGAATTCAACGGGTCAATCTTGATGTGCCCTACGCTATACTATCAGAGTTTTCTAAAAAATAATACCAGCTTGGCAGAACGTCTACTTCTCTCTAACCAAAAAGACTCTTATCTACCTCTAAAACTACGCCTTTTATAACTCACAGCTAATAGATTACGAAATGAACTAAAAATAAGAATTAACAGTAAATTGTCCAATCTGGTTCTTCCTACGGGTTTCTGATGCAATTATTGCACCAGCAGTTGCGATTTAATTTTGAAATAGTTATAACGTCATTCCTCAATCTGTGCAAACTGGCGATGAGCCTCCTTTTCGTAACATGACTCCCCCCTTTTAGGACAAGCCTCCCGGCTTGAGCTGGGGACGGATGTCCATAGGCAGTTTATATAGCGCGAATTATGGCTGGCTGGAATCGATCTTCTGGACGCGTAATCGGCGGCTCTGAGTCTTCTGTATTGTCAACAATTAATGGAGTTGGAACCGAATTTCCCTCAGAGAGAGTGCTAGGAACATCTGGTAAGACTTCTGAGACAAAGCTATCCGACGGTAAATCTGACTCCTGGAGATCCGGTGTTATAAGGTCGTCATTCGACGGTTCAATAGGGCGATCAGCCGGGTCATAATATGGCTTAAGACGATTTGCGTGCACTGGAACTGAAACTGGACGATTATCTAGAGTGCGTAATTTGAAAGGAACGGGCGACAATTTAGCGACAATACGATATGGTCCGTGAAAATTGTGCTGGAGTTTTTTTGATAAGCCCTTTTTTTTCTTCGGGGTGTATACCCATACGCGACTACCGACTTCGAAAGGAACAGGTGAAGCCTTCTTATCATAGTACGATTTCATTTTTTGTTGAGCCAGTTGCGTGTTCGAGAGAATAAGCTGTTGAGCACTTTCAATGTTTTCAACAATTTTAGCACGAAGCTGCGCAACTGATGTCGATACATTTGAATCGGGCAAAATAAGGGCCGCATCAATAGGTAGGCGTGGTTCTCGTCCGTATAATAAGTAGAATGGTGACTCACCTGTAGTGGCATTGAGAGAAACTCGGTATGCAAACAATACCAACGGTAAATGCTTATCCCAGTCCTTCTGATTCGTGCTAACGTACATAGATAGCGCTTCAGCTAGTGTGCCATTAAAACGTTCCACTAGGCCGTCCGTCTGCGGGTGATAAGCAGTGGTGTGTAAGCGCCGCGTGTTCAAAAGTTTACAGACTTCCTTTACGATAGATGCCATAAAATTAGGTCCTCGGTCCGATAACAAGGCGCGTGGGGCACCATGACGCGCTACAATTTCGTTTACGAGTAATTCAGCGATACGCGGAGCTTCGATAGATGGCAAAGCAAAAGCCTCCGGCCAGCGAGTATAGTAGTCTGAAAAAACGATGATATAGCGATTTCCATCGTGGGATGGCGGGAAAGGACCAAGAGCATCCATAGCAATACGATCAAACGCTCCTTGCACTGGAATTGGGAGGAGAGGAGCTTTATGTGCCCTCCTAGGAATCTTTTTCATTGCACAATCGACACATGAGTTGCACCAATGGGCAACATCCTTGTACATGTTGGGCCAATAATAACGCGCCCGAATTTTCTCATACGTTTTTGTGATTCCAAAATGACTACCAGTTGGATCGTCGTGGCAAGCAACAAGGATCTCGTGGCGCAAAGAGGCAGGTATGACAACTTGACTGGACAAGGACCGAGCTCTTCTTTTACCAGGGCTCCAAAGGTGACACAAAATTTCATTTTCATCTAAATAGAAGTCGTCGATAGATAGTAACAATGAACGGGCTTGTGAGTCGTCGGCTGGTAACTGAGTGGATTCTAGATATCTGATGATATCAGCGAGGTCCCTGTCCTCTCGCTGTAGCTTAGCTAGTGAGTCTGGTTGCGGGCAAGGATGCTCAATTACCGCGACAGGACGTGTTAAAGACGATGGAATAGATTCAGGCTTGATTAAATGTTGCGGGGGTGCATAAGAACGGCGAGAAAGGGCATCTGCATTACCATTAAGAGTACCGGCACGATGAATTATTTCAAAATCATACTGTTGTAATTGTAGTGCCCATCGAGCAAGCCTGCCAGTTGGATCCCGTACTTTCATCAGCCATGACAAACTCCCATGATCGGTGTGAACAAAAAACCTTTTTCCAGAAAGATATGGTTGATATCGTTTTATGCCATCAACTACTGCCAGCGCTTCACGTTCTGTTGTGCTATAACGTTTTTCTGTTACAGTAAGCTCACGTCCTCCATATGCCAGAACAACTTCTTTTCCATCTACTATCTGACCAAGAATGTAACCTAATGCAGTCTGGCTTGCATCCGTATAAAGATGAAATGGCGCAGAGAAATTTGGATATGCTAAAATTGGCGGCGAGCACAAGCGTTTTTTCAGCTCTGAAAAGGCAGTTTCGCAATCTGGAGTCCAAACAAACGAGATGTTTTTACGAGTTAAAATATTCAACGGTGAGGCAATCTTCGAGAACCCTTCGACAAAACGACGATAATAATTACATAGGCCCAGAAAGCTGCGAACTTCTTTCACAGTTTTTGGCGTAGGAAAAGACTTAACAGCCTCGAGTTTCTGCGGATCAGGGGCAATGCCCGACGAAGATACGATAAATCCAAGATAGTTCACTGAATCTTGAGCGAAATGACATTTTGATGGCTTTAATTTTAGGTTGGCAGCACGGAATCGATCGAAAACAGTTTTTAAACGAGATAAATGATCCGAAAAGGACGATGAAAATATGATGACGTCATCTATGTAAACGAGGCATATCTTCCATTCGAGGCCATGCAATATTCTGGACATAAGTCGTTGAAATTGTGGGGGAGCATTGGTTAAACCGAAACTAAGAACATTAAACTGGTACAATCCAGCATGTGAAATGAATGCAGTTTTCTCTTTAGAATCCGGATGCATAGCAACTTGGTGGTAACCCGATTGAAGATCTAAGGTTGAAAAATATTTGGCTCCAGCGAGAGAGTCTAAAGCATCATCGATTCTTGGGAGTGGATAACTGTCCTTACGGGTTACAGCGTTTAGTTTCCGATAATCAATGCAAAAACGGGTCCCCCCATCTTTCTTCTTGACAAGTACAACTGGAGAGCTCCATGGGCTAGAAGAAACCTCAATAATGCCTTGATCTAGCATTTCATTAATGTGCTTTTCAATAGAGGCCTTCTGGCTGTGCGAGACGCGATATGGTTGTTGTTTGATGGGCATAGCTTTACCTGTATCAATCCCATGCTGAACTATAGTTGTGTGGCCTAAATCTAAGGTGGATTTAGCGAAAATATCAGAATATTGGTCTAACAATGTTTGTAGCTTATGATTTTCTTGAGAGGATAGATTTCGACTAGGCAAACAACTGAATTTCAGAGGAGTCATTCCTGATGCAGTATTAACATGGGAGTCCATGGCAGAAACAGAGGGGTCTGAATCAAGAGGAATAATGTCATCGGTGACTTTTGTCTCTTCAAATTTAGCAATGGTAGCACCTTTATGGATCAACACGGGAGAATCCGAAGGATTAATCAGCCGCAGGGTTACTTTACCGTCACTATCGGGCTGGCAAAGTGTAGATGCGCAAAGTAGATGATAACGATCAGAAAGTTTGGGTACTCCTTCTATTAAACCTACAGCAGGTTCAGAGGGAAATGATGTTAAGACAGCTGGAATAACAACTTCACTACTACCATCAATAACGAACGTTCTTGCTATTCTAACGTCAGCAGTCAGCGGGGGAGTATCACCGTTAGCAAAACATACACTATCATTTCCGGCAAACGTTACCTTTTCATTACCAACATCCACTACTGCGCGATATTTCTGTAAAAAATCTCTCCCTAGGACGACATTATACGACAAGTCCGGAACAACGACAGCATTACAATCATAATCACATTGTCCAATCGAAAGATCAAAAGATACGGCACCGGTTACAGGTACTGTGCCCCCATTTGCGGTTTTAATACTCTCAAAAAGCTGTTTCTGCGTCAAAGCATATTTACATCTCAAAACATCATGAAAAAATCCTTCACTAACGACTGTTACTGCGGCACCAGTATCTACCAATAGCTTAAAATGCTGCTTTAAAATAGTTCCCCAGATCAAGACATTAGATGGGGTCGATACAGCATGCAATGTTTTAGAATGTACTTGTAAAGATGGGCTGATTGTGTTTTTGACTTCACGTTCAATAGCAAAATTCTCGTCCGTAAAATCGGTTTGGGTTCCTTGGGAAAACTTTTGAACCTCTGAGATATCTCTGTTACTAGGCATTGATGAACTGACTTTTTTATTTCTTTGCGTAAAAGCTGGCGGGACTTTTTGGTTTCTCGGGAATGGCTGGGGGGCCCTCACTGTCCCCATTGAGAGGGCCCTGGGCCGTTTAAAGAAGCATCATTACGATTTTGCGGCTGCTGGTATTGGGACTGTGCATGTTGGCCTGCAAAACTACGGGAACCTCCACGGAACGGGGGCTGCTGAGTTCTTTGTGGAACATCCCAGCAATAACGGGCCACGTGACCTACGCGATTACACGCATTACAAATGGGCCGCCCATCGCTCGTGCGGATATTTCTACCCCTAGCAAAAGTGTTTGTTGCTTTCCAATTATGTTGATTGTTTCCATGGTTACTTCTTCGCGCCTCTTGTCTAAAACCTGTCTGAATGGCAGCTATTATTTCATGTCTCAGACCCTGGAAGTCACCGGAAGGATTAGCAGCTTGAGACGGGGTTACCATGGTATTGTTTGCACTTAGGGCATCTAACTGGGCAGCATCCTGATGGGGAGTTTTGTTTGCAAGGGAAAACAAGAGATTTACCTGGCCTTCAAGCTCTTTTATGCGCTGTTCCTGAGCTGGTACTGATGGAGGTGCTAGAGGAAAAGTATGAGCACTGGTTTTTGACACTGAATCACGTAAACGCGCAAGGTTTTCTGCCTCGGCAAATGTTTTTGGTTGGTTAAGGAGTACGTGAGTTTTAATAGCATCGTTTAGGCCGTTCACAAAAATGTTCATCATATCTTTATCGGACAAAGAAAGACGCTGAGATTTCTTAATGATGTCTTCCGTATACAGAGCAAGCGGTTCGTTTTGACCCTGTTTTCGAGAGTACAACTCTTGTCGAAAGAAAAATTCTAGATTCTGAGATCCAAATCGCGTTTTCAGTTCTCCCACTAATTCGTTAAAATCGGAAGTTGTCTCGTTAGGCAAAGTTTGAAACCAAGCCGACGCAGAACCTCCTAACAGCAAGGACAATGCATTTAACTTCTTAGAGTTGGACCATCCATAAAATTTGGAGTAGCGCTCGAACTGTAGAAGCCACTCGTTTACATCTTCCGTTGGAAACCCGTTAAACATTTTGGGCTTAAAAAGACTAGCTTGGGAATTACCTTCTAAAGCTGCTTGCATGGCTGACATTTGATTTTGCAATTCAAGTACTAATGGTTGCTGAGCTTGGTCAAGCGACATTTTGAATTAACACTTTTATGAAACTACAATTTCAAACAGTACGTGCGTCGGCAGGATTGCGTGTGATGATGCAATCGAAAGCAATCGAACTCGCAAAGAAATAAACTGTAAGTCTTAAACCAATTTGTAGCTTTCCGTAGATATTACACACAGTTTCTGATGAGTTACACGACTTTTCTTTTAAAATTCTCTATTTTCTACTCGCACGATCTGTTCCCTTCTCTTCGGATGTGTCACTTGACGAACTTTCAAACACAGTTTACGTCTCTACATATACGTCAATATCAGCATAAAAACTATACAAATTGTCTATAACCATTCAATTTCTTCAGCTTTTATCCTCACACGGGGCACCACTTGTTAAGCCTATCTTTTATGAAGGGGCTCAACTGTGAGTTCTTAGGGCAACAATTTCTTAAAAGTCTGTACGATATTTCAACGTTCTATTTACGAATAAGAATAAAACTTACGACCTGAAGGCTTGATACAGGAATCTATCGGCAAGGACCTTCTCTTGAATTCAACGGGTCAATCTTGATGTGCCCTACGCTATACTATCAGAGTTTTCTAAAAAATAATACCAGCTTGGCAGAACGTCTACTTCTCTCTAACCAAAAAGACTCTTATCTACCTCTAAAACTACGCCTTTTATAACTCACAGCTAATAGATTACGAAATGAACTAAAAATAAGAATTAACAGTAAATTGTCCAATCTGGTTCTTCCTACGGGTTTCTGATGCAATTATTGCACCAGCAGTTGCGATTTAATTTTGAAATAGTTATAACGTCATTCCTCAATCTGTGCAAACTGGCGATGAGCCTCCTTTTCGTAACAGTATTTAAATAAGCATCAAATGTCAATGAAACCGAGGCTGCATATTCTCATCCTCTTAACTTCATCGCTTTGACGCAAATAATGAACATGTTTATAATATAGCACACGTCAATTTATTTTAAATATAATAAAATGTTTACAGCAATAAAGGTATTCTACAATATATATATATATATATATATATATATATATATATATATATATATATATATATATATATATATATATATATATATATATATATATATATATATATGTGTGTGTCAAACAGGATAAAGGAATGTAACTGTTTGTGTATGGAGCGCGTAGTACTCATGTCATTTCATGGAAATTGCAATACCAAGTAACTGTTTACACTGAAACCTGTAGTAAAAACATATCTGTATATTTGTAGTAAGGCTGGCAGCATGAAAACGTCTTCCAGCATAACTCCTCGGCTACATCTGTAATACATTTAAACAAGAAAAATAAGGATCGAAAACCACGTGATATAAACGAAATCTGTTCTTGGCGCCCAAAATGTAAGGCCAAACTTTTGGCGCCCAAACTGTAAGGGCGAAAACTATTGGCGCTGAACCACAATGAAATTATCTTATCATGTGGTTGTCGATCCCCCATTGTTCACAGTTCTGTATATATATATCTGTATATTTTGAAATATAAGCGTACCTATATAGTGTTTCATCTGCTCTGTTCATCAACAAGTATGGTATTCAGAAGGAAAATAGCCGACAAGACAAGAGCGTATATCCATTTATTGAGAATGGAGGGAGGACTATCGTTAAGACAAATAAGCCGGCGTTGCCAAGTCTCCGCATCATCTGTCCTGAGAATATGCAGAGAGGGCATAATGGCAAAGGATAAAGGCGAAAATAACATGAAGAAACTAAAACCTGGTAGACCACGCATCTTTACGGACAGAGATAGGAGCCGATTTCTACGAAAGTTTTTGGCAATGAGAGAGGAAAACCCGAATGTGACAGTGCTGGAGGTTGGTAGGGAAGCGGGAATGACCCACGTCAGCCGCAGGACTTTAATACGTGCCTTGAACGAAGCGAATTATTATAGACTAACGGCAATAAGAAAGGGCGTCTTGTCTGTAGAGGACAGGAAAAAACGCGTTAAATTTGCGAGAGATGCGTTGAACAGATATGATACCAGATTTTGGAGTGATAATGTCTTGCTGTATTTGGATGGTGTTTCATTTGTTTACAAGAGTAACCCGTACAAAGAAGCTGTTTCAGCGCAGGGGAAGGTGTATAGAAGACAAAATGAAGGACTTAGGGTGACTGCGAAAGGAACAAAAAATCTTGCTGGTGGGAGAAGGATCCATTTTCTAGTTGGCATAAGCAGTGGAAGTGGCGTTGTTTTACTGGAAGAGTACACAAAAATGCAGGGACATTATTTTGCAAAATTTGTACAAAACACGCTGCATAGTAGGCTACTGCAATTGGCAGAGATGAAAGGAAGAGAGGAGTTGATCTTCGTAATGGACAACGATCCTTGCCAGACAAGTAAAGTGGCACTTGATGCTATAGAAGAATGCGGCTTACAGTTTCTTAATATTCCACCTAGATCACCAGACATTAATCCCATCGAAAATGTGTTTCACATCGTAAAAGTGGCATTGAAAAAGGAGGCCATGGAACAGAAGATTTCAAAAGAGTCGTTTCTTCAGTTTAAAGAGAGAGTTGTTAAACATTTGAAAAACTGTAATGTATTTACCATTGATACAACAATTGCCTCGCTACCTAATAGGCTAAAAATACTGTCACGAAATAAGGGTTATCGTATAAAATATTGATAATTGTAGTTATACCATTTTATGTTTTTAACTGTCAGTATATAATCAATCTGTGAAGACAAACATCTATATTTATTGAGCGAATATCTTTTACTCTGAGCAGGACGTTATTGCGTGTCAATAGATCCATAACACTGCACCGATTCAATTCATCCATCTACAGATGTAATAATATCTACGAGCTTAAATCGCCAATTGATATATTTATCCATGCATGGCAATGATGACAGGAGCGTGATGGCTATCGATTTCTGCAACGGTCTACGGTGGCAAAATGAGACTGTTTACTCTAATAAAAGATGACTGTTTGCATCAATCTCATTCAAAATTACCAAATAGACGTGCATGACGATACAGTATCTTCTTGTGAATTGTGGCGGCGTAAAATGCATCAGAAGTTACGTATTTCAGGAAGAAAGGCACGGTCTACGCTTTTTTCAAGAATGATATATCTGATGATGTAATTCGTATACAAATTTGCCGTAGACCGTGACACTTTCGGGTCTATCGTCCGATTACTACACATTTGGCCTGAAATAGTTCATTTCTTATGTTACCTACATCAGTGCACGCTTGACAAGTATGTTATTAAATGACAATATTGGAAACAACGGATGTTTTCTGTACTTTTCGTACCGTAGACCGTGGAGAAATTTCGTAGACCGTGGCTAAATTTAGAACAAACGAGGAAGCATCAGCAACAGCAACACACTGTGTAAGATAACAACAGGCTTGCAAAGCAATGTCTACAAATGTGAACAACTTTTCGTCTATCCAGAGGTATTTCATTGCGAAATGTACAAATATGCCATCGTACAGTCATCATTTCAGTCTCGCGCTCGTCTAGGAGACCATTCGTTACGAAAGTAATGGGTGCTGTGGCTGTCGCAAAAATTGGAGTGTCTTTCTGGAACAAGATAGCCTCGCTGTAAGATGTTTTGGGAGCTGCGAAATGGACGACGTGGCCTTCCAATAATAACAACATATCACTCTTTGGTATAATTATCGAAAAGTACCTGAAATCATTCAGGAAAATGATTTCTTTTTCTTCTAATCCCCAGCCAAGCATAGGAAAATGTGGCCGGAGAACGAAAGGACTTATAAATGATGTGACGGGGATCTAATATACATGTTTTGCCACAATTCGTTGGCCCACATATATTTATATCTATATATTTCTGCCCTTGCCTCCACCCATTACAAGAAGCTTAATACTGGCGTCAGAGAAAACTGCCCTATTGACATTATTATTGTCCAAAATCTCCAACGCGCAGCACAACCACTGGCCCTCACTCACACATGGTTCCTTATGTTATATTAACATTCCAATGTATTTCATGTGACACTGGCAGTATAAAAGATTTGTTTCAGAAACATGCAATTAGCGTTGTTGGATAAATAGGAAAGACGGAAATAGTATGATTGATATTAATATAAATCTAAGTTTTCTACGGATAATCTTGCAAAACATATAAAATATGGCATTGAAAAACAACCTTTTAGCTAATATGACGTCACACACCATTCTGATCAAACTTTAAACTTCACCAATGAAATCAGAACCCCAGAAAACCCCCATGTCAACGTTTTTTCTGATTTCCTAATGGCCGTTTTCGATATTTTGAAAAGACAATGGCCGCCAAAAGTAGTTGGAACAGTAGCGTGGAATTGCCAGGAAATAGATATTTCACGCTTCATTGTCGTATTTCACACAAACAGCCCCCCTTCCCCCCCTGAAACAATGTTGAGAAGACGGAGGAATATGTCCCAGGATGTTTGGTGTACTTGGTCAACTTAGATCTCAATTTTTCTTCATTTCCTAGCCATATTACAACATTGTATAGGGGGGGAGGGGAGATAGCGTACAGAGATAAGAAGCATAGTGTTCCAAGAGTTTTGGCGGCCATTGTCTTTTTCGTTTCTTAAAACGTGACTGATATTGAAATATCACAGATGGCTATCCTGGGGTAATTTGGGGTCGCGAATTCAATGGAACAAAAATTAAAGCTGTATAACGAATCGGTGACGTCATATTTAGTTCAACTCTAATATTCTATATTATCTCTCTATAAACAAATGCTGCTTTCATGTCTGAATACACTGGAAGGTACTTTATAGTTATTGGTTGTTTAGATAAATAACCTATTTCCATGCAGAAACAATAGGGGGCGGCGGGTTTCCCTGATGACTTCGGTTTCCCATGGAACTGGGGTATTTAAATAAGCATCAAATGTCAATGAAACCGAGGCTGCATATTCTCATCCTCTTAACTTCATCGCTTTGACGCAAATAATGAACATGTTTATAGTATAGCACACGTCAATTTATTTTAAATATAATAAAATGTTTACAGCAATAAAGGTATTCTACAATATATATATATATATATATATATATATATATATATATATATATATATATATATATATATATATATATATATATATGTGTGTGTCAAACAGGATAAAGGAATGTAACTGTTTGTGTATGGAGCGCGTAGTACTCATGTCATTTCATGGAAATTGCAATACCAAGTAACTGTTTACACTGAAACCTGTAGTAAAAACATATCTGTATATTTGTAGTAAGGCTGGCAGCATGAAAACGTCTTCCAGCATAACTCCTCGGCTACATCTGTAATACATTTAAACAAGAAAAATAAGGATCGAAAACCACGTGATATAAACGAAATCTGTTCTTGGCGCCCAAAATGTAAGGCCAAACTTTTGGCGCCCAAACTGTAAGGGCGAAAACTATTGGCGCTGAACCACAATGAAATTATCTTATCATGTGGTTGTCGATCCCCCATTGTTCACAGTTCTGTATATATATATCTGTATATTTTGAAATATAAGCGTACCTATATAGTGTTTCATCTGCTCTGTTCATCAACAAGTATGGTATTCAGAAGGAAAATAGCCGACAAGACAAGAGCGTATATCCATTTATTGAGAATGGAGGGAGGACTATCGTTAAGACAAATAAGCCGGCGTTGCCAAGTCTCCGCATCATCTGTCCTGAGAATATGCAGAGAGGGCATAATGGCAAAGGATAAAGGCGAAAATAACATGAAGAAACTAAAACCTGGTAGACCACGCATCTTTACGGACAGAGATAGGAGCCGATTTCTACGAAAGTTTTTGGCAATGAGAGAGGAAAACCCGAATGTGACAGTGCTGGAGGTTGGTAGGGAAGCGGGAATGACCCACGTCAGCCGCAGGACTTTAATACGTGCCTTGAACGAAGCGAATTATTATAGACTAACGGCAATAAGAAAGGGCGTCTTGTCTGTAGAGGACAGGAAAAAACGCGTTAAATTTGCGAGAGATGCGTTGAACAGATATGATACCAGATTTTGGAGTGATAATGTCTTGCTGTATTTGGATGGTGTTTCATTTGTTTACAAGAGTAACCCGTACAAAGAAGCTGTTTCAGCGCAGGGGAAGGTGTATAGAAGACAAAATGAAGGACTTAGGGTGACTGCGAAAGGAACAAAAAATCTTGCTGGTGGGAGAAGGATCCATTTTCTAGTTGGCATAAGCAGTGGAAGTGGCGTTGTTTTACTGGAAGAGTACACAAAAATGCAGGGACATTATTTTGCAAAATTTGTACAAAACACGCTGCATAGTAGGCTACTGCAATTGGCAGAGATGAAAGGAAGAGAGGAGTTGATCTTCGTAATGGACAACGATCCTTGCCAGACAAGTAAAGTGGCACTTGATGCTATAGAAGAATGCGGCTTACAGTTTCTTAATATTCCACCTAGATCACCAGACATTAATCCCATCGAAAATGTGTTTCACATCGTAAAAGTGGCATTGAAAAAGGAGGCCATGGAACAGAAGATTTCAAAAGAGTCGTTTCTTCAGTTTAAAGAGAGAGTTGTTAAACATTTGAAAAACTGTAATGTATTTACCATTGATACAACAATTGCCTCGCTACCTAATAGGCTAAAAATACTGTCACGAAATAAGGGTTATCGTATAAAATATTGATAATTGTAGTTATACCATTTTATGTTTTTAACTGTCAGTATATAATCAATCTGTGAAGACAAACATCTATATTTATTGAGCGAATATCTTTTACTCTGAGCAGGACGTTATTGCGTGTCAATAGATCCATAACACTGCACCGATTCAATTCATCCATCTACAGATGTAATAATATCTACGAGCTTAAATCGCCAATTGATATATTTATCCATGCATGGCAATGATGACAGGAGCGTGATGGCTATCGATTTCTGCAACGGTCTACGGTGGCAAAATGAGACTGTTTACTCTAATAAAAGATGACTGTTTGCATCAATCTCATTCAAAATTACCAAATAGACGTGCATGACGATACAGTATCTTCTTGTGAATTGTGGCGGCGTAAAATGCATCAGAAGTTACGTATTTCAGGAAGAAAGGCACGGTCTACGCTTTTTTCAAGAATGATATATCTGATGATGTAATTCGTATACAAATTTGCCGTAGACCGTGACACTTTCGGGTCTATCGTCCGATTACTACACATTTGGCCTGAAATAGTTCATTTCTTATGTTACCTACATCAGTGCACGCTTGACAAGTATGTTATTAAATGACAATATTGGAAACAACGGATGTTTTCTGTACTTTTCGTACCGTAGACCGTGGAGAAATTTCGTAGACCGTGGCTAAATTTAGAACAAACGAGGAAGCATCAGCAACAGCAACACACTGTGTAAGATAACAACAGGCTTGCAAAGCAATGTCTACAAATGTGAACAACTTTTCGTCTATCCAGAGGTATTTCATTGCGAAATGTACAAATATGCCATCGTACAGTCATCATTTCAGTCTCGCGCTCGTCTAGGAGACCATTCGTTACGAAAGTAATGGGTGCTGTGGCTGTCGCAAAAATTGGAGTGTCTTTCTGGAACAAGATAGCCTCGCTGTAAGATGTTTTGGGAGCTGCGAAATGGACGACGTGGCCTTCCAATAATAACAACATATCACTCTTTGGTATAATTATCGAAAAGTACCTGAAATCATTCAGGAAAATGATTTCTTTTTCTTCTAATCCCCAGCCAAGCATAGGAAAATGTGGCCGGAGAACGAAAGGACTTATAAATGATGTGACGGGGATCTAATATACATGTTTTGCCACAATTCGTTGGCCCACATATATTTATATCTATATATTTCTGCCCTTGCCTCCACCCATTACAAGAAGCTTAACACTGGCGTCAGAGAAAACTGCCCTATTGACATTATTATTGTCCAAAATCTCCAACGCGCAGCACAACCACTGGCCCTCACTCACACATGGTTCCTTATGTTATATTAACATTCCAATGTATTTCATGTGACACTGGCAGTATAAAAGATTTGTTTCAGAAACATGCAATTAGCGTTGTTGGATAAATAGGAAAGACGGAAATAGTATGATTGATATTAATATAAATCTAAGTTTTCTACGGATAATCTTGCAAAACATATAAAATATGGCATTGAAAAACAACCTTTTAGCTAATATGACGTCACACACCATTCTGATCAAACTTTAAACTTCACCAATGAAATCAGAACCCCAGAAAACCCCCATGTCAACGTTTTTTCTGATTTCCTAATGGCCGTTTTCGATATTTTGAAAAGACAATGGCCGCCAAAAGTAGTTGGAACAGTAGCGTGGAATTGCCAGGAAATAGATATTTCACGCTTCATTGTCGTATTTCACACAAACAGCCCCCCTTCCCCCCCTGAAACAATGTTGAGAAGACGGAGGAATATGTCCCAGGATGTTTGGTGTACTTGGTATATATAATGTATAGTGGGAATATTGGGACATAATACTGGGACACTAATTTGGACACTGGTTGGGACACTAATTGGGACACTGGTTGGGACACTAATTGGGACACTGGTTGGGACACTAATTGGGACACTGGTTGGGACACTAATTGGGACACTGGTTGGGACACTAATTGGGACACTGGTTGGGACACTAATTGGGACACTGGTTGGGACACTAATTGGGACACTGGTTGGGACACTAATTGGGACACTGGTTGGGACACTGGTTGGGACAGTGAATTGAGACACAGAATAGAGAATAATAGACTAGTATAAATTGAATGGTTTTAGAGAATATGGTTATTGAATGATTGGTGAGTATTGAATGTTAATGAGAGAATGGTATAATAAAAATTGATATTAGAATTGTGTTATAAAATGATTATAAGAAATGGTGTTATTAATGATTATAAGAAATGATGGTATAAATTGATTATAAGAAATGGAGTTATAAAATGATTATAAGAAATGGAGTTATAATATAGATATAAGAAATGGTGTTATAATATGATTATAAGAAATAGTGTTATAAAATAGATATAAGAAATGGAGTTATAAAATAATTATAAGAGAATGGTGATATTGAATGATTATATGAAATGGAGTTATAATATAGATATAAGAAATTGAGTTATAAATTGATTATAAGAGAATGATGATATAATATGATTATAAGAAATGGAGTTATAAAATAATATGATAAAATGATATTATAAAATTGAATTATAAAATGGATTAAAAAGGAGTGGGATAAATAAACTAGAATAAAATATTGATAAAAATGTATTGGTTATAATTTTGAAAAATGGTTAAAATACAATGAAAAATATTAATAGAAATTTTTAAAAAAATCTCTCCTTGTATAATCAAGTATGTTATTTATTGAACATAATTTATGGAACATATTTTATGGATTATTACTAATAAACCATAAAATGGTAATATTAATTCTCCTTATTAAATTGGGGTTACTAAAGGGGTTTATTATTTGGGCATCAATTTTAATTTGAAACTCGTTTTACATATTATTTATGGTATTTTAGCTTATTCTCAATGAATAGTTTTATCATTTTGGACCATTTTCGTGCATTTTTGTTTCGCTTGTGTATATTCGCTAATTATGTGGGCTGGTGTATCACTTGGTGTATTTAAAAATAACTTAAAAAAATATTATATATATATAAATTATAATAGATGTTTTCATTACAATGTCTTGCTTTGAGAAAAATAAAAAATTATGAATTAATACCAAAAAAATATCAATATAAAAAATGTTGTATTAAATTAAATGTATTAGATGCTATTAAAAATGGTCATTTAGAATGTTTAAAATATTTTTATTACATAAACTATATGACTGAACCTTTTCATTTTGAATTTTGCACAACTGCGTGTGAATTTGGGCAATTACAATGTTTAAAATATTTACATAAAATTGGTTTTGATTGGAATGAAGTGACTTGTATAAAAGCAGCAGAAAATGGTCATTATGAATGTTTAAAATACGCTCATGAAAATAATTGTCCATGGAATGATGACACATGTTCAAATGCGGCTCTAAATGGTAAATTAGAATGTTTAAAATATGCTCTTGAAATGGGTTGTGATAAGAATATTTATATTTGTAATTATGCTGCTAAAAATGGTCATTTAGAATGTTTAAAATATGCCCATGAAAATGGTTGTTATTGGGATGAATATACTTGTGCTAATGCTGCTGAAAATGGTGAATTAGAATGTTTAAAATATGCTCATGAAAATGGTTGTCCATGGGATATTGGTACATGTTTTTTAGCTGCTGAAAATGGTAAAATTGAATGTTTAAAATATGCTCATGAAAATGGTTGCCCATGGAATGAGAGCACTTGTGATAGAGCTACCCAAAATGGACATTTAGAATGTTTAAAATATGCTCATGAAAATGGTTGTGTATGGAGTAATTGGGTATGTTTAATTGCTGCCCAATATGGACATTTAGAATGTTTAAAATATGCTCATGAAAATGGTTGTCCATGGCATGATCATACATGCTTAAATGCTGCCAAATATGGTCATTTAGAATGTTTAAAATATGCCCATGAAAACGGTTGTCCATGGAATAATTATGTATGTGTATTTGCTGCTCAACATGGTAATTCAGAATGTTTAAAATATGCTCGTAAAAATGGGCTGTAAAGATTGTGTATAATATATAAAAAACATATAAATTGCGTTATGTATAAAAAAATTATAATATATAGTATAATATATATGATAGAAATTAGTACTTGTGAATTAGCAGCTAAAAACGGAGATTTAGAATGTTTAAAATCTGCTCATGAAAACGGTTGTCCATGGGATGAATACACATGCGCATATGCTGCACAAAATGGACATTTAGAATGTTTAAAATACGCTCATGAAAATGGATGTCCATGGGATGAGTTTGTTTGTCAACTAGCCGCTAAAAATGGTCATCTGAATTGTTTAAAATATGCTATTGAAAATGGTTGTACAAAAACTTATGATATTTGTATTTTAGCGGCTGAAAATGGCCATTTAGAATGTTTAAAATATGTTCATGATGTTGAATCGGTATTTTTAAATACGGTAGTATGTAATTATGCTGCAAAAAACGGTCATTTAGAATGTTTGAAATTTCTGCATGAAATGGGATATGAATGGGATAATGAGGTATGTCTTGAGGCTACTGAAAATGGTCATTTAGAATGTTTAAAATACGCCATTGAAAACGGGTGTGTATGGGATGAAACAGTTTGTGAATGTGCGGCTGAATACGGACAATTAGAATGTCTAAAATGTGCACATGACAACGGTGCTGGACTCGGGTATGAAATATATGAAGAAGCTTGTAAAAATGGTCATTTGCATATTATAAAATATGCCCATGAAAACAATTGTTTTGATGGGAGATATAATATAAATGGTAAAATTAATGATATTACATATAAGAATATATTAAATCTTGCTAAAGCTAGCTGTCATTTGGAATGTGCTAAATATTTTTCTAAAATTTAATATAAAAAATCAATATATAAGTGCGTTTAAATTGCTAAAATAAATATGACTATAAATATTATATAAGAAATGGGAATTAATTGTTACAATTGTGAAAAATCACTTAGAATATTCGGTTTTAAGAGATCTTTTGAAAAAATGATTGAAGAACAATCTAAATATAATTGTAATCCTTGTCTAAGTGCTGCTGAGCATGGGCATATTGAATGTTTAAAAAAACATCATAAAAATATGGATTCATCAATTATTGGTGTGTGTGATGTTGCTGCTGAAAATGGTAATATAGAATGTTTAGAATATGCTCATAAAAACGGTGATATTTGGAGTGATAAAGCATGTATTCTTGCATGCGAAAGTAATTCAATATCATGTTTAAAATATTTACATGAAAATGGATGTCCATGGGACAGAAAAGTGTGTGAGTCAGCCGCTGAATATAATCATTTACAGTGTTTAATATATGCACATGAAAATGGGTGTCCATGGGATGAATGGACTTTATATAAGGCAATTGAAAATAATCATTTAGAATGTTTAAAGTATGCTCATTTGTATGGGTGCCCTGATGAAATAGAAATGATTGATACTGCATGTAGATCTAACAATATTGAGATATTAGAATATGTTCATAAATTTATGAAATTGCCATTCAACTCTCTTTCATCAGTTTTTACAGTTTTAAAAGATGGAAATATAGAATGTTTAAAATACGTTTATGAAAATGGTGGTGAATTAACAACAAATACAATGCAATTTGCATTAAAAAATAATAATGGAGATTGTATAAGGTATTTAATTGAAATTAATTGTCCAATGGACCAGTATGTGAATATTATGGCTGTTAGATTTTGTGATTTAGAGATATTGAAATATTTATATGAAAAAAATATAATTAAATTAAATAAAGATTATTTATTAAAACACGTATTATTAAATAAATTTCAAGTTCTAAAATATGTATTAGAAAAAGGATGTCCTTATAGTTCTGATATTATCGATGATATAATTAATTTAGATAAGGCTGGTTATTTAAAATATTTTCAAAAAGAATATAAAATGAGTATAGATAAAAGTAATTTCATTTATATGATAAAACAAGATGCTATTGCTTGTTTAAAATATGTATATAAAAACACAAATTTATTCGATGTTTATTTTTGTAATAATATGTATATTAAATCACGTAAAAAATGTAGAAAATTTTTAAAAAAAATTATGTGTAAAAATAAAATATAATATATATATATATGTGTAATCGTTATATTCATATTCAATTTCTTAAAATGGATCAATCTTATTGTATGTACTGTAATAAATATTTAAAAGAATTTAAAAATATATACATAAAAGCAATTTATGAATGTGAGAACTGTAATGGTATTGATTATTATGTTCATGAAAATGGTAAATATTGTAAAAACTGTTCGTGTTTAATAAATTATTTCAACGCTGATTTACAAGCATATGATTGTTATAATAAGAAGAAACAGAGTGTATATCACAGAAAATATTATATTCTAAACACATTGAATCAAATTAACAAAAAATATAATATACTTATGAGTGAATATCAAAAATATAATATATTAGAATATTGTAATAATATCATAAATTGGGAAAAAGAGAATAATATGATTAAAAAGATAAATTTGAAATATGTCATAAAACAAATTTACATAGAATTCTTAAAACATGGAGAATGTCGTAATATTAAAATAAAAAATAATGCGAGAAAAACATACGAATTTTTAATAATATGGAAAAAGATTAAAAAAATATTCAAATTTGATATTCACGATAATATCTAATATTATAATAAATAGAATACATCAATCCTGTAATATGTCCGAATAATGAACACGCTTTCATCCAATTAGGGGCCTTAAACATATAAATATAACCACGGCCTTGGTTATATTTTAAATAAATACGCCCGTAACAGTCGTGGAGAATTGAGTGAAGATGACATATTCGATTTGGACATATTTTCTCACATATAGACGTTAGACAGGAGTGACCAGGACCAATAAGCCCAATGTCATAATCGTTTTCAATTAATATTTGGTCAATGGTTATATTTTTAATGTCTAAATAAACAGCTAATAAATATTTATAAGCTATCGCGGCTTTTAAGACATTTTTATCAATATTCTCATATTGTTTTTCAAAGAGATAAAAATTCTCATTCATAAATTTTATAACTTTTTCCGGTGAATCCATTATAATATATATTATAATTTTATTATATATTATGGATATACTTATAATATTCATGTAAATTTATTGCTTCTTCTTGAGTTATATTTTGTATCATTGAGTAGTCATAAAATTTTCCGTTAAATGATTGTGAATTATCGCTATTATTAGCAAGATAAAAGTCATGATATTTATGTGTTAATAAGTTATCCTTGCCTTGTTCATAGGAAAATAATATAATATTTGCATTGTTATATACAATTTGACTATTGAAAATAATTAATATTGTATTAAAACCATGATAAAACGTTATAACATTTTTTTTATTCAACATCGTCGTTGTTGGTACAATAATTTCATACGGATTAAATGAATCTACAAAACTGATCATAAAACCGAACTTAAAAATGATACCTGCGTTATTATATAATAACTTTATATAATTGTCGGTTTCACACATCATTAACGTACTGTTTAAATCTACATTCTTCTTTTCAGGTTCTATCACGAAATTGAATGCGAAGGATGTTAAATTCGCTGGTTTATTAAATATGTCTGTATATTTTATTTTTTGTGTAGTATTATTAAAATATATATAATTATCGTTTATAACCTCAGGGAAAATTTCAAATGAGTAATGTTTATAATGATAGGTCGGATTATTTTGAGTAATAAAATAATAATAATCAGAGAATAGATGTTTTTCATTTTGAAATTTATTGATTATAACAGAATTAGTTCCAATCGTTTTATCTACATAACTTTCGTTATTTAAATTCCAATAACATAAACCACCTCGTTTTAAAATAACAGGTCCTTGAAATTTTAACATATCTTTAAAGTACGATTCGTTAATTACTTTATTTTTGATATAATCCGTGTTGATGACTGTTTGCACATAGCCGTCTTTAACCATCAAACTGCCTGTTGTAAAGTCACTATCAATTGTAACTCTATCACACTCGATCTCGTAATAATTATTAGCCCTTCTTTTGATTGGCGAATTGCTAGACAAACGAAATAAAATTGAGGACATGAGAGGCTCGTCTACGATTAATTGATTTCCTACGATTTTCAGCCCTGATAAGGAACCAACATTAATTAAAGACGTTAAAACAGATGTGTCTATCGATAACGTTCTGTCGTGATTTAATTTAATACCTTGTCCAGGAATAATAACGTCTGTTGTTAGTTTATTAATATCGATATCTAATTTGTTATTTGTTATTTTAAAATAAGTATCATAATCTAATGTTACTTTTTTATTTACATAAATTAATGGCGGACTTACGTCTAAATTGAGTTTATGATTATTGAGATTTAACCCATGGTCATTGTTCACAACAGGAATGAGGTGTCCTGATGAGTCGCGTGAAAAATACGGCGAAGGTCTAATTGCTAGCTCATTTGGTTTTACAAAATATATTTCACCTGACTGTTGATTTACGATATTAATATCGACTTTGTTATTTGTATTCATGATCACGCGAGATCCTATATTATCATCGATGTAATTGTTGATGTTTAATTTTAACTTTTGACTCGTCGTATCGAGATATATATCGCCATTCTGCGAGTATTGAGGAACAAGATATTTGTCGATACTTGAAATTAATTTACTTTCATTTGTATCAAATTTTATTGTGTCATTATCGATATTTAATTCAATGCCATTTTGAGTACGTTTGAGATGCTTATCATATATCTTTAACCATAATTTACCTGTTGAATCTTTTATAAAATCATCTTTATTATAATGTAATCTTAATCTTTGTTTATCATCTAATTTTATACAATTGAAATTATCAATTAAACTGCTGTTGTCAAAGCAGAGTTTGTTGTTGATAAATTTGAGATTACAGCCATATAAATCGACTGTAATATAATTTTGATCATCTCTTGTTAAGCCAGGGCCTAAATTAACATACATGGTGTTATTTAAACTCATGAAATCTGACGACAAATTCAATATCAATTTATCATCTGTATTAACGCTTATAATACTTGTAGGCACACCTGATGAATCTATAGGAATAATAGATTTTGGATTAATTTCAATTTTATCTTTATCGATGTCTAACGTATCGTTTGTAATCGTGAATTTATCACTATATTGTGATTTATGAAGAATAAATTTAAGATTTTTATTGATATTTATCATATTATCATTAGACCAATGAAAATCATTCATGTTAAATTTAATTTGTTTTTCATAATCTCCGTTATCACTTATTACTCCATCATATTTTCCCATATAATATATGTTATAATAATTGAAATAATATTAACCATATTAATGGTAAGGGTATTGTAAAAATCAAACGGCGAATAAAATATATTAATGTATGATGGTTCATTTATATATTATATTAGAATGTTATTGGTACATGATCTATATTAAACCATTTTTCACAAAGAACATGATGATGGAGTAATATATCGCGAATTGCCATTTTTTTGCCTTTATATAATAGAAATGTAGCGATAGATCCGTAAAACGGCGCTATTGTTGTTGGGTTAAGATCACCGATGCACAATTTTGTGGATCCCGGGCTTGTTCTCGATGTGAAATCTGTTATTAATTGTCCATTAATATACACGTACGAAGTGTCTGTTGGTAAATTCCAGTGAATAGATAGACAAATCCATTTATTAAGGTCAGAAGCATTTGCTTTATTTTTATATTTGGCTTTCGTTGTACCATTATTACCAATTAATATATAATCACCAGTAGTGCCTGAGATAAGTAAATTTTGATTATAGTACGAGATGAACTTATCAAAGTTTGAGTCATCATGGCCACAGACCCCGAGCTGCGTCCAATAGGTGCCTGAAAAATTCGAAATTTTGTAAATTATGAATATATTTACAATATCATCTATCCCTGAAGCAGGGTTTAAATCAATATCAGATAACATTAATTCACTACCGGTAAACTTAATATAATATCGATTATTTACACGTTCATTTTTATCGCATAAAACAGGTTGTTTAAGCATATCAGATTGAATCGCGTCATCTTGTGAGAGTGATTGATCTTTTAACCGGCTTATTTTACGTGTCGTTGGATCGTAAGTTAACTCATCTGTTCCACCACTCGGAAAATTGTAGAAAGCATTTGCTTGTTGATATTGTTCCCACAACAATGTTTGACATAACTGTGTATAGCTGTAGTTTAACAAACAGTTCATATTAATAGCAAAGTTTAAATTACTTGTTGAATCTGTCATACAAATCGTTTTTAAATTATCAATTCTTCTATTATGCATGTCAATATCTTCACGTTTTTTTATATATTGATCGTTTGTATTCTCGATTTTATGTGACCCGTCGTGGAAACCCATTATTATATATAATATTAATTATAATTATTAAAGAAGTTTTTAATTAGAGTTTGATTATAATCAAGATCAACAAGACTAAATTGTTTTATTATTTCATAAAAATTATAACTATGAGAACGTAAGTAAATGTAGAACAAACAATAATAACCACATGCCTTACTTTCATAAGACTGCAATTGTGAACTGTTATATATATAGTCGTAATTTTCACTGATAATTTTTGGCGGATTTAATCCATATGAATCAAAATATTCGATTCTATCATCTACATAAAACGCTACCCAATGCGTGCCATTTGTAGGCGAATAAATATCGTCTAAATTTATGATATAAAAATGTTTATGTTTAATCATATCGGTTGTTATTTGATCTTTTGCATAAATACCACCGAAGTTCTTTATTTTCATGTGATCAATCCATGACTGTAAATATGTATTACTTGTACTAGTGTCTTTAAATTTTAAAAGAGGATATTTAACAAAGGTATATTTTTGAAGGGGCTCTGTTTTCCGAATAAAATTCCGTCTCCGTGTGTTTTTTTTTTGACACTTTTTTAATACCACGGCCTTTGTATTCAATCATTTCATGCTCATCAAATTGTGGTTCATAAGGGAGCCATTTATATTCTAATGAAGAGCCTTCAGGATTTTTTATAATTGGTTGATTTCCATTTTTAGGGATAGGGATAGGTATGGTTTTCGGATGTGTTTTATAACCCCCTTTTGGGGTATTATGTAATCCAGACCCAAGGAGCTTCATGATCATTGGTATTCCGATAGCGCCTAATATACTAGATAATAGAAATCCACCATTCATTTCACCATTTCCAGACATCATCATAACTTTATCAAATTTTTCTTTTTCTTTTTTGGGTAACTTAGATAATTCATGTTGTACAATTAATAATGCTTTTACAATATCAGCGACTTTTGAATTATGAAAATTTGCGCCAGATCCGAAGATTTTTTCAATTCCCAAAGATGAGAGTGCGCTAGCTATCCCACTCATTGCTGGTCCAGCAATTTTTTTAATAATCGGCATTGTTTTAGTTACTATTTTACCTAATGCTGGTAAAAGGCTTGATAATAATGATCCGCCTGATTTAGTATCTTTGTCAATGGATTTATAATGTCTTTCATTAAATGTTATTACAACAGGTTTTAGACCTTTTGTAATTTTATTATATTGTGTTTTTGTAACATAAATTCTATTTCCTTCATTTTCATTTGAAAATTGTAATTTTAAATTTACAGGCTCTCGTTTTTTATAACCACGAATTAGTTTATTTTTTTGATTTTGTGTTAATTTTACAAATACTGGAATTAATGACATCTCTTATATTATATTGTAGATTAATTGATTTATTTTATAATTTCTGTTCTATTATTTATTACGCTCAATTTAAACGTGTTCTCTGATAAAAGTAATGCATAAATACTATATTCCTTTGATGGTGTATTGAATAACATATAATTAAACTCAATTTTGTTGTTGCCTTCTTTTAATACATCAGTAATATTCGAATATATATCGAAATATAAATACATAAAACATGTTTTAAATAAATCATAATCTATATACACTGGCGTTGGTGTTTTTTTATTCATATAATCTAACAAGGAACGATAAACAACCTGTGGCTTGTTTACGCAATCGTAAGTATCGGATGGGAGATATGTATAATTATTGAGTCTTATATTTGAACTAACAATACCCATATCCGATGTATTATTCTCAAATGAATTTTTAGTCTGGTTATTTGCATTTTCTGTCCATGAAAAGAAAATTATTAAATGCCTTGGTTTTAATATATTATTTACAATTGGGTAAGAATACTGTTTATGCTTCAATCCAGGATTAATATAAATCATTTCTTTTAAATATGTTACTTCAGTTGGTATTTTTAACAATTTTATAAATTTTTCATTATCAATTGGGTTTAAACTTAATTTGTCATAGCAGAGCCATAAATTTTTCAATTTTAAAATTCCAGCATCAGCGGCATCTCTATGTAATATTGTTTCATTTGACGCTAATGTTATTGTAATATCTAAATTTGAAGGGGGCATAATTTGATTATAGAAGCTACTAAAGAATTCACAGTTACGGAGTTCAAAAATAAAATGAATATCACCATTTTTTGTTATTGCCATACGTTTTTTATAATTTTCATTATACAAATCATTTCTTTTTTCTACAGCATGTGATGTTACATTTAACGTAAATTCATTTATGTCAGTACCACGAACTTTATCTGGATAAAAAAATGATGTTGTACCTACAGAATTAGCATATGGTTTAGAATATTCTAATATGTTTTTGTTTGTCATGTAATAATTAAGATCGTCTGAATCATATAATATCTTCCCATTTGATTTCACTTCTAATTTTTGTACTAAACTTGCTGAATCGCTTGCTATAGCGATTTTATCTGCATCAGCATAATCAGAACCATCATTTTTTTTTACTTTTTCATATACACCATAATAATAACCGAAATACCAATCATTTAACATAAAATCATCTCCAGTTATTGAGTGTGTATGACTACGAACGTTATCTCGTATTGGTAAATTAGGATTACTTACTATATGATCAATTTTTTCACATCTTCGTCTAAAATCAATTAAACTCATTCTTATATAATATATTATAATAATTGATTAAATTCATTTTTTATATAATCTTTATCATTCTTCTTATCATCATTATTATCATTATTTTTATCCTTATATATTTTTTTAAGCTCCTTCTCAATTACATCTCCTTTATCATATTTTATTTGTGATACTTGTTCATTTTCATTTTCATTTTTATCTGGTTCTTGTGTTCTATTTTTGTATATTTTTTGTGCAACAATTTCGCCTGTTTTTTTTGCTATTGGTTCAACTGCTGCTTTTGCTGCTGTCTCAGCTGCTGATTTCATGATTTTTTTGCTACTTTCTGAAGCTAATTTTTTTGTTGCGGTTTTAAACATTGATTTAAATACATTTGATAGGCCATCACCATCTTGATCTTGTGAATAATTACTTTGATTTATTCTAACTGGATTTAATCGATTCATTATATATATTATATTATATTAAAAACTTCTAATAAATAAGACCATTTGTATATCTGTCTCATTCAAATCAATAAATCTATCTAAACCATCTTTAAACGTAACGTTAAATTTAGTTATACAGTTCGTATTAATCTTATTATAAATCATGTTTTTTTCATCAATAGGAATATTATAACCAATTCTATGATCTGCTGTGTTAAACATATATAAAACAGAATCGTGCTGGTAGCCGTTGAAATTACTAGACGATATTAACATTGGACATCGTATGACCACGTTATCTATTGAATTCGTGATATTAGGAGTTAAATTCCCATAAGAACTATTTGAAACTAGATTGTTAAAACCGATCAACGCTCCGAACCTAATATTATCTCGAAAATCAACTTGAATATTTTTAAGCTCAATAAAACATTTTTTTAAAGATCCAACATAATATATATCGATTGAGTCTTTTTCAATAGATTGACTTTCAAGGTAATTTTGTATATATTGAGACAAATCACTATACGTATAATTTCCATTTGGGAACGTTAAAGTACTCCAATTTGTACCATCTTTTGAATACCTTAAAGTGTTATTATTAAATTTTTCTGCGTCAATATTATTCCATGTATATGACATTCGTAAGCTATGTAATGCTATATAATGCTCTTGATCTGGATCTAATTTTAAACCATCGCCTGACATAGACACAATAAAATTATTATTCTCGCCCCATAAATAATTAATATCTTTTTTTTTTGTGTCAATAAATATTGGTTTATCCATATATATTATATTAGATTTAAATGTTTTTTTATATAATCATGATATTGTGTTTTAGTAATAAATTCATTAGTACGCAAATAATCTATAATGTTAAATATTCTGTTTTTAACATCTGTGGTTGCATTACTTGTTTTTAATATGGGAGTTAAATTTTTTAAATCATTTAATAAGTCAAGCGATGTTTTGTTATCTGTATTAATTTCTTGATTTGTTAAACGTTTTAATTCTTGTATCATCTGTTTATTATCATTTCCAGCAATAATGCTGGATCTAATTAAATTTACACGTTGATTTTTATCATTTTCGTTTAAGATGATTTTTCCTTTTCCTATCAATTTTGATTTCATATTTCGTTTTTTTACCATTCCAGATAAATCATTTAAGTCATTAAAAATATTTTTTGCCAATTGACTGTATTTTTTTTTTGGGTTATATCGTTTAGTCAACAAATCGATCGTGCATTTATCACATCTGTTAGAATATAAAATATCATCATTATTTGATAATTTTGCCTCAATAATCATCTCATTTAATAATTTTGGCATATTAATAAGTAATTTATCATTATATTTTGAGTTTACAATTTTATATGAATTACGTTTTTTTGTCTTTGCACCTTCACCTTTAATTTCATCATCTTTTACAATATCTTCTCTATTACGTAATTCAGTTCTAATAATTTCCAAATATTTCCTAATAGCATTTCTATATGATTTCAACATTTCATTGTCTTTATGATATTTAAAATAACCACTTATTTTATTACCTAAACTTTTTATATCTTTACTATATAATTCATTTTTTAATTCATCATCAGACGCTTTCATAATATTTTTAACACCAATAATTTTAATATTAGAATTAACTTCTTCGCCATTTTTTTTTGTATATAAATGTATGACTTTCTTTACACTTAAATCCTCCAAAAACTGTTTTTCTTTAGGTAATAAAGTTTTACTTATATCGTAAGTATATGATTCATTTTCTTCATTATATGGTAATGTTAACTGTTCATTATCTTGAAGTTGATCTTCATCTTCATAATATGGCAAGCTATTTGAAATTATTTCATTAATTTTATCATTTTTTTCTTCCATTTTATCAATCATTTTTTCATTACTGTCAGTAATAGGCTTAAAAAATTCAGCATTGTTAAAGTCACGATCGATTTTTTGATTTTCAAAATCTATATTTTTTTTTTTAAATTTAAAATTTGTTTTTGAGCCAACACACGTTTTTGTATCAAATCTTCATAAGTATTTAAATCCATTATAATATATATTATATATTAGAATTATTGCATAATATGTAATTATATGTTTATATAATTGCATATGAATGCATTAATTAACGAGATAAATGCAAATTCTGCATTTATTTTTATATCATATTTTCATAATTTTTATTTATCATAAAATGACCATGTGGATAAGACATTGTTTCATTTATATGATATCTCTTATCAGAATATGAAATTAAAGTTTTTGAGTCACAGTACGAATAGATTTTACAATCCTTAGTTGATTTAACTCGTTCAAATTTATTTGTTATAGATTCATTATTAAACAATGCATTTTTAAATCTTTCAAATGTTATATCGTTATTTTTCTTATTTTTTAACTTTATACCTCTAAACTCAACTTCATTATCTTCTTTTACATATGCATATAATTTATCTTTTAATGAAACAGCCTCATTTATTACAGTGGCTGGACACTCATCTTTTATTTTTCCAGTGTCATATTCACCCTTACGATAAAATTCGAATGATTCATTATAAGAACTCATATCGAACATATCACCCATTTCATACATATCTTTATAAACATCATCAGTATTTTTTATATTACAAACAAAGCCGTCCGTATCTATATATAACATACTAATATTATCTTTATATTTATTTTTCAATTTATACCAATAATCATATATTAATTTCTTACTTAAACATAATATTGTACTTCCAATATAATTTGCAGAATCAAGCTTCACATGGTTTTTCTCGATATTAAATAATACTGTGTCTATATTATCAGAATCTTCATCACTGCTGTTAATAATATCATAATCTTTAAATGATTCCTTAGAAACGATCTTTTTTGCTTTATCAATTTCAGAAACAATACGTATATTGCTGTTATATTTTTCCTTGTTCAAAAGACAGCGCCCGAACAAGGAATTATTCATGAGCTTAAACATTGAATCATTATTCTTATTTTTTTCTCTCATAGCATCCTGTCTGTATTTATGATTTTTTTCAATGTATTTACGCATATAATTATCTTGTTTAAATTTTATAATATAATGAATTTTTTTCATTTCGAAGCCCCCTAATTTCAAAAAACACTGTAATGTTAAATAGTGTATAACATATTCTTTTTTAGCATGATAATCCAATACAACTTTTTCGGTACATAAAAACTTTTTATCATTTTTTATTAATATGTCTTTTTGATATTCAGAAATTTCTTTTTTAAATATTTTACGTTTATGTGGAAATATTGGCAAATCAGAATAATAATCATGATATGCAATATCAATTTCTGAAATATCAACACATAAAATAAATCCGAATTCTGAATTTTCATCATAATCCCAAATATTAAAATTTTTTATCTCAATGTTACTTAAATATTCAAAACCATCATACGGCAATTTATATTTTCTCATAATATGGGCATACATACTGTTTATATCGTAATGCATAATATAACTTGTTTCTTCATTTGGATTATAATTTTTCAAGTATTTATTATTAGCTTTTGCATATCGTGTAGATCCACATCCGCATAAGCCCCCAACGAGCATTTTTTGAAATGATTCGTACATACTGTAATCATCGATTATTTTTATTTTTACTGGATTATATTTTTTAAACAATTCGAATGTGAGGCTATTAATTGTATAATGACTGAACAATTCTGTTTTATATCGTTTTATAAACATGTCTCGGTAATTTTCCATTATATCTGTTAAGATAAGTGTGTCTTTCATTAAATAATAATCAGAAAAAGAACCCAAATTTTTAAAATTTTGATAATAGAAATCTTTATATTTTTTGTATGTTATTTCATCAGTATTAAAATATGAAATATTTGGAAATTTTTTATTATTATAATGTTCAAATGAATTTATATATCTATAAGGAAATATATCTTTTTGAATAAACTCATGTGTTAAATTATATTTCTCAATTAAATTTCGTGTATATTTAATATTTTTCATATCTAAATTCTTACTCAATGATTCCAACTTACATGTAATATATTCATAACTATCAATTATCTTGATATAATTGTTAATATTCATATGAAAAACATTGCTTGTATTTCTACCAATTAAATTTATATTTTGTCCTTCAAAATGTTTTGACATACGTGACAAAATATAGTTCGAGTCATAGCCTTTTAAATAATGAAAGACTATATGAAGGCAATTATTTACTTTCATTTTTGAATTACAAGTTAAACATGCGCTGCCTAGAAATGAGCCATTTATATGATTATGATGGGCGCACTTTTTATGATCTTTATCATCAAATTCAATTTCACAATATTCACAGTGTGTTGCTTTATCATGTTTTTTTTGTTGTATATTATCTAAGACTGGTAATGAATAATATTTCTTTTTACACAGTTGAATATGAATTAATATATCTTTTATATCATTAAAAAAATGATCTATAACTGGATCTTTTTCATTTTTTCCTCTGTAAATTTTAAATTTGTTAAATTTAGGCCGTTCCTTACAAACTAACTGAAAACAATAAGAACTTAATTTATGTTCGTATTTGTCATTATATTTTGGATCATTTATGGGGACAAGAATACTTTCGAAATCGCAATACATAATCCATGGCAATACTTGATTGTGTTTAATATTATACTCCTTAATATAACTGTCTTTTGGGCATTTTAATAATTTTCCATCTTTTAAGCACATATTAGGAGGCAAATCAACGTTGTTTTTAAAATTACATTTATGCCGTTCACTATCAAATGCTTTTTGACTTGAAAATTGCTTTAAACATTTTTCACAGAATTTCGTATCATGTGATGTAGATGATGACGATAACAATCTATTCAAATTACGAATATATACATAGTGATATTTTTGCTCTTCTGCATCACTTATAAGTAATAAATTCAGTGTATCTTCAAATGTATTTTTACTATGATAATATGGTATAATATCATTTTTTTTATCTTGTTTATATTCAAAAATATTTATTGAAATCTTATTCCTATTTTCGACATCTCTTAACACATCTACGTTATTATATGCAATCGGAAATTTTATTCCATCATAATCTACATGTAATATTTTATTATTATATATATATCCTTTTTGCCCAAATAATCGCTCTGGGTGTTCAATTTTTTTATTTTCATTTAATTTATATCGTAAATGCAAAAGATGACACCATAGAAAACACTTATCATCTTGGTTTTTTATATTTACACACGATTTTGTATTTTTAATTTTTTCTGGTAATTCAATATAACCGTTTGCAAAAACGTTGGTTATAGGTACAATGTTTATTTGTTCACTTTGACACCCACTTGATGAATAAATAGTCACTTCAATATCACCAATATCACCCTCGTCAGCATAATATCCCTGACCTTCTGTTTCTGCTAAATTTTTAATTAAATCAGATTCTTCAATTTTATCCTGTGTGTCCTCGTCATCTTCTTCATCTTCGGATTGGAACACGCTTAGTTTCTTTTTTTTTTTCTTTTTCATAGATACTTGATTATTAAATGCATAATCATCCTCATCTTCTGATTGAAACACACTTTTTTTCTTATTAATTTCTTTTGTATTATTAAAACTTATTTTTTTTTGATCGGTTTTTTTCATAAATTTTCCAACTCTATTTATGATGTCTTTTTCGCTCGAATCTAAATAATCTTGGATGTCGTTTTCGTTGCGTATAATATGATATTTAGTTTGAAAGAATGGGTTTAATCGTTTGTCTGGATTTTTTACATTTCTTAACTCTGATCCCATAATAGAATTACATTTAAACTGACCTATTTCACGTAATTTCTTTAATAAAAATTGTCGTTTTAATTCACGGCTGTAATTTAATTGATCATCCTCCATTGGATGTAATTTTTTATTATCCATTGGTTTTAATGGAATATCATATAAATTTAATGTCCTCTTCATAGCACTTTTATTTTTTTGTATTCCATTGAAATTATCTGGTTCTTGTTCTTGCACTTGTTCTCGCACTGGTTCTTGCACTGGTTCTTGCACTTGTTCTGATTGCACCAGTTCTTGTTTATTATTTAATGATTGATAATAATCTAATATTGATGAATTAACAATATTTTCTTTTTTTCGTGTTGGTTTGGCATAATAATCAATAAGTGAATCTAAAATTTTCTGTTCATATTTATTATATTTTTTTTTATTATAATTTTCTATAGTTCGTCGTGCAAAAAAAATTATATTATCTTTATTTACATTATTAGTATCAATTAAAATACTCTTATATGTTTTAATAATTTTTTCAATTTTTTTGTTCGTCATTATAATATACAAATATAAAAAAATCTTTAAACCATTTTTGTTTTTTGTAATTCTTGTTCATAAAAATTACCTTTTATATATTCATAACGATCATTCTTTTTTTCAATACTTTTTATCTTGTATGAATTCGGAATTGTCCTATTATCTTTATATATAACAAATAATTCATTGATCCATTTTGGATCATATCCTTTCTCAAAAATTTTTTTAAATTTATATATTCTTACAATATCACCAACTTTAAACTTCGGTTTTATATTTTGTTTCATCATTTCTCGACGTCTTTTACTGTATAAATTATAATATACAATACCTTCATTTTCTTCTTTTGAGGCCTCAATAGGCGTCATCTTAATACTCGAATGATAAGTATTATTATATTCATTAACAATTCTTTCAATATCATCAATATATCTATGGTTATCGCGTTCAGTGAACATTTTTACAATTTTATTCATTAAAGTTTGATTAAACCGTTCAGCCATAATGGCTTTTAATTCTGACTCAGTTCTATATGGCTCTATATTATATTTTTTTAACATAGATCTAAAAAAATGGTTATCGTATTCCCCGCCACCATCGCTCCAGATTTTTTGGGGTACTCTGCCTTTTTTTAAAATATTTTCAAATGCATTAGCTATAGTTTTTTTATCTTTCTTTTTCGTTACAGCTACCCAAGCAAATTTACTAAAAACATCTAAAATAGTGAGGATATATTTAAATCCATTATTTTGTTTTGAATATTTTGGAATTAAAATTAAATCTGTTGTCCAAATAACATCAATACCTGGAGAATAAATATATCTTCGTTTAAATTTCTTTATTATTCTTTTATGCATCTCATTCGCGTATTGTTTTCGATCATCATTTATGTCTATCTTCGTGTCGTTTTTTTTGACCCCTTTTTGACCTAGACCAAGCTGTTGTTTCGTATTTATTATACCTCTTGTAATTTTTGCCATTAAATTCTTATTTTCCATCGCATCAATATTTTCAATCATTTTTTTATCACACATATGTTTATTTTTGGGATTTACAGAATAGCAAATATCATGATGCATTGCAATTTCGTCTAATTTATTTTTTGGAGATTCATTAATTTTATATATTTCACCAGTGTCTTTATTATAAGTGATTTGTTTATTCAATGGATTATATGGGCCTAAATAACGATATCCACCAGGCGCTACAAAACCTTTTGATGGTCTAGGTAATTTCCCGATCATCTTATGTATATCTAAAACACCTGTACCATTTTTTATAAACATGTTTTTTCTAGTATTACATATATTGCAATTTCCAACAACACACTGTCTATTATTTCTGGTAATTTGTTCTATATTATCAGTATTAGTTTTCATTTTACATTTTAAACAGTAAATCTGCATATATAATATCTTATATTTGTTTAATAAAAGTGAATTTTTTGCTGTTACAAATAGTACATCTCGATTCAATACCATGTTTTTTATTTTTTGTAATTACTTTTTTTTCACTGTCTTTAATTGAAGGTGTTTTTTTCCTGCATTTTACACAATAAATGTGATCACTCATTATATATATAATTATATTTCTTCATCAAAATTTTTATAATATTTATCATTATTCTTATCGATAAAAAGGAAATCATATTTACCATCATTTTTTTTAAACAAATCATTATCTTCAATGTTATTTTCAGTTAACACCATTTTTTTACATCTCCTTGTTTTTGGTTCATAAATAACCATATAATTAGAATTTAAACGAATTGTTTGATTAATTTCTACATATGATTGACCTAAAAAAATACTACTAATATTCTTCTGTCTGCCAAATATATAATGATCAATAATTCGTTTTAATACATTTTTTGAAACAGTCATCAAATCATCAAAAATAACCAACTTTTTAGAATCATTATCATAACAATCAGCGTATGGGATGTTGTTTGGATCATTTTCTAATAACATAAAATCATATCCAATTTGTGATTTTAGTTTATCACTGATACTTTTAATATATTTTATTTTATCCTGTTCAATATTTCGGCCATAATAATAAATAACATCTGGTTTAAAAAACTTTGCACTCAAAATCATATACATAATCAAATTTGTCTTGCCCCGACTACTATCGCCTACAATAATCATTCTAAATGGCCATTTTAATATATATGAATCATTATCATTTTTTTTTTTCATATCTAAATTTGGTATCTTCATTTTTTATATATTTTATATTAGATTAATTCTCAATATAATATTCCATGCAATCAACATTACCATTATATTCAGCTACATCAAAAACATTTTTATCCCATGGACAACCATTATCATGAGCATATTTTAAACATTCAATTTCACCATTTTCAGCAGCTGAAAAACATGTCAATTCATCCCATGGGCATCCATTTTCATGTGCATATTTTAAACATTCTAATTCACCATTTTCAGCAGCATTAGCACAAGTATATTTATCCCATTCACAACCATTTTCATGTGCATATTTTAAACATTCTAAATTACCATTATAAGCAGCAATCGCACAAGTAAAATAATCCCACGGACAACCATTTTCGTGAGCATATTTTAAACATTCTAAACGACCATGTTTTGCAGCAAAAGCAGTTGTGTCTTCATTCCATGGACAACCATTCTCATGAGCATATTTTAAACATTCTAAGATACCATATCTAGATGCATTCGTACTTGTATCTTCATTCCATGGACAACCATTTTCATGAGCATATTTTAAACATTCAATTTCTCCATTTTCAGCCGCCAAAAAACACGTATCTGCACTCCAAGGATATCCATTTTCATGAGCAAATTGTAAACATTCCTTTTGACCATATTCAGCTGCCAAATCGCAATAATAATCACCTGATTTATTTTTATGTGAATATTTAAAACATTCTAAATGACCATTTACAATTGCACAATGAGCATTCATTTTTTTACAACAATCAGCGTAATCATTTTTTGAAACAGATTTTCCGTCGAATCTTAATTTTTCCATTTGTGAAGGAAACATCTTATATATATAATTATATTTTTATATTTAAAAATTAAAACACAAATATCATATCACCACAACAACGATTAACCAAACAAAAAAATACACCAAGTGATACACCAGCCCACATAATTAGCGAATATACACAAGCGAAACAAAAATGCACGAAAATGGTCCAAAATGATAAAACTATTCATTGAGAATAAGCTAAAATACCATAAATAATATGTAAAACGAGTTTCAAATTAAAATTGATGCCCAAATAATAAACCCCTTTAGTAACCCCAATTTAATAAGGAGAATTAATATTACCATTTTATGGTTTATTAGTAATAATCCATAAAATATGTTCCATAAATTATGTTCAATAAATAACATACTTGATTATACAAGGAGAGATTTTTTTAAAAATTTCTATTAATATTTTTCATTGTATTTTAACCATTTTTCAAAATTATAACCAATACATTTTTATCAATATTTTATTCTAGTTTATTTATCCCACTCCTTTTTAATCCATTTTATAATTCAATTTTATAATATCATTTTATCATATTATTTTATAACTCCATTTCTTATAATCATATTATATCATCATTCTCTTATAATCAATTTATAACTCAATTTCTTATATCTATATTATAACTCCATTTCATATAATCATTCAATATCACCATTCTCTTATAATTATTTTATAACTCCATTTCTTATATCTATTTTATAACACTATTTCTTATAATCATATTATAACACCATTTCTTATATCTATATTATAACTCCATTTCTTATAATCATTTTATAACTCCATTTCTTATAATCAATTTATACCATCATTTCTTATAATCATTAATAACACCATTTCTTATAATCATTTTATAACACAATTCTAATATCAATTTTTATTATACCATTCTCTCATTAACATTCAATACTCACCAATCATTCAATAACCATATTCTCTAAAACCATTCAATTTATACTAGTCTATTATTCTCTATTCTGTGTCTCAATTCACTGTCCCAACCAGTGTCCCAACCAGTGTCCCAATTAGTGTCCCAACCAGTGTCCCAATTAGTGTCCCAACCAGTGTCCCAATTAGTGTCCCAACCAGTGTCCCAATTAGTGTCCCAACCAGTGTCCCAATTAGTGTCCCAACCAGTGTCCCAATTAGTGTCCCAACCAGTGTCCCAATTAGTGTCCCAACCAGTGTCCCAATTAGTGTCCCAACCAGTGTCCAAATTAGTGTCCCAGTATTATGTCCCAATATTCCCACTATACATTATATATCTTGGTCACCTTAGATCTCAATTTTTCTTCATTTCCTAGCCATATTACAACATTGTATAGGGGGGGAGGGGAGATAGCGTACAGAGATAAGAAGCATAGTGTTCCAAGAGTTTTGGCGGCCATTGTAGCAGTAAAAGTTTCATAATTTCTGGCCACATTTTACGTAGTTACAGAAATTTTCTTAAAAGCCTCTTAATTTGCTGAAAAATATTGTAATGAAAACGAAATTAGAGCGTAAGAAACATTGCCTTCTGTAGTGTCTTTGAGGCTTTTCAGCACATAAATATATTGTAGCGGACACTTTTAAATTTGTGGAGGAAAATGTGTTTACGAAACTGTGAAAGATAGCTCAGGGATTTCTTAAGTATATTAACTCTTTCCTTGTAGTTCTATGGGTTTCTTAAATTCTAGGCTGTCCAGCACTAGTTTTCTTAAAAAAGTTTCTTTATAAAAGAAACCTATTTGATATTGTGCAAGCTAGCATGGCTCCCTTTGAAGTAGTACCTAAATATTGAGTGGGTTATATTACCATCGGAAAAATTGTTAAAAGTGAAATGAAAGGAAATCCAAAGAGTGGAAGGGAAAGGAAGTGACATAAAAGAAATGAAAGCATGAGATAAATCATAAACCCGTTCTAATGTAAAGAAAAAAGAATGTTCTCCCCGGCGGGGAATTGAACCCCGGTCTCCCGCGTGACAGGCGGGGATACTCACCACTATACTACCGAGGAGCTGCTGCAAAGTGTCGTTAAGCATAAATTGCATGATGAGTAAGTCCACTACAACAAAATCATTGTATCGTGAAGTTAAATTGTGGTAGAGTGGAAGGGTAGAAATAATAATAAGATGGAATTCTTTAAAGTTGGTTTTTAGATAGTTTGTATAAATAACACTAAGATGGATGATCCGATCAGTGCAACTTACTTATTATTTTCTGGTGGGACAGGGTAACGCATGCAGCACAGGGTTAAGGTCAGTTCTGGATTATGTCAGGGTTTACGGTCATGGGAGAGTCTTATTCACTTGGGTCAGGGAAAGTCAGGGAAACTTTCAATGGTCTGGGGTAAGTTAACATTTCCATGGTGCAGGTCAGGGGAAGAATTTACTTTTTCATCATCGAAGATATATTTAGACTTTTTTAATTTAAATTTTACGTTTTTCCTTTTCTTGTCTTGACTTGTAGCTTTGTATAACATATACCTAGAGACATATTTAACAGAGTGTGGACTGCGACATCTTCCACTATTTTGATAAATTGTCGTTAAAATCAACACCTGCACGAATTTCATTAATTGCTATCAACTTTAAGATACTCCGGTTGACAACATCCCAATGATACTTGTTAGTAATAGTAAAGTACTCTAATTGAGTAAATGGCACTTATTATTATTAGGCACTTGTACGTAAAATTAAGGTATGCATACTGCTATCAGGGGGGGGCCTTACGCCCTACACTTTATTCTAACAACTTTTTAGTTCCTCTCAACTTGACTGCTCGTTGTAGATTTTCCTGAAGGCTCATCTGAGACCCAAGGAGAGCACCCGCATACATTTTGAATAGGGGTGTTCATTCTACCTTTTTGGTCTAAAATATAAGCAAGCATTATTTCTAGGGTTATTCCATTGTACAATTACTTCCTTGGTTTTTTAAAACTTCGTATAGCGGGATTTACAGATCAAACGTTTTATTTTTAATCGATTTTTGGATGGATACTTCTCACAAGACTATTTGTTGGAATTGCACAAGGAACTCACATAAAGTTTAGTTGTGTATATTTCATTGGACATACAAACCCTCTAGAGCATGAACAGCGGACCTAATGGAAATTTTGTAGATGTTTTTGGCAACAATGCTACAATGAAACTTTAAAACTGCTGGGAAACAGTATACTTGGCCTTGTCTTCACGATCTCTCTATAAATGGAACAGAATGTTCGTTGTTATTTTATTAAGTGTGCATGGCAAGGAAACTCATTTCTTTGAGTCAAGTTGTATGCCAATAATTGTTTTTGGGGGTTGATGGTTTGCACCCAATCCTGAGTACCATATCCTAAATATATGCAAGTGTTTAGGCCCCCTAAGGACCTAAAAAGTCATACTATTGAATCAAATCAAGCAGATGCCGCTTCAGCCATTCTAGAGGGCGAAATTATAAATTTCTCTCCCTTGTCGGACCCCCCTCTTATGTTATTAATGGAAATTTTTCAGCCTTCCTGGAATAAACTTGTGGTACCGCCCTTGTAAGGTGTTTCTGTTTCGTAATAATGTGCATTTGGTAAGGGGCGCATTTCACCGTAATGGAGAGAGATCTCTAGTTGATATAAGTGCATTTGCACATTGATTAGGTAGATTTGTCAAATATTCATTGAAAGCCTGGGCACAAGTACGCAGAGTGCACTTCGCAAGGACTGGGCAATAGTTTTATTCATTCGTTTTTTAAACTGCGATCCTATAAGTTATTTAAAGATGAGTTTAAGATGGAACCATATGCAACAAGTCAAATGCCTTTCAACCTAAAACAGGTTTTATACAAATTTCGATGCAGTGACCACAACCTACATATTGAGATGGGGAGACACAAAGGTTTGCCAGTCGCAGAAAGACTATGTACCATGTGCCCAAACAATTGTATAGAAGATGAGACCCACTTCCTCATAAAGTGACCAGCATATCAGGAACTTAGAGCACCCCTCATAAGATTGGCCAACAAAGAGTCACTCCCTGCTGATTTGCAATTTATCCAGCTTATGAGAAATAAGAGCGAGCTACTGATATAGGCCTTAGCCAAATTTCTGAAAGAGGCATTAAAATCCCGAAACGAAAACAGCCCCTAATTACCTTGCTGCCCCAGATTTTATTGCTTCTGTTTGTTTTGTTTGTTTTTTTGTAACTCCCGCTAGTTAATTGATGTTATATTTAGTGATTCTTATAAATTTGTTTGTGTTATGTTCATGTTCATGTTACTGTAATGCTGCCATACTTCATGTTGAGGTAGTGCATTTTGCATTAGGGGTCAGTCATTTATAACTCTGGGTAGTAGGGCGGGCTAGAATTGGGTAGGGCATGAAAACTTTTTCTAGGATACTTGGGTGGTATGAAACTTTGTAGAGAATTTTTGAGGGATATGAAACCCTTTAGAGACAAAATCTAAAGAAAATCAACTCAATGACTTGCAGAAGTCTATTGATCACTGTATACCTATCTAGTTGTCTCCGTTTATCCAATAGCAATTTTTCTCTGATTTAAGTTTTCTGTGGTATACTGTGTTATTTTAGTGCTCTTATTAGCATTCACCACAGCTGTTTGTTCAAATGAAGTTTCAAGCGTAAATCAACTTTTTCATGAAAACTTATGTATGCCTTATGCAAAAAAATCTCACAAAGAATGAAATTTACAACATTGTGCACAAAGGTTTTCCATGCAATATTTCCGAGCAAGCACTTTTGCAGAACACATTTGCTATATTTGATCTTTCAAGTAGATGATAGTGGCAATAGTGAATTTAAAAGTAGCAATGAAGAAATCTTCCCTGAAATCCTTACAGGGTAGATAGCAAATGAGGTGTGAAACTTATTACTTATTTCTCAATAGGGTATGAAAACTTTTAGACAAAATTGAAGGGGTATAAAACTTTTGACCATTTTGTAAATTCTAACCCGCCCCGGTACCCAGAGTTATAAATGACTGGCCCCTTAATAATAATAATAGTTACTCATCCAGCAATTCGCGACAGTTAATTCCCGCGACAGTTTACACACAAAAAATTCAAATCATTCGCGACTTTTCGCGACAGTTTCTTCCCGCGACAGTTTCTTCCCGCGACAGTTTCTTCCCGCGACAGTTTCTTCCCGCGACAGTTTCTTCCCGCGACAGTTTCTTCCTTTAAAGTATATCTTTGCCATGTTATAAATTGTATATTAGACAGTTGCCATTACCTATTAATTATTAACTACAGGTAGCCAACTGTAAATGAACATTTTTATGATTGTAATTAAGTGTAGAATATCATGGACAAAACGAGATGGTAGAACACCTTGCTGCCGGGTGCAAAGTCTTAGCCAGTAGCTAATACTTAGCAAGACAGAGCGATGGTGATACTTGCAGTTGCATGGGCAAAAGAGCATGGATTGATTGTGCTTGATATGGTATATTGCAAAGAAGGGTGGGGTTGGGGAACGGTGCTGGTATATGATACAGTAAAACTTGTTTGGAGTTTTGAATTCCACCTACAGAAAGTACGACGGCCAGGAGGCCAGACTTGATACTGGAACAGAAAGAAACAAAACAAATTTTGATTTATGGCGGCGTACCTACAACAACAAAACCTATAAGTAAAAAGAACAGAAAGTTAACGAAATATAGACAACTGGCTTTCGGTATGAGAGAACGACGTCAGGGATGCGAAAGTGAGATCTTACCTGTTGTAATTGGAGCCCTCGGTGGAGGTGTAAAGGAAAAGAGAACTAGTCGTAGGGACAGTAGCAGAAATACAAAACATGATATTGATGGGCGGTGAGACAAGTATAAGGAATGTTCTTTCAGGACTGGTCCAAAGTGACGTAGAAAACACTTGATTTAGATTAAACTTTCCTATGAAGTATTTATATTGTATGCCACGTTGTACTTTTGTAGCTAAAAATATTAGTAGTTATATATTATGGCTTCATTAAAGCATTCATAATGATAATAATAATGTTACTGAGCATTGTATCCACAGACAGATGTCGACAGACTGAATTATAGAACAGCGGAAGGTGGTAGAGATTTAATCCTGTTTTCCAATAGACGAAATCTGTCGCGAGAGCTGCTTTTTTCGACTGTAGAAACTTTGTTCTGAGACTGCCAAAGCCACATGGAATGTGAAATCATCTTCGAATAGTAGGACTTCGTCAAGAACAATTGCGTTAAATAGTTTTCAGCGTAGTGAAACGGAGGGATATCAGGACTAAGAACCTCTGCTTGTCGTAGGTTATAATGGGCAAAGTTTTGTGCTAGGTCAACCAAATGAAAACTCTTTATATGAGAATCGCTGTGAGAATGCTAGAGAAGCAATGATCTATCACTTTGAAGTATGCAGCTATAGAAAAATCGAAGAATTACCAGTCCTATCGTTAGAACTGATAGTAGATACAAGTGCTTGGAAAATATTTGCCAATTATTTCGAAAAGGATGGCGCATATTGCTCACAAACTTACGATACAGAACTTGTTTTTGTGTCAGAGCCTTTCCTCCATGCCGTTGTTTCGGGAACATCATTTGACCGAAGTTTTCTCAGGTGGACATCACCACAGATTTTCGATCGAACCTTGCAACAATTCGACTTTGCAGAAAATATTATGCTACTTGTAGAAGCAATTGCATGATCAACGTTCAGAATGTGTTTTGGAAAATAAAGAGTCAAAAATCTTGTGTGACTTTTGAATTCAAACCGTTAAGCCGTTACGACCTGACATTGTACTACACGATAAAGAGAAGAATGAATGCAAAATAATTGACATCTCTTGCCCGTTTGACGGAAAAATGATCGACAGAGAAGAGAAGAATAGGGGAAGATACGAGGATCTCGGAAGGGTGAAAACAATTAAGGTGTAGAGTGTCAGGAAAGAAGTGATATTGCCGTTCGTCATCTGAGCTCTGGAAAATGGTAAGAAATGTGTTGAGGGACTTCAGATGAGACAGTTGGCATCTCCATTACAGAAGACTTGCATACTTGGTACGGCAGAAATAATAAGAAGGACGCTGGACACCTAAGATTGAGGGATTCAATTCACTGCCAAGAATATAGCCGCATAGCAGTAAAACGGCGTGAGGAACAGATGATGATAATAATAGTTTTGTTTAGATAGTTTTCTTTGAAAGTTCATGATGATGAAAGAATATTACAATTATACACCTCAATAATGTAAGGTAGTGTGCAATTGACTCTTCTGCTATAGCCAAACATCTAATAACAATCTAAAACCTAAGAACAGCATGAACAAAGAGAAAGATCAGAGACAGACACAAACAAAAATAGTACTAAAAATGATAGTAATAACGAAGTTTAGTTAACATTTGGTATCACTATAAAAGATATTTGTGCCTATGGTAAACACCCATACTCCCTGATTCTTGTGAGAAAATGCAAACTGATTCTTTTGAATAATCTTCAGGTTCTATAATTCTGAGGACTGTATTTTTGTCCACAAAGTAACAAATAATTTCTTCGAATAGAATTGAGTTTAACTTCCATGTACTCAGGTTTGTTTCACAATAATCACAATACTGAAATCAGAGGCGTTTTGCATTGCCTCCTGTACATTGTTCTTCCCAAATATAGCAAATTTATGTCCATATGTATACATAATGTGCAATTTCTTATAATCATTTGCAGTATTGGCCGGAATTTCTAGACTTGAGGCTTCATCACTTTCTCTAGCTGAAAAACGACAGCGAAATTAGAGCTATTACTTTCGTGAATACTACTTGCAGGATTATCTACCAATCCAAAAACAATAGTTGCTTGTCACTAGAATCCTGTTTCTTATGATCAGAGGTAAAACCTTAGAACAGTTTCAAGGATGCCATCAAATTATCATGAATAAAAGTTGTATTTTGACAGTCTTTGACCATAGCTTACTACTTATAGGCTAGTAGGGCTCTTGTATGATGATTTCTTTAACACAAAAGTGCATGCTCTAGAGCTAGTATTGAGTTTTTTCTTCTATCATGGCAGGTCATTATCTTTTCATGAGAGTTCACTACTACGAAAATTAAAGGAGCAAGAGAATATGTAAGTGATCTGTCTTTAATCTCTTGTATATTATAGGCAGCTCTGCCTAGCCGTCCACAATAAAAATGTTGCATTTTCTTATTTTCTGTATTTTCCCATTATTCCCAATCGTCACTTTTCGGCCTTTTCTGAAAGAACGAATCCGCTAGTTCATACAAATTCCCCACATTTTTTCGAAAAAAGCTTCGGACAATTTGCTTGTCCGACAACTTTATTCTCTGAAATTTACATGTCCAACATTTTATTTCGCCATTTTTATTTATCACATCTTACCATCGATTCTAAATGATTTAAAACTTGATAGCATGGTGACGAAAGCCTTCACACTGGCACAAATCTTGCCTGTATAGATCATTGTTTTTCCACCAGATTATCCATTTGAAGCACTAGAGGAGGACACTTATTGAAAATTGGAACTCTGCCTGTTTTCATTGCTATTTTTTGTTAATTTTACATAGAATGCTTATTTCACCCATCAGTTTTTCGTCCGATATAAGGAAAGTCTCATTCGAACTTTTTATGTCCGAAAATATTTTTTGACCGAAATATATGGTTCCGAAAACGTTCGGAACGTAGGAACGCCGGGTTCGCCGAACGTCACGTTCGTACCATCAAAGACGCAATGGAAAACTCTATTACCTGATCGTGTGTTCGCTTTAAGTACCAGCTTAAGCAAAGCAATCAAATGTGTCCCGTCCCATACTCGATGATTTTTTGGAAGATCTGCCATTTTGCCCCAAGACGTCATTTTCCAGGACATTTGAAAGGACGAGTTTGAACAACATAACCCAGTGAGCAATTATTTCCATACTGTGTCGTCTTCCCTGAGCTGCATTTGCAAGCAAGTTTTCAAGCAATGCTATAAGCGCAATGCATGCATTATTGTTTACGAGGAAGGGCAACATGTCTGGCTAAAAACTAAACATTATAACACTGGTGAAAATCGCAAGATAGCCCCTCGACAAAGTGGTCCATGGACAATTGTAGAAAATTGCCTAATGGGGTTAATTTCAAAATCCGCAGCAAAAGCAATAAAACAAAGGTACCGTAAATCCTCGAATTAGCCCCCCCCTCGAATAAGCCCCACATGCTAGAACTTCAAATTGTTAATAAGCCCCCCTCGAATAAGCCCCCACCTCAGATGATGATGAAGACTTTGATAAAGACTAATTAATGCTTAAATTTAGACTGTTCTTGTAATATTATGGGGGAAAGGAGCTTTGACATTGAGCTTTTTATACGACATTTGTTAAATAATTTTAAAAGCCCCCCTCGAATAAGCCCCCCTCGAATAAGCCCCCACCCTAAAAGCATCAAAAATAAATAAGCCCCAGGGGGCTAATTCGAGGATTTACGGTAGTTCATCATGAACACCTATCGCCCGTACTATCACATGATTGCAAATCATCATCAGAGAAGTCAGACAATATCTCTGTTACTCAGGAGCCGGAAACTCAGAGTAGTTCTTCTTCGGTCACAGATGCATCTTCGGAAAGTGACTTTGAAACCGATGAGGATGACAGTATTCATTCAGAGTCTGACGAAGACCACTTTCCTGTAAAGCATTACCCCCAGAAGAAATAGATAAACGAGACATTTACCGGGAACTATACCTTGGGCAGTCCCTGATGCATAACAAACAGTTTTAACCTATATTCTTACATTTTCTAGTTTTGTTAGGGGGAGAAAACTTTGGACAGTTACCCCCGTATATTTGGTTTTATTTGTTATAACCTTACTCCTGCTGTTGTTCGCTTGCAATCCTGATAGAAAACAGAACTCAAGTCTCCTTTCTGATTCCAGCATCTACACAAAAGCAGGACAAATTGCATACGTAATAGAAGCTAAAATTTAGATATTATTTCTTGTGGGACTCATTAAGATGTAAAATAATGGATTACAGTACATTGAATGAATTTCAGATGAAACTGAAATTTGGAAAAGACGAACTTTGCATTTACAGGCTGAGCAGACAGTACATTCAAAATTTAGGGTTTGTTACGTAATATGGATTGTATGAATATCATATCTGTTTTATTTCTCATTTGTTTTTCCCTTTGATCTATTTAGATAAGGTGACATAAATTAGCTTTTCAAATATATACTGAAGGCCAATGTTAGTTAAATTGTACTGTTATAAAGCCGAACCTGGAAATTGGCCGTTTTTCTTATGTGATAATATCAGCCTTCATACTGTGGTCAAAATGCATGATTATCCACACTGACTATCATTCCCTTTTTAGGCTTGCTGAATACAAAACAGAATGCAGCAAACTTAACAAAAAGCTTCAAAATCAGGTTGTTAAGTACTTCTCTCGTTGATACATCTATGGACTATTCTGCTACCCCATTCACTTTACCATGGCTGTAAAGCACTAAAGCAATGATGGAAGCTAAGTAGTGGCTTGGGTGGCATACCCCAGTATTTTGTGATAGATGGAGTTTTCTTGCTAAGCCAAAATCAAGAAAACTGTTACAACTTCACTTGACAACTTCTCGTTTTTGCTCCATTAGTTTTTGTATGTAGTGCATGTTGAGACAATAAGTTTTTGCTTACAGTTTTTTTGACACGTCCAGTTGTTTACCAGCGGCTATTCCAGCGAGGTTAGCCTTAAGTTGAAGAGCTTTGACCTGAAGCTATTGTTTTATTTTCATGATGATCAATATTGGCATTAAACCTGTTACTATTTGAATGACCTCAGCGATACGTAGATTTGCCAACAATCGTCACTTTTTACAGACCTCAGGAGATGCGTTCAATGAATCGACAAATTCTCTTTCCAAGTCCATATTCAAGGTACTTGCTGTGATTTATTGCTATGAGTTGCTTTATGGTTTTTGAGGATGCAGATGTTGTAACAATTCCCCTGGAGAGAGAAAGAAAGAACGAAAAAAGAAAGAATGAATGAATGAAGAAAGACATAGGGAAAGACAGAAAGAAAGAAAGAAAGAAAGAAAGAAAGAAAGAAAGAAAGAAAGAAAGAAAGAAAGAAAGAAAGAAAGACAGAAAGAAAGAAGATAGGAAAGACAGAGGGAAAGAAGGAAAAATAAGGAAAGAAAGAATGAAACAAGAAAGGTAGAAAAAAGAAAACCGAAAGAAGGAATGAAATAATGAAAAAAGAATGAAGGAAAGATTGAGAGAAGGATAGAGGAAAAGAAGGAAGGAAAGAAAAGCGAGACAAAAAGACGGATAGAAGTAAGGAAGGAAGTATAGAAGGAAAGAGGGAAAGTAGAGAAGAAGAAAAAAGTAAGTAAAGAGAGAAGGAATGAAAGAAAGAAGGAAAGATGGAAGGAAAGAAGGAATAGAAAAGGAACTGGAAGAGCCGGTAATGGAAGAAACAGATAATTGGAGAAGAGAACAATAGAATTATGAAATATTACGAGATTCCAGAGAAAATAAAAATAGAGGAAACTAAAGTAATAAATAGGAGAAGGGATTATTCTATCTTTTTTGTTGGATGAAGTTTATATTTATGTTAATTTGATTTTTAGCTCCAAAGTCAGCTAGATCAACGAAAAACTGAACACGCTGCGGAAGTTGAAGGGATGAGACAACAAGTAGCATCACTGATTGAGGAACTTCATAGGAGGTAAATACAGTTATCCCGTGTTTATCGCGCGGGAGTTACGCTATACAAGTAACACGCAATAGGCAAAAACCGAGTAGTATTCAGGTTTATTTTGTTGCAATTATTGTACATATTAGGGAAGCTGTAAATCCGTTCAACACAAACTTTTTACACTATTCTCAAGCTGGCATTACAATTTTCTCTTGTTGAATAATTCTCAAAGCTTAAACCTTTGTAGATTATAAAAGCCAAGCGCATAATTAATTTAGTTTTAAAAGATGAACTTATGAAGTTGACCACATAAGAAATATACCATACCATAGATCAGTTGCCATAGATGGTTGTTGCTGTCCTAAACACCAATTTCCCTCGGCAAGGACCATCCGTAATTAAGTATAGTGATTACAAGGATTTCAACAATTTTATTCTTTTTAGTAACTTTCAAGAGGAATTAAACACAGTATAACCTTCAGACTTGAATTACATTTCATTCAAAGCTACTTTTAGTAGAGTTCTAGACAATATGCTCTGATTAAAAAGAAGTATGTATGGGCAAATGAGAAGCTTTTTATGAATTCTGCCTTGTGTAAAACAGTAATGATACGTTACCGATTGCGCCGTAGACGTAACAAAGATCATACTCTTGAAAATTTGAGGAAATTTGTTTTTCACATATCTTCCTATCCTATGCGCTTTAGCTCAGATATGTTGCTTTAAGTTTTCTGTTACTTCATGTATATTATATATATATTATATTTCTGCTTCATTCACCTTTGCTGTTTTTGATTTGCTTTGGCTTAAGAAGCCACATCGTTAAAGCCATCTTCTACAAGCTGTTAAGCCAGATGCAGAGCTGTGTCCACCCCAGAATGATGGACCACATCAAAAGAGCATTCGATAGGACTATATACTGCCTAGGGCCTTAGTTTTTTCCAAAAAGCATTAGAAGTAGGCGTTATCCTGCTTCTCGATGTTATTAATGTCGTTGCTTTCAGTAAAGGTTTCTTAAAGGCTTTAAGCTTTGTTTCATAAAGGCTTTAAGCTTTGTTTCATAAAGGCTTTAAGCTTTGTTTCATAAAGGCTTTAAGCTTTTGTGCAGATGGTGTTGCTATCCAGTTTAATATTCTTTTTCCTACAGACACTTATCCACCAAGCTACATCAGATTACATTCTTACAATAGTCTTGCTGCGGATAGTTGCAGCCCTTTTCGCATCTTTGTTAAACCTTTGCTGCTGTCGCCTTGATGTTATTTTCTCCCTTCTTTGTGTAACGAGCCACCCGTAATGGTCCCCTAGAGCTGCGTAACTTTTACGTTCCTTCATCATGTCCAGAAGTTCAACTTTTTGTGCCATGGTTAGCATATTCCTCTTCCTTTTGGGTGCGACAGCATATGTCTTTGTCGTTGCTTACCGTTCCTCCGAAATGGTGGACTTTGTCAGGGAGAAACTTGCAAACATACAGTACAGCACTGAAGAGTCACACTGCTAGCGATCGAACGTTTACAGTGTCCGATAATGAAATGAAACCCCTTGAGCTTTTAATGCTTTCAAGTGTTCGCCAATTGGCGTTTTTACAAATAGTTCATAACAGTGGCTGCACTTTGCCTTTGCCCGAGAAGAATGACAGTGGTATGAACTGTAAATTCTCTCGGTTTTGATGCACGTTTGGAGAAATCAAACGTCTACTGTTTTGCTTCTAGGGATGCTACAATTGCAAACATAAGTGAAAGAACTGCGAAAATGGATGACCATGCACGGGAACTAAGCTCAAAGTATGACAAAAAGGATGCAGAATTACAGGTTGAAGGTGTTTAGTGTATATGATAAATAAGAAATTGAAGTCCAATGGTTTTAGCTTGGAAAATTATTAAGTCTTGTTTCTTAGCAACATTAAAATATTTTTTCACAATATTTTCAATGTGTGAAATGTGTTCTCCTTTAATTTCTTAGGTAGCTAATGCACAATTAGAAGCATTAAGGTTAGAAAATCGACATTTAAGAGACACATCAATCGAAGACCACCTTTCAACTACAGCTGTAAGTTTCCTTCCATCTGCTCCCACTTCACAGGAGAACTGAGAAATTGCAATTACCATGCGATGATTCTACCCTTGAAATCTCTTGATATCGGATTTTGTTCCACTATAAAAACATTTTTGGATCAGCAATTATGGAATACTTTCTGAGAAATCTGGAAAAGTTTCTTATCAAATTGAGACAGATAGATTTGGCCTTGAAAAGAGACAAATTTGCTCATAGTGAAAATGATGTGTAGTTGTAAATGTAAAAATTATATGTCAAGTCACAGCCATGTCGAGATCCTTATAGCAATAATGCCTGTGCATTGTGACTGGAGTAGTACCTCAGAAGAGCATGAAAGCCAACAAACATTTCCCTACATTGGATGCAGTAATTTCAGCTAATTTCTTGTTGATTTTACTTTCTAGGACATGAGGATGTTTGAGGCACACATTGCTGACATTGAAACTACAAATGCTAGAACGGTCGCTCAGTTAGAGGTAAAACATTACTTTAAGTGATACTTCATATAAATATTTAATTGATAATTACATGACAATGAAAATGATAGTGATAGAATTTGGTCTGGCCATGAATCGTTTAGCAAAATTGCAACAAGACTACTATCAGTAGTAAAGCTTTTATGGTAATGTAATTTGATGAGGTTTATGATATTGCTTCCTATGTAATATCAATTATTGTTTAATTTATATTGTCTAGTGTTAATTGATGCTGATTAGTGCTGATTGATGTTCGCTTCATAGTTTTGATTAATTAATGACAAATATGATAACCCGTATCTCGTAATTTTTTATTTTTGTTCGATAGCATGAAAATTCTCTCCTGAAGCAGAAATTTCAGGCAATTCGAGAAGAAAGAGACCAGATGGCTGCAGGTAGTCTTTCTGTCAAAGAGACTGAAGCGCAGATTGCATTAATAAGGTTGTAATTTATTCCTGTTGTCATACAAAGATAAATTTAGATTTTCTTTCTCGATAATCAAAATGAATTACAAAATGGCAGCCAGTGATGAGGTATGAAACTCTGTTACTTATGGAGTAATCTTTTGTATCCCCTAACACCCCTAGGCCCCTATCATTCAGATCATTTCATGTGCATCACAGATGTAGGAGAACGGTGCTTATTTTACTTTCTGTAATGAAGGGTGCCCGAATACTTTGAACTATCTACCATCACATACTTTGAATACTTTGAACATAAACTTTGAACTATCTACCATCACATAAAATAACTTCTGCTTTTGTAATATTGCAGTTGTAATGTTATACAAATAGGATCAAAAGATTTGCATTGTAGTGAACGTAAACATTGTACACTTAGGCCATCCTTGCACAATGTCAATTTCCTTTCTTTCATTCCTTCACATTTCTGAATTGCACGTCTTGGACATCACCTTGCCTCTCTCTTGTCATCACACAACTGGTCATTCCTCTTCTGTTGTTCTCCACGCAATCCTCGCTCCACGAATCTATTCATCAATATATGTACTAACAACAACCTAACCCTTTCTCTACGCAATTCGTGTTTATTTTGGATTGTTCTCTGTTTATGTGTATATTCATGTAAATTATAATGTATACTCAGTCTGTGTACAGTGAGAGTACCATCAACAAGATCGTCTTCTCTCTCGTCCTCTGTGTTCTCTGCACGTTAAATAATGATACGAGCTCAACATGGATCAACGAAGGATGTCACTTAACGAACATTGCAGCTTATAGGAAGCACAAACTCACGTTCCTATAACATAAACATCCCTTTATGAAGCACATTCACAATACTTCAACACCTTTCTCAGTGGACCGTCACACGGTTATAAATGAGGGTCTATGTTTTCTAGAACATTTGCCAATCGTTTGATTATCTTCTTTTTAGGTTCTTAGTTCAAATAGATAATTGCAATTAATTACTGATGTCTCTATCAGTTGTGGTATGTCAAAATTTGATTGAATCAATATGTTATCTTCTAAGTGAGGACAATTTTGAAGATAAGGCCAGAGAGAAGATCTCAAATCTACAAGATCGACTTGACGAGACAGTTAACCATTACGAGACGAAGTTAAAAGAACTCAGAGCACAGAACAGGAGTCTCTCCAAGAATAGTAAGCTGTTTCTTTTGAATACGTTATAAGAGTAGAGTGCTAAGGTGCAAAGTCAAGGTTCATGAGCTTGAATCCGTCTCGGGTCAATTTTTTTCTCGCTTTTTCGCTTTCAATTTCTCCCAAATCCTGTTGTCTTTACATACTTACTAGCATGTCTACAAAATCTTAATGATTATCATTGAAAGGAGTCAACAGCAAACCCCAATGTGATTAACTCAGTCGAGTTCAGTCGTCCTTTCTATACAATATTGAGTTAAAATACAGCCTATCCATTATCTCATATAGATCGCTGCAGATTTCTTGCTAAATGACGTCATTCTGTATCACCAAATTTCGAAATTGAGGAGCAAGCGCCAGAACTATTATCATTATTATTATTATTATGTGTAACAAAGGAAGGTTTCTATACTTCAGTACATTGAACTGCCAGGACCAAACTATGGTGTTCAGGCTAAGTTATTGAGAGAGTTCTTCTTAGTATGTGAGCAGTTCTAAGTAGAACAATTTTTGCAGTTCCTCGACCTTGATGTTGCCAGGTATTCGCTCAACATATCGATTTACTCCCTTTCGTATTATTCCCATAGCTCCAATTACCAGCGGGGTGACAGTTGTTTTTGTGTTCCACATCTTACTAACTTTTATTTGAAGATCTTGTATTTCGAAATCTTTTCAACTTCTTTTGCCGCAACATTTCGATCTGATGGTACAGCCATATCAATTAACCTGCGCATATTTGTAGGTTACAATTTTCACACTTGAACTTGAAAATCTGGAAAATAGGTTTCCAGACTGTACAGTAAAAACATGTATGTAGGAATCTAGGGTTTTGAAATGAGCCTGTTCATTTTCTTATACGATGAGGTAGTTTCGTTAATCGGGATGCAGGTTCTTAATCGTTAATCGGGATGCAGGTTCTTAATCGTTAATCGGGATGCAGGTTCTTAACCTGCATGACTGCCACTAAAACTGGAAAGCCTGGGAAAATGTCCATTTTTGAAGAAAGTCAGTGAAAACCGGAAAAGTCAAGGAAAACTGTTAGAAAGCATGTAAGTCAAGAAAAAATCAGGGAATAATTTACTGTTAGTGATTATCTTAATGGTCTAGATACCACAATCTGATATCCATCACTTATTCGTCACGCTTTTGGCACGCCTTTATCGCACGCCGTTTTCATAAAATAGTAAGATAGTCAAGTATAATGGGTGTTGCCACAAAGGGCGTGGTTTACTAGAGTACCCCCCACCCCCTGTCTGTCGTGGCTAGCACTGCTGTTATTGGTCAAGTAAAAGTCAGAGCATTTTGCTTTTCGTTTTCTCTGGCAATCATGACCTAGTCTTATCCGTGCATACCATGCTTATTGCAGTCTTGTCTGTAGTGCATTTGGAGTGTCCGTAAATAGGTTGATTATAATTGTTGATGATAGATAATAGATGATAGACAATCATCTAGCAGGCTGAGTTTATTTCTTGATGGATAGAGAATGAGGCTGTTTATAAGAACCTGATTGGACAATGTAATTAAAATTTATCTTAGAACTTGTACAGTTAGGAAAGAATGTCCAAGGACAATAAACTTCCGTTATTTATTTGCTTATTTACTTAATTAAATACTAATCCTAGAACTTTTGCCTTCTCTGTATTCAGCATACTACAATTCTACGGTAGATTTATTGTGAACTGTTTGTAAATAGCCCTCTTGAACCATTTCTTTTTCAGTTTTATTTTCCAGTTACAAATAAAACGAAATTTTTAGACTAACTATCTATTACTACTTTCGATTTATCTTTAGATTTTAGTCTTCGTTGATTGCTGTTCTAGCGCTTAATTTGCTGTTGAACATGCAGTTTACGTACATGTTTACCCTTTACCTAGGGGTTCAATGAAGCATTCTTTTTACGCTTTCCTTACGTCTCTGCTTGTTATAAAGACTTCATAATTGTAATTCTGACCTTTGATTGACATTATGAGCCTATCTGTTACATTTTTAGTTGAAAATGAACCAATAGAGAGAACTGTACTTGGGACCCAAAGGAAGTCGTTGGAGCCTGAAAGAAATTACCACTTACCGACATTACAGGAAGATTTTAATCAAGAGGAAGATGATTTTACAAATTTCCTTGATGCTTTGCGGGTGAATATCCTACCAGTTGCTCTGTATAATACATTTAAACACTCTCAGATAATATATAGCATATATAGATATATACATATATTATATGGTGTGTACATAATACTTAAGTGTGTGTGTATGTATATATTTATATATATATATATATATATATATATATATATATATATATATATATATATATATATATATATATATATATCTCAGATAATATATAGCATATGAGAGTGTGTGTGTGTGTGTATGTATATATATATATATATATATATATATATATATATATATATATATATATATATATATATATATAGTGTATATATATACAGTGTGTGTGTGTATATATATATATATATATATATATATATATATATATATATATATATATATATATATATATATATATATATATATATATATATATATACATACAATCAGTAGCTAGCGAGTAACCAGAATTTCTCCTTTTTCGGTGCAAACAGAAAGGTTGATGTAATGCTCAGAAAAACCAGGAGAAAATTAAAATTTGCCACCACCTGGGATCGAACCAGGGTTTCTCGCATTCCGGGCAAGCGTCGTAACCACTAGACCACAGTGGCTTGTTTTAACTCCCCTGGTTTTTAGCACCTTATGGTCACTTTCGGCTTTCGCCTTTATCAAGCAGCTCTAATATATACAATCAGTAGCTAGCGAGTAACCAGGATTTCTCCTTTTTCGGTGCAAGCGGAAAGGTTGATATAATGCTCAGAAAAACCAGGAGAAAATTAAAATTTGCCACCACCTGGGATCGAAACAGGGTCTCTCGCATTCCGGGCAAGCGTCGTAACCACTAGACCACAGCATGGATATATATATACAATCTTTTTTTGATAGAAACCAATAGAATTGAGGTTCAGGCTGACTATTCTTAATTTTTCCAATATTTTGAGGCTGAATTGTTCTTAATTTGCTCTTAAATTATTGGGATATAAGCAATGTAGACATTAGACAATATACAAGAGAACATTGGGTGTTTATGAAACAGGTATTATTGTTAATGAGATTATATATATATATATATATATATATATATATATATATATATATATATATATATATATATATATATATATATATATATATAGTATACAATTCAAATCCACAATGTAGCTACTTGAAGTTTCGTGTTTCCACTCATCAGGCTACTAACATGAAGTTCGTTATGCATCGTTATTTAACGTTACCTAATACTACGCTGGGGGGATGGAAGATTACATAATAAGTATTTGTTTCTATGGCGACATGTCGATATAAGTTCTGTCCTTTTGTTTAGTAGACCCCTTGGGCTAGCTCTTATAATTACGGATTTTTCTGTCAAGCAAAGTGTGCATCTTCATGAACCACTTTTATAAGGGGGAACCCTGGCAATTATGCACCAATTTATTTTGTAATCTTTATTGCAATCCTTTAGCTTCCACACATGTTTAGACAATTCGGTTTCGTTTACGTATTTTCTGTGCTTGAAAGACTTGGTGTGATTGTTGTATCTTGTTTTGAAGTCACCTTCGTACTGACCATAGTACACATGGCTGTCATTATCTGTTGTTACAACTGCTTTGTATACTAGGCACTTCTCTTGGCAGTCTCCATTAAGTGGGCAGTTGGTCTTATTCCTGCAGTTGCATTTTAGACAATCTTTCTTTATGTCACTTTGCAGTATTTGGGAGTTGTGTTTTTTGATGTTGTTTATCATGTTGGTTGTGCAGCTGTAACTTACTTTTATTGTGCTTAGGTTGAAGATCTTGTGGAATTTATGATGTCTGGGGAAGTGCTGTTTTACTAGGCGGAGGAACACTTTGCCAATTCTAGTTTTCACACTCTTATTGAAAGGGGGATTGAACCAGATGACTCTCCTTTTTCGCTGTGTGCTTTGGTTGGTGTTGTGCTCCTTTTCATACGAGAGGTTATGGCTATATCCGCTGCTCTTCAGCGCAGAATCATAAATACCTTTAGCACTTTCAAATTCATTTTTGCTGGATGATAACTCCTGCAGCCGTTTGTTGACCATGTTTGGAAGCTCCTTTATTATTGATGAGGGGTGGTTTGAGTTGACATTGATATACGATGGGTAGTTGTCAGGTTTTCTGTAGGGGGAATATGATCCGTTTGTAAGGTTTAGGGACACATCCAAAAAATCAGTTTCTGTCAGGTTTGTGTCAATGGTTATTGATAGGCCTTCACTCTTAAATAGTGATATTATGTCCTTCCTCAACCGGTCTAATTTAGGTCCGCTGGGTTGATATACTACAGCCAGTCGTTCGTCTCTATATAGTCCTATCTGGTCTCTGGATATCAATGATAACGAACTTCATGTTAGTAGCCTTATGAGTGGAAACACGAAACTTTAAGTAGCTACATTGTGGATTTGAATTGTATACTCTATCACATCGCTCTACGCTAGTATTGAGCTCTCTCTACAAACCTTGGAACGTGACTATACTTACACATATATATATTATATATATATATATATATATATATATATATATATATATATATATATATATATATATATATATATATATATATATATATATATATATATATATATATATATATATATATATATATATATATATATATATATATATATATATATATATATATAGCCAGATGCGGGTGCATGTGATATGATGAATAATGCGTCTATTTGGCCCTATGATTGGCCAATTAGCACCTATTCACCATTGTTTACTTGAAGAGTCCAAGTGAAAAAACGAACTCTTTTTGTTTACACAAGACTGGGTTTTGAGTCTTGATGTAAACCGATTCCAAAACACCTAAATGAAAGGACGATCTTGCTTGCCCAATGATCCGAAAATTATCGTCTGTATATGTTTTGGCGCATTCTGGATTTGTTAGAAGATGTTGTCCTATGGCCGAATCACTTTTCATTTTAGAAATAGAGTTTTTACACATACGAGGTGGCTGTTCTCTTGTTGTTGTGTTTTTCGTCCTGATGCTCGTGGGTACATGTTGTTTTATCCTATCTGCTAACCTCTGCGTAGTGCGCCCTACGTACCGAGCTTCACATCGGCACGAAAATTCGTAAACTACACAACTTTTTTGGGTGGTAGGAACGCTATCTTTTTTAGCAGATGGTAGCATGACCCTCGTATTATAAACCGCACGGGGCTTCACAGCATAGAAACAAGATGTAAGTAGACTTTTCAATAACACCGTAAAACCAGGTGTCTACTTTCGTTATGTTGACGATACTTTTGTCATTTTCGGTTCGGAGCTGGAATGTGATCGTTTTCATGTAAACCTCAACCAACTACATCCAGCCCTAAAATTTACAGTAGAGAAGGAGCAAAACAACTCCTTGAATTTTCTAGATGTTTCGGTGGAGAAAGGGGGCACTGGATTTCTCACCAGCATTTACAGGAAGCCAACGTTTACTGGTCAATACATCCGTTGGAATTCCTTCAGCCCAAAAGCTAGGAAGATCAACCTAATCAAAACTTTAGTTCATAGGGCACTTATGATTTGCTCTAAAACTAAGTTAGATTCTGAGCTGGACACAATAAAACAACTTTTAATTGACAATGGATATCCAGAAGATGTCCTTGTTTCTTGCATTAAGGAAAAACTAGCCAACATTTCATCAGAAAAACGGTTTGGTCCTGAAAAGTGCCCGGTTTATCTGAAATTGCCCTGGATTGGAAATGTTTCATCAAAATTTGAAAACCAAATCAATAAAGCCATTACATCTTGTTTCTATGCTGTGAAGCCCCGTGCGGTTTATAATACGAGGGTCATGCTACCATCTGCTAAAAAAGATAGCGTTCCTACCACCCAAAAAAGTTGTGTAGTTTACGAATTTTCGTGCCGATGTGAAGCTCGGTACGTAGGGCGCACTACGCAGAGGTTAGCAGATAGAATAAAACAACATGTACCCACGAGCATCAGGACGAAAAACACAACAACAAGAGAACAGCCACCTCGTATGTGTAAAAACTCTATTTCTAAAATGAAAAGTGATTCGGCCATAGGACAACATCTTCTAACAAATCCAGAATGCGCCAAAACATATACAGACGATAATTTTCGGATCATTGGGCAAGCAAGATCGTCCTTTCATTTAGGTGTTTTGGAATCGGTTTACATCAAGACTCAAAACCCAGTCTTGTGTAAACAAAAAGAGTTCGTTTTTTCACTTGGACTCTTCAAGTAAACAATGGTGAATAGGTGCTAATTGGCCAATCATAGGGCCAAATAGACGCATTATTCATCATATCACATGCACCCGCATCTGGCTATATATTTCGGTTCACCTTTCGGTCGTTATCCGACGTTTCATACTCTGACGAGTGTCGGACGAAAAAAGCTTTCAGTATGCCAAAAGAATGTTTCCGCTTTTTCGTGCTATAGTGAAGTTCTGTAGTACCAACAGACTTTTCATATATATATATATATATATATATATATATATATATATATATATATATATATATATATATATATATATATATATATATATATATATATATATATATATATATATATATATATATATATATACATCGATCTCACTGGAAATCAGGAATATTATTCCTGGTCCACTAAGGCATATTGGACCCACCAGAAGCTCTACTCAATTACACCTTTTCCAAGTCATGCTATCTAATCCACGAACTCTTTCCCACAAATCAACTTTGGAACACCTTGCTTTCCACTTCCTTGCCTGAATCCTACAACTTATCTTGCTTCAAATCTAACATCAAGCAACTTGATCTCATCTCCCTCTTAACTTTCCTTTCTCTTCCTTTATCAGGGCTTTGTCGTTGGTTCTATGGCCTTTCCCTGGCGTTACTTACTAAAAAAGTTTCCAGCTCCTTGATTCCTATTTATTTTTTCTATTAGGATGATAGTCTTGGCTCTAATAGTGACTCCAGAAGACAGTCCGTTACCAAGGACTTCGTGAAAGAAGAAGACGAAAGAGAAAAGGAACTAAAATCCTTGTTAGAGGCAAGAATTAGGGATTTAGAACGGAAAACTACTGTTGCTCTTGAAAAATATGGTCTTTAGTTAGATTTATGCAATTTCTTTTAGGAAGTTCTTATGCTTTAATCTGTGTATTGATTTTTGATATGTTTTTATTGTATATTTGGAGTTAGATGCACTTCTTCTAAGCTCCCCTTGGCGTGATAAGCAACTTTTCCTTTTTGGAGGTTCACTTCGGATTTTTCAAGGGCAGTGGCAGTTTACCAGTAATGTTTGGCAGAAGAACATGAGATTGACTTGGAGGAGTACGTCCGTGTCTCTCCCCTTCTCTTAGGGACCATTAATATATGACTTTGGCAAAGAGGGGGAAGGGGGCATAATGAGTTTAGGACTTTTTAGACGTTGTAAAGAGGGAGGGGGTCTTCGTGCATGTAGACGTTACTTTTCTCTCTTGTTATTTTACCTGCAAACCGTTAGAATAGAATGCAAACAGTACTCAGCACTCCGACTGCGCTTTTAAGACTAGAGAGTTTAAAATACCATTTTCTGATCAGTTCACTTATGCACTTTTGTAAAACACCTCTGAACTATGCCAGCTTGTTTGGAAAGTTACATTGTATAGATAATGGAATGTAAAAATTTTATTGTTAGTTGATTCCATCTGTTCCTGACAGTAAACTCTAAGCCTCTTCATAAGACACTTACTGTCCATCAGTAAAGACAAAAGACAAATGCCATCAAATGAGTCTGCAAAAAGTGCAAGATTTACCACCCGAGTATAGCAGTTCTGAAACGGTGCGACAGTATTCGCAGTATGGCAACAGTAGCGGAAGAGGATTCATCGGATGAAGAAGACGGAGAAATTGCTGAACCCTGTAAGGTGCAAGATGAGGCATCACTCATAAATTTAGCGTATTCATTGGTCGTTTTGATTCTAATTGGGTGCTGGGGTGGGGGGTAAAGCTGCTAAGATTTTGTAAGGGGGGTCTCTAGATTTAAGACTACGCCCGACAAGGGGGAAGAAGGTTAAAAGTAGCGAGTTCTTTTTAGGCTTCACAATTGTTTGAGTTACCTTACCTAGTTGTGCTACCAGGTCTGTCATCACATTTCTCCTTAGAACATATATTTATTCGTTCATTTATTCATGCATTCATTAGTTTTATGATTTATTCATTTGTAGATTTATTTATTCACTTATAAATTGTTTGAACGTAATGAGTTTGCAATTATTCAAATCTACGCATTTCTCATTGCATTTATGAACTTTTCAATATAATTTGGAGATTTTGTGAACCTACGGGAATCTACGACCAATCATACTATTATCTGTACTAAGAAAATTGCTTGCCATCTGTATGATTAGAAGATGCTGGGACCGCATCAGCACCAAAATCCCAATAAGACAAGCTGCCTATCAAGCTGGGCGAAGCACGACTGAACAGGTTTTTGCAATCAAGATGCTAGCAGAGAAAGCTATAACATCAAGCACCTACAACATCTACCTTTTACTGCTAGATATGAGTAAGGCCTTTGACACGGTAAGCCGCGGAAAATTATTAAAAGATCTAAAAGAAATACTTCAACCCGACGAACTACACATGATGTCCCTTTTGATAAAGGATGTAAACTTGCGAGTCAAAGTCGGAAAAGAGAAAGGTGAAAACATCAAAACAGAAATAGGGATTGCGCAGGGTGACTGTCTTAGTGCTGTACTTTTCATCTTCTACCTTGCAAGATCCATGAATACCGAGAACGTAGCAACAGATCCATCCAAAAAGAACAACTATTTTGAAATAAACCCTCAGTATCCTGATGACATCACATGGGCATCTACTGCGAAATGTCGAATAGATCATATTAAAGAAACAATTCCTGGTAAACTTGAAGAAAGAAACTTGCAAATAAATGAATCAAAAACGGAAGAATATAACATCGAGCAAAAGGGAAATGAAGCATGGAAAGAATGCAAAATTCTAGGAAGCCTACTCGATACAGAAAAAGACATCAACAGGAGAAAAATACTAGCAATTGATGCATACAAAACGCTCAACAGCATTTTCAGCAGCAAGATAAACTCCGTCACGATTAAACTGAGAACTTTTAACGCATATGTAGCAAGTGTATTTTTGTATAATAGCGAACTGTGGACACTAACAAAGAAACTAGAAAACACCATCGACACCTTCCAGCGTAGACATCTAAGAAAGATCCTTGGAATTAACTGGCAAAGAAATATTACCAACAACGAGCTCTATGCCAAAACGAAATATGAACCATGGAGTGAAATAATAAGAGAAAGGAGACTAACATGGCTAGGACATCTCATGCGCTTGCATCCAGAAACACCAGCAAGGAAAGCCCTTAAAGAGTATCTCAGGAAAGTAAAACGGCCACAAGGAAGACCAAAGACAACATGGATGCAGACAATAAGACAAGATTTGGCCTGCGTCGGAATTAAACTGGATCTCTCCAAAGAAGCACAAACATTAAATAGACTATCTGAACTGACACAAGATAGGAAAAACTGGCGTGGCATTGTGAAACGCGTCGTGCAGTATTAACTGCGTGTGGCGTCTTAGTAGTAGTAGTACGGGATTTCATTAGTAGACATCTCTTGATTAATGTACCAGTTCTCCACTCGACAGTCAGTTCGTAATCATTTATTTTCCTACCACTACTGTTAGGTCCCGCCCGCTTATTACTTTCGAAGATATTCTCAACCCCCCCCCCCACTCCCCCGCTTATTAAATTTTCAATTTTTGTAGGAGAGCCCTTCAAAGAGGGTAAACAACTGAGGTTGAGTTTATCCAAAGAAGGAATGAGCTCCTTCCATTCCCAAGAGTTTCTAGATTAGCACTACAAATAGTTGCCTATTCTAGCAGATCTTTGATAGTAAGCTTTAGTGAAAGTGTACTTCATTGCGCTGAATTAGCCCCCACTTATCTAATGTTTCAAAATTTCCTGTAAGATGTCTGAGTAGTGCTGCCCGTGCTGTATTACGGTCGAATACATTTTGATGTATTTGCCATTACTCTATTGTGTTGTTCAGATATAAGGTTTGTTAGACTAAATATTGACTTAATATATACATGGTACTATTATCTTTTGATGCACTATTGCAATGGCCAACACACAGAGAGAGAACTTCGTTCATCCAAATGAAAATTACTCCATGTTTGAGAAAAAAGCTTTTAGGATGCTAGTCCAGAAATTGAAAGAAGAATGCGATAAAGAACTGAAAACCTTGGATGGCAAGACTACCTATGATAGAAAGCGAAAAACGCATTTTCCCTTGAAGCCAAAGCAAGGTTTTTGCTGCTGCGTGCGGTTAGAGAGTTGTATGCTGATCTTTCCAACGTTAAGCATGATGATCCAAACTTAGTCAAGGCTCTAAAATTTGCCAAGAGATGTCATGAAAAGTTTTTGCTGAATGACTTCGGATGGGGAACAACCTCCCCTGAGAAGTTTCGTGAACGTGGAACTGGAAGAAAAAAGCAAGGCACTTGAAGTACGAGAGGCTATGCTTGAATGGTTTATCAATATTAGAAAAACACTGAAGGGACGTCTTCTAATAAGAATGTTCAGATCAAAGTGCCAACCGTTTTACTTAGTATGCCTTGAGCAGCAACCTGTGCCCATTGCCGAAGATGAGCAATTACAGTTTGGCAAGCACTGGATTCGAGACTGGATGAGCGAGTACAATGTTAGCGCTAGAAAACCCAACAAACGATACTCTAGTAAAATGGAACATCGAATGGTCAGAATTCAAGACCACTTGAAGAACATTATGATGGTGAGAAAGTATTTTCTCGACACTTATGGCATTGGTCCTCCAATCATCAATGGGGAGCAGATGCCACTGCACCGTAACGAACGTGCCAGTCAGAGAACCCTCTCATTAAAATCCGAAACGACCTTTGTGAAAGAAAATTACATGCTTTCAGGGGGGAAATACCTTGTTTTACTCAGGTTTGCAGCGACCCCCAAATCAAGCTGCAGCCAGAATTTGTCTTCAAAGGTAAAGACACCAGGACACGCCTACAGCCTCCCCCAGGTGTAACTTATCAATGGTCACCAAAAGGATCCTATCTCATTGAGCAAATGCTCAGTATGATAAAGCAACTGCAAAACCGCTTCAGTGTGTTTACAGAGAAGGGATTTCCCATATACGTACTTGACGATTATCCTATGCATTTGATGCCTGAAGTTCGGCAGGCATTATTTAAAAAGGCTACATCCTTGTTGTGAGCGGTGGAGGCATCACTGGGGATGTGCAGATTAATGACACACATTTTCATCATCGTATTAAGAGTTGCTATCGAGATCATAAAATACAATTTATGCTCGAGCAGCTAGAAGAATATCCCCCAAAATTCCTTCCCCTTCGAGAGATGAGATGATGTACATGTTAATAAGGTCATGGGAAATGCTTTGCATTGATGCTGAGGGAGAATTTAAACCACTCTTTGAAACAAGCGCACTCAATGACTCAGAAGATCATCTTATGTAGGACAAATTGCATGCTTTAATTGGAGATGAGATTTTCAAGTATCGGAAAGAGTTGATGTTATCTAGCCTTATAAAGCCTTAAGGAAATTCTTCGAAATCTAATTCAAGCAAAAGGTGCTCACCGTCGCTCAAATGTTGAAGGAAGCGAGCTACTGGATTGTGAAGGCGATGAAATCCCCTCAATAAAATTTGAACAAGAGTGCAACGACGAAGAAGAAACACATGATTATGCTGATCAAGAGGAACATAATGAGCTAAGCAGTCCTATGGTTAGGGGTCAGTCATTTATAACTCTGGGTACAGGGGGCGGGTTAAAATTTACAAAATGGTCAAAAGTATTATACCCCTTCAATTTTTGTCCAAAAGTTTTCACACCCTATTGAGAAATAAGTAATATGTTTCACACTCCACTTGCTATCTACCCTGTAAAGATTTAGGGTAGATTTCTTCATTGTTACCTTTAAAGTCGCAATTGCAACTATCATCTACTTGAAAGGTCACGTATATAAAATGTGTTCTGCAAAATTACTTGCTGGGGAATACTGCAGGGAGAACTTTTGTATACAATATTGTAAATATCATTCTTTGTGAGATTTCTTTGCATAAGGCATAGTAGAATTTTCATGAAAAAGTTGATTTATGCTTGAGACTTCATTTGAACAAACAGCTGTGATGAATGCTAATAAGAGCACTGCAATAACACAGTATACCATAGAAAACTTGAATCAGAGAAAAATTACAATTGGAGAAACTCTGGGAACTAGATACGTATAAATAGTGATAAATAGACTTCTGCAAATCACTGGCCCCTTAATCCATCAAATAGCAAAAGTTCTTCACATACACATGCTGGCTATTCAAGTGTTACCAATGACCCTGACATTAAAGCAGACTCCAATTTCTTCCAGGAAATCGTGACAGGTAGCAAAACCTCGAAATTGCTTATTCCATACACCTCTCAGTTTCACGCCAATATCAGAAAGCAAGACTGAAGAAAAGAATAGAAGCAAAGACATTAAATGTGAAGTTAGCCAATCCTGAAGAGCCACGAACCTGTGACGTAAGTGAAGCTGATACACCCATTGAAGAATCATTGCATAAGTCAGAATCAGCTACTGCCCCAACTTTGGAAGAGATATCATTGTTGGGAAAGCTCAAATTCAATGACAGAGTAATACCCGGCATTAGTCAGAACTGGGAAACCAGCAATGGTAGTGGCTCAATGTATGCTCTTGTGGTCGGCAAAAACCCCTACATTTTGCAATTTTTTAGCCAAATACAAAATGCGACTCTTATCACATAAATGAAATGACATTTGGAGTTCTTTCCGCGGAATTTGTTAGGAAGCTTGAGGAGCCACAACTGATTTCTTTTGGAAAAGGCCAACTTAATTACAGTGAAATCTGTCTAATTTGAACGCTGTGGGGTATGCAAAATTGTTCAAATTACAGAAAGTTCGAATTATACGAGTTTTCCTGTATAGTGCAAGATTTCACCTCTCCTACCCCCTAATTGTACGTTTTATATCCTCCAACCATGCTTCTAAATTTTGAAAGGAGAATAGTTCACAAATGATTTTACTAGATGAAAAACAAAAGTAGGCAGTTAAATATAGAGTGTTTTAGACATTCTTAAACCAATTCGTTATCGTGGTTTATTTCTTTAGGGCAGAACATTCTCTCTTTGCCATCATGTTAATTTCCTCCACCATTTCTTGAATCTCTATCCCGTTGTCACAAGAGGGCGAATTGCTGCAGGGTTTTAACTGCCCTGTCTACCTGAAAACTGTTAGGGCATTCCAGTGGCTCTTCTTCGCCTTCAATGTCATTTTCTTCCTCTTCAACAGAAGTAAATTCTTCTCTGATGAATACCAAAATATCTGCATTGGTCGGTTTGTCTCCGCTGGTAGCAATCTCTTCATCAATTTCCAATATAGTAGCTGCATTGCACTGCAAAGGAGTTTCTTCTGGAAGTCTTATGCGAAACTCTTCAATTGTTCCATCAAGCTCCATATCATTCTCAGCAGTGAAGTCTTTAAATGAATCATCATCTTCATCAAGGACTTCTTCTGCTGCTTTTTCTGATATTCCGGTCTTTCTGAAGTAATTTTGCGCAGTGGTTTCTGTACTTAGTTGATTGCGGTGATATATATGGAACCCCTTTATCCTGCATCAACTTCTCTGATAATTTACTGAATGATCTTTTTGCGATAAATGGCTTTAAGGGACCTGATGACTCCTTCATCCAAGGGTTGGGTGTTTGAAGTTGTATTTTGTGGAAGAAATGTCAACTCCACAGCTTTCAGGCCAATTTTTGTGTGTAATGGAGAATGGTATATAATGAAAGCAACTCTGCAATCTCCACTTACAAATCTCTTGTCAAATTCTTTTACAGACATTGGTGGCTTTTCTCCTGTAGCACTTGCAGCTGACATTCCTGTGATTCTTACTTTGCTATGCCTCCCATTAGAGCATTTCTTTCCTTTTCTATCGCATTTAACCTTCAATGTTTTTTTGTTGTGTCCTGGTTTGTGCCTGCTACTTCAATTGCCATTTGCAGAAACAATGACACAACAAACAGACTGTAAAACCGCAGGGCCATATATTGTAATAAGGCACTTGCATAACACAAAGTTCGAATTAGAAAGGTTTTTTCTTCAGGAGACAAATAAATTGGTCGAATTAGGAAAAGTTCGAATTACAGAGGTTTTCTTGTAGGGGTTTGTAAGAAGAATTTCAAGGGACATGAGAAATTTGTTCGAACTAGTAAAAGTTCGAATTGCACAAGCCGAATTAGACAAATTTCACTGTGTATCTTTAAAACATAGGCAGTGACTTCTTGAACTACATGTTTGGTAAAAGTAGCAGAACATAATTGTTACATTCTGTTTTAAAACTATAATCTTGTTGTTTACGAATATTTTTCCTTTAACACTGATATTCTTTTATACCAACTTTCCACTTCCACCACCACCACCGCCACCACCACCGCCACCACCACTACCACCACCACCACCACCACCACCTCAACCACCTCAACCACCCCCCTCTTATTTCGACACTCTCGCTTCTTGAATTATAAGAAATTTTCCAACCCCCTCCGCTTATTTGGGACCTAAGAATAATCGATCAATCAAGCCATCTCATACATTTGAGATCAATTAATCAAGTCATCAAAAACATTGCAATCAATGAGTCAAGCTATCTGATACATTTGCAATCATCCAATCAAGCCATCTCATACATTTGCAATCAATTAATCAAGTCATCTAAAACATTTGCAAGCAAGCCATCTCATACATTTGCAATCAATCAATCAAGCCATCTCATACATTTGAGATCAATTAATCAACTTATCTAAAACATTTGCAATCAATCAGTCAAGCTATCTGATACATTTGAGATCAATTAATCAACTTATCTAAAACATTTGCAATCAATCAGTCAAGCTATCTGATACATTTGCAATCATCCAATCAAGCCATCTCATACATTTGCAATCAATCAATCGAGCTATCTTATATATTCGCAGTAAATTAATCAGTGAAAGATTTCTTCTGCTTCAAAGTCATGTGGAAGCTATTTGTATAACGGCGAACCAATAAGTAAAGGCATTCTGTCGTATTGCTGGATACCTACAAAACCGTACAGCTTACATGCTATACAAGACTCATAAAGTCAACCTTTAAATATTGTCCATTAATATGGATGTTTTGTAGTAATACAGCTAATACCGGAATAAACCAGCTATGTAAATGTGCCTTGAGAGTTCTCTGTGGTGATTATACCTCTACATTTGAAGAACTAAAATCGGAAGGGATACCGACCCACTGTCGCAACCTGCAAAAGATTATGATCAACATATTATTACTCCAATTGCATTAGTGCTCCAGTATTATGAGAGTTTTTACAACTAAGGAAATCAACTCTGATCTAAGAATAAAGAATCTCCTCCAAGCACCAACAGTTAAAACATTTACATATGGACAGAGCTTCCTGTCATTTAGAGGTAGTATGCATTGGAACACTGTCAGACAGCATAAAATCGTCACGAAGTGCAAATAGTTTCAAAACAATGATCAAAGACTGGAGGGAAGAAAAATGCTGTTTTAGTATATGTAATCAAATACCTTAATTCATGAAATTTTTGCGCGCCTTTAAATTTTGCGCATTTTTTTTCGCGCATTCAATTTTCGCCCACCTGGATTTCGCGCACACCATAGCGAGAGAAGATAATATAAGACACTTCATATACAACTCTACATATATATTTCACATTTGTCACGGAACTCTAAAAACTCTGAATAACATGTCCTCCCAATCCCAATTAATCAACGTTTATTAGGCCCTTGCTGAAAGCATAGCTGAAAGTCATATGCTGACGTCATGTGGGGAAACCTACCTAACTCAAAAATTGAATCACTTGTACAGCGCCTACATGAGAGAGTCATTTCTATACTCGATACGGCAAGAATAAAAGACAATAGATACAGAAGCCTCTTAATGGTTGAACAACTTCTTGGCATTGATCGATCGGTTATGACGTATAAAGTCATAGATAAATTATGTTCTGAAAATACTAGGTGCGAAACAATGTTTGGCAAGAATCTTCAAATACCAAAGTATAATCTGGAATACTCCAAGAAAATTTTTTCTTACATTACTCTGAAAGTTTTGAATGAGATTCCTATAGAAATCAGGGAGCCTCCTACTTTGCATCAACATCAAAAGCAATTAAATGATTACCTAAAATGCTTCCCATTTACTTTACAGCACTGTTTTCTCTTTAACTAATAGAAAGCAGTACTGTAAGGTAAATGGGAAGCTATCTAACGTAGAATCTACCAGCTGTGGAGTATCACAGGGGTCCTGTCCCGGGCCTCTTTTCTTCATTATTTATATTTATGACCTATACTTATATATAAAACACTAGGACGTAAATATGTATACTGATGACACAAGTCTCGCGCATGCATCGGATTATATTGAGGTTATAAACGACTCCCTCAATGAAGACCTGTACAACCTTAAATCTTGGCTACAAGCAAATAAACTGTCCCTCAATGTTGCTAAGACACAGTGTCTTGTCATTTGCAGTAGGAAGTGAGTGAAAGATATAAGTGATGGTAGCACTGCCCAGCCCGCTTTCGTTGTAAGTGATGAAAACATTCCCATTGTAGAAAATGGGGTGATGGGGTGATTAAATACTTTAGGGTGATGGTGGACAGACAATTTAGCTGGAACAAACAACTCTCAGCAGTGACTAAACAGGTTTCAAGAGGAACAGGGATGTTAAGTTTCTCAAAGAAGTATCTACCATTGCCACTTCACAAAACATGGATAGGAGTTTAATAGAACCCTACTTCAGATACGGTTGCCCGGTATGGGGAGATACGGGTATCAATGCTATCAATACATTGCAAAAGCACCAAAACAGAGCGGCAAGTATTGTCACAAACAGTGCCTACGCTGCCTCTACTCTTCCCATCATAAGGAAACCTGGTTGGTTCACGATAAATGAATTGATGGAATCTGAAATCTTGGAAATGGTATACATGTCTATCAACAATCAAGCTTCCATTTACCTTATGGAAATGTTCGTTAGGCTGCCTGATTCATGCAAATGGGGAACTTCGTAATACCAAAACAGATTTATCCATTCCTCATTGCAAATCGACGTTTGGACAGAGATGCTTCTCTCATAATGGTGCTAAGCTATGGAATGATCTATCCATTGAAATCAAATCTTCCAAAATTTATGACATATGCAAAAATCATATCTGCAATGTCAAGGTGAAGTCTTGATTATCTTTTGCAATTTATGTTATACATACTTTTAGCTTTAAGTTATCCATTTTAATTTCTTGTTTTTTAACACTTTCAGATTGCATTGTAATAAGATCTTCTAAGTTTGTATTGCTTTCTGTTCGATTTATTTATACGATTAGTGTAACATTTTAGCACGGCCCTCTGCAAATCAATCCTTAGATTGATGTGGCTACTCTTGCCTAAAAATCTCAAAATCAAATCAATCAATCAAACCAAAATCAATTATTTATTAGCTGAAAACTAATACCAACACGACACACTGGAAGATCAGCGCTATTTTTTTTATTTTTGATTACTACTCGTTCTAGATTATATCTACCATTGTAATATAGTCTTTATCTATGTATGTAGCTGAAGGGTATTTTCCTGTGTAAACAATTACATTATACTTACATTGTACTTATACTTGTGACGCATAAAATGTTAAACGGACAATGCCCTGAAAAATCTAAAAATCGATTTACATGCAGATACTCTAATTTGCTTCCTTGCTTGCAATTTCATGCAATCTAATTTTCGCGCACCTCCTGGAAGGAAGTATTTCGCACACATCAAATTTTCGCGCAGCAAAATGTGCAAAACTTAAGTATCTTCGCGTAAGTAATCAATTATTCGCGCAGCTGCGCGAAACTTTCTTGAATTAAGGTAGTTGCTTTTTATTTGTTTATTTTAACTAGGGAATTTACCAACTGCAAATAAATTAGTTATCATTTTGTTATTATTATTTTTTATTATTATTATCATTAGCAATCACAATATTTCTTCCGTTGTATTTCCACACCTGAACGAAAGCTCTTTATACCTTTTCCCCTTTTCTCACAATCTTGACTCCTTCGAGGGAGCTCTCTCGGATGTTCTATTTTTATTTCTGATTGTGGCTGCCATTCTTTTCACCATGAGCCTGAAGCATCCAAATGCAACGTAGACAAACAATCCTTGGTAGGTTACTATTATTGTGTATAAATATTTGACAATTATATTCGAAAGAAACCCATCAATGAAGGCCATTATCCAAGCAGCTCCTACCAAGACGGCAAGTTTTGTGGCCATTAGTATCAGAAGTGTGTCTTTCCGGTTACTGGCAGATAAGTGTCGTGTGGATCTTTTGAATCCTTGAATGTCGTTGATTGTGAAACAGAGAAGGGATATGTTGATGGATACGAGCAAAGCAACCGGAATGACAAATGCACATAGATTCGTCCAGAAGCCAACTATAAAGCATTTTCCGTTTGCACCATAATGAGTTATTTCTTTGTTTGGTATATCTAATGCCAGGCAGATTAGGACGGCCGTTGTAGGTAATGCAAGTGTTATAAGGCAGTAGACTCTGAATCGAATTATCTTTGCGTTGGAACTTACAAGGTGAAGTCTGTGAAAGGTTATAAAATAGTCATATGCCAAAGCTGACATCCAGAAAAAGCTGCATAGAAAAAACCAATGAAGTAAGACTGCCAGTGTTATGCAAACAGTGCTGTTATCATGCAGGTATGAGACTAAGATCTGAGATGCATTTGTGGCAATAAGAGCCAACGAGAGACACATGGTACTTTTACCAGGCACAGTTTTGTACTTTTCTAAGATGACGTAAGTTGTAAGAAGCAGAGCTAAACAAATCAAACTGACGATGTTGCCTGTTAAATTGACGATGAAGAGACTGTTGTCAGCTGGTGCTGGTGTATGAATACCATAATTGTCACTGCTTACATTCTGGATTGGTGATGAGATCTTGCACTGGCCTGTTCTGTAATTTAGTCTGCCACCGCGTCTAATGCAAGATCTGAAAAATAAGAAGTTCAAACTGCTTTGGAATTGTCATCCCTTTCCACCTTGTGAAATGTACCTTAGAGGGATAGCTTGTAAGCTAGAGCCAATAATATTAATGTCTGATGAAACACTGCATATCTGACAAGATATATTGTTGGGTGAGTATTTGAATTCATTTGCTTGTTGACAAATGTAGTGTATTTCCCTCTGCCAATTGTTGATTGCTTTGCCAAATCAGAACTCGATTTTTTCATATATAAATAGACCAACTGACCAACTAAGATTTATATTCTACTGATGATATTCTATGTTTCATTTGCCAGTACAAATATGACTCTCTCTCCTATCAGAGGTATTTGTATGAGGCAGACGAGATTGCATATAGTCGGCAAAACTACAAACAATAGAATGGAAAAGAGACAAAGCAATAAATATATATATATATATATATATATATATATATATATATATATATATATATTTATATATTTATATATATATATATTCAGAAAGATTATGTATATCTATAAATCTTAGTATTTAAGAAGATCAGGGTAAGTCCAGAGCTTGTTTCTACTACAGAAAATGGCTGTAATATATAACTAAAGTGCAGTTTTCCGAATCTGGGATCATTACACATTTACAGGAACGAGTTATAGACTTTCCAAAAATAACTAGCTAAAGTGGAGATGTTAATGGACTTGAAATCAAGATTTAAGCGGAGAGAATCACCTGTCACAACATAGAGTAACAGACTGCCTGGGAAGTCAATATACAGGGTGGAACTTTTAATACATTGTAATGTTGATGGTATGAAATTTAGAGCCAATATGTGTCCCCATGTGTAACGGTAATCTTCAAGATATGATTTGTAATCTGCTACAATTTGCAGAAGATACTCAGGAAGTATAAAAAAAGAACATTCAAGTGAGGACGAGAATGTTCATTTCAGAAGATTCGAGCGATTAGCTAGCGTGTTATTGAGATGTGCTATAGTTACATTAAAGACAGTTACAGGCTGCTTACTCTGAGTACAATACCACAAAGAGTTTAGAGCACATTAGAAAGTTTTGTCATATTAATTTTTGGCGAATAGATTTCTTCGAAAACATTTCGAACACAGAAGTGATGGCAGAATATTGGTAATATCCCAAGAGGTGTAGACATACAGTTTTCCAAGTATTCAGTATAGCACTCAGTCCCATAGGTACCGAGTTTGGGATGTTGAGAGTCGTGCCATCCCTCTGTCAGTGTCATGATACAGAACTGCATTGCAAAAAAATCATGAAGTAGGTATATTTTATGCATACATTTGTCATTGCAAAACACAACATTTGGTGTCCTGATGCAGTGTACAAATATAGTATTCTCATTATAGTATTCTCTGAATAGCAGCTAAAAGGCTCATATACGACAACTTGAATCACCAAAGTTCATGTATTATGTAGAGTAACTACAAATATGAAAATAATGAGAACTGCACGAGGTTTGGAAGTGTGAAGAGATGAATTTTTAAGAGGATATTCTGCTTATGTCATCATACCATATTATCCACCCTCCTCCCCCATAATCAAACATAAGCATTTCAGAGAACCCCCTCCCCTTTTATGGCTACGCAATATGTGAACGGCCCCTTGGTCCTGATCACAACATGGTTAAAGGCAATGAAATAGTTTTTCTCTTAGCGGTGATTGAGAAATGCACATCTTTCAATATCCAAGTGAATATCCGCTATGCTCGTAGCGTACATTCGAAGTTGTTTGCTCGGATTTCTTTACACTTGGAATTTAGGACTCAGTTCAAAATAAAAATGAAAGAATTTTTACAGGCATCTTATATTTCCAATTGCTTCAAAACCCTGTTCCCGATTGAACAAATCTGCCATAGGCCACTTACTCGTATGAAGTAAAAGTGTTGAGGGGAATAAATTTAGATTGTTGATGTTTTCCTATTGGTCATATTGAGTGAGTAGTTGACTGGTTATAGCTCTCGTCTGCTGTGCAGAAGATCGTTTGTTTTCCATCCAGCAGCTAACAGACCCCGTTGCCAAAGTTGACTAGATATACAAGGTAAGGAGTGGAACTGGAGTAAGTATTCTCTCTAACAAGAGCTCCCGAGATATTCGCATGAGACATACTGACAGCACTAAGATAAGATGAATCGTTCACTCCAAGTGTTACTCTACGTCTTATTTTATGAAGCCTGGTTGATGAGATGCTTCATTACAAAATAGTTAAGAATTTTACCTCTCATAAGTGATCTTTGCAGTCCCTGTCAGTAATTTAACAGCCAATAGGAAATATTCAGTTACGATTTGTCGTCGCACAGGCTCTCTACCATCAGTATTGTTGGGCTCCTTAATGGGACACAAGTCTGACACATTCTTGAAGAACTCTTTTGGTAGATGGCATGGAGATTTCTTATCAATGGAGATACCGCATAAATCTTTTGTACCTAAGAGAAGATCCTTGATGTATAGACACAGCCTAGCTTTATTGAAATCCCTTGCATTCTCACTGATATTTACAATCATGGCTGCAATGCTCAGAAAATCTGGATAACGAACAGTCAAAGCTAGCTCAACGGTCCCATTCTTGTCATTTAGTGCTTCCCTCAAATCTGTTATGATATGCCTTCTGAATTGAGGCTCTATTTTCCTTGATTCCAAATTGTCAAACGATTCACAATAGATATGGGCCACATGGATAAAGAGGATGAAAGCTAGGTAGCATAAACGCGAACTGTTCTTTTCTTCCATCTTTCTAACAATGCGTAGTGAAATTAAAACGTGATATAAAGTTAAACGTCCAAAGTTGTTGCTTTTACTAAAGAATGTTCTTGAAAGCGAAGAATTTCAGTGTAGATAATATCATCAGAAACCAAATTAAACGCTTATCAAATTTGTCATACTATTTCGTAACAACACTGTAAGTATGCAGTTAAAGCAGTTTCTACATTTCAATGAGTTTGACTGTGATGTCATATGAATTAGATACAGATTAATTGCAAAATCAATAGCCAATTAGGGGGTGGTTATCTTATATTCAAAATACTGTCGTTGTGAGGCATTTCGGTCAACATTAATTGATGTAATTAGCTCCACTGCTCAGATTCTCGTTTGAACGTGTTTTAACTTGGCCTGCCGCATGTCAATTTACCCTAGAACAATGCAGTTTGAGGCACTTTTACTGTCTAAAAGTATTTTAATCTGTATTGAGTGGGCAACATTCATTCCACGCACACAGGGATAAAATCGTACTGTCTTTTTATTCGATATTAAAACAACCCTAAGGAGTACAATTCTCTGCTTGAAAAACGTATGATTGAGCCTAAACAACAAAGGAAATTCTTTGATTTTGCCGATCACTGCTGAGGAAGCATTGAATTTACTGGGGACTTTCCCAATATGTAACATGTTAAAAAGTGTCCTCTTTACTCTTGTATACTCTCTGTCAGAGGCTACACCAGAGGTGTACCACCATATGGTTGGTAACGGTCTATTTTCACCTGGCCAATCTGCTTGTAGGAACCTTCATTCCACTGTAACCCGCTTACTAAAATTCTGATGACTGGTACAGTGGGCTTGATCTTGGCAAGCTTGAGGGTGTTACTTTCATTGAAATTAAAAAAGCATTTGATACTGTTGATAATGAGATTCTCTGCAAAAAATCGAACATTATGGTGTTCAACAGCAAAGACTCAAATGCGTTAGATCATACCTGTAAATTTATTTATGCAAGTGATCTGCCACATGCTGCCAGAAATTCTGTCGTTTCCATGTATGCTTGTGACACGAGCCTCTGCTATCAAGCCTCTGATGTAGGTACACTTAATAAAGCTGTCAATAACGACCTCATAGAACTGGGCACTTGGCTTAAAGGCAATAAACTCCCCTTAAATGTTGCGAAAAGCAAGTGCTATGCTTGATTCTTCAAAGCAAAAGCATAACATCCTCAAAAGTCATAATGAAGATTTCTAGCTATTTGAAAATTCACAACAAGGAGCTTGAAGTGATCCAAAAAACAAAATACCTTGGTGTAGAGATCGACAATTCTGTAAACTCGAAAGAACACATAAAGAGAGTTTTGGCTAAAGTTTCCAGAGCCATTGGCTTTCTAAGGCATGCCAAAACTTTTCTACCACAGGAAACACTGAAGCCCCTCTACAAAGGAATTGTGGAGCCACACTTTCGGTATTTTCGCTCTGCTTGGAGTTGTGTAGGTTCAAGTGAGCTTAATCGGCTGCAAAAACTACGGAACCGAGCTTCAAGGAGTTTAAGCAGGATACCCCAAGCAGACAACTAATTTACGGGTTGGGCTGGAAGACCATCGATCAGCTAATAGCTGGAGAATCGAAAACAGTGGTTTTCAAGTCAATGCATAACATCGCTCCATAATATATCTATGAACTCTTCGCTAGAAACTCAAAGAGCCTTCCTACTGAAATGAAATGCGGGAAGTTTCTAGAAAGGTATAATTGATTGCTATGTCATATCACAGTTGTTTGCATAGCTTTCTATCATCTTTTAGTTGCATTCTCCCATACAGAATCTCTTTTTACTGAAATACACTAGCTTGCAACAAACCCAGAATTTCTGAACGCCACATATGTGTGGTGTGACACTTTTTGATTCCAGGTTGGCCAATTGCCTAACAAGTACAGCATCCTGAAGCACAGTGTAATTTCGTACATGAAGGAAGAATTGTGTCGGCATTATTGATAATGCTCTGTTGTATCCAGATCCCCTATCGGCTTCTGAGTCACCAAATGAGATGACCCTGTAAATATGGCTGCCAAACAGCATGGATGTGGCCTACCCTTCGTTGCAGGTACCTTAGCGACAATCTATTCATGCAGTGACTTTTTCGATGTGATAATTAGTGCATAGTCTATTGTGAAGGTTTCTAAGTGAAAATATAAGCTAGTTAAAAATAGGCCTAGTAACTATTGATTTTTACTTCACTAGTATGAAACATTTTGGCTAGGCCTGCGGGCTAGATTGCCTCCCACACGGTTCTCAAGACCTCGTGCAAGTTGTTTGAGCAATTTATGATATTGATCACAAGTCAGCAACCGGTCTATCTTAGTATTAGCTTATGGTGGAAAACGAACATTTAGAAGTCATTAGGTATATTATACCATCATTAAAATATCCAGATGTCTTCAATAAAGTATATAATATCATGATTGATATTGCTAACTTTAAAGCAGTTCCTAGACACTGTTAGAATATCACTCTCAAACCGTTCTAAAGTTTTCCATTATTGGATACAGAACGAGGTGCTGTTACAGATTTTTCCAACTAGAGTATCTTCTTGGCAGGTATGCAGGTTTTTCTTTGAAATCAAATCACGTCGTGGTGCGGAACTGTCCATAAATCAGTAGTTATAAACTGAATAACTCTAAAATTGCACTTAGATGATATGTTGCAATGTAGCCTCATGCAAAGCCTCTTGGAGGCTCCATGTTCATCTGTGGGCTGCACTCTGTCCTAGCACCAAAATTCTTGTTGACCAATGGTATTTGAACAAAATGAGAATTTTATTGACTATGAAAATCACAAAGATGAAGTTAACATTGTGATTGTATAGTAATATGCTTCTGATTTAGTTAAAAGTTAAGAGAATACATATTAAATGACTGAACATTTTTGTCTGTATCGAGCTCAAGTTAATAAGTGCGCCTGTCAAATAACCCCTTGTCCATATAAGTTCCCAGGATTTGAATAAACATTTTAAAAAGCTAACCAAGATGGTTACTCAGTTATTTACAGTACTTACAGACAAGACAAGATACAGGAATCAAATTTTAAGCCTTTTCTAAATAACCACCACAACCTATGGCAAAGTTTTGTGCTACCTGAAATATTAGAACTTTGTTTTGACTGCCTCAACTGCCTAGTCAAGAGTACATTGACTGTCCAGCAATCATGTAAAACAGAGGCTCTATGTCTGTGGCCATATGACCTGTCTGCAGCGATATGGCCTGTCTGCACAAAAAAGAAGTGTTCATCTTTTTCCCAACCCTCCTTGGTTTCCTCAACATTTGATGAAGATGCTGTTTTAGGAAGATCCAAGCAGATGACAGATGCTTTGTTTGATTGTGTAAATTGATATATATCCAACTCTTATCTCCAGTTGCATTGTTGTAAACCTGTCAGGACCTCTTTTGGTCAAAAATTTTCCAGTGTAAAGTGACACCTATTTACTCTTCGTTATTTTTGCTCCCCGTCAAGAAATGGGTACACAAAATGTTGAAACTCTCCTCACATGCAGATGTCTATGCAAAGTCTTGTTTGTTGCATCCACTCCTATGTTAAACCTCTCCTGCATTGCTTGATATATTACTTGACCACCTACTTTCAACCTTGTTTCTACTGCAGTGATGATTTCAGGCAGAGTCATTTTATTAGCTCTCTATCCCCCTTTAAAATTTGCAAGCCATCTAAGAACAGTTGCTGTGGATGGTGCAGAATTCTCAAGTGTCTCAAAAAGGTGTTTAAGGGACTGTTCTTGCACAAAATTACTTTTAACATTGCAACAAATTATCAAACAAAAGTCATGTTGATTTAGCTCCATTTCAAGGATTCATCAAAAGTTGATGTTGCAACATTTTGGAAAAATTATAAAATGTTACATGAACTGTAGAAATGAACAAATTTTGCAAATATGCCTAAAAAGATGAACTATTTGAATTACCAAATTGCAATTTTGAGTTTGGCCAGAAATTAAATATCTAAATTATATTTGAGTGACCCTTATCTATCTGCCATATCAATTGGTTTGATACATCAATGATACAGAAGTATGTGGTCTTTAGACTGTATATAGGTAAAGTATCTATATTGAGATTATTGATTTTGTAGTTCGTGGCACTACTGGAATACATATAGTTGATGGGACACCTGATTTCACAAATCCACAAAGAGTACTGAGGTGGTGCATAGATCCTTCTCATTATGTTAGTGTGATCTAGTAGATTTGCCTTATCATAATTGTCATCATCATCAATGTCTTCATCATATTGTCGTCTGTCTGTTTCCCATATGCCTCTCACCTAGGTTGACCCTGAGATCAGTGTGGCCTTCAGATTGTTTTAAAGAGGTGATTCAGTTGACTACATTCAATCCACTAGCTGTTACCCCAACAGATACTTATCAGAACTGCAGATCCATATCCACTCACACCCATATGAAAAGTAAAAAATGTATCCTGGGGCCTTGGGCAACATCTTGCCAAATTCTAACAGAATTACCTGACCATCCCTAGGGACCCATTCCTCTGGCAAGAAGATGACATGTGCATAATAATCATCATCTTTTGTGCTGTTCTGTTCTTGCTGTTACTCCCCTCACAGGGCTTGGGCAAACCCCAAGGTCATTGACCTCCTGCCAGTTCATTAAAAGAGGTGATTGAGTTGGCTGTCAGTTACTTAGAACTGCAGCCTGAGCTGCTGAGCCTGATTTTCACTGAAGGGGCCTTTTTGGACAGTTTGCTACTGGTTATCCACATCAGCACCATTTCTGAATCTCTGTGCAATCACTATCAACTTACAGGAAGTGTCTCTCTATGCTCACTCACTAACATGAGGAGGAATCCAACCATGGGCTAGCTTAGCGTCATTGTCATCTTAATCATCATCAATATCATCATCATCAGTAGCATATCTTTAGATTTCATAACTGGTCACAAATGTACTTTATGAAATATTCAATGATTTAGCAATCTTTTTTGGTTTCTTCAATGCCTATTCACAGTTTGATGCTTTTATACATTTTTCCAGGCTTCACATTTATAACAACATGTGGCTTGTCTTTTCTTTCCAAATATTTCTTATTGTTTATCTTATTCTTTTCAGTGAACCAATTCAAGTTTGTAGATGTTTTGCATTTAGTAAAGATGGTTGGCTGTTTGCTTGGTGTAATGCACAAAGGTATGCCTGGCAATTTTATAAAATAAAAACTATTGGCACTTTGTTGAGAATAATTGGCTTTTGCTGATTTCTTGTATGGTCTTATGATTCAATGTTTATTTATTTAATCATGTATTTTGTTGCCATTTTTAATGCATTTTGTACACAAATGCTAGACTATGTATATACAAATATGATACATGTGACCAGTACCCTTCCTGTTCTAAGTGCACATGCTGTCTAGATGCACTTGCTAAATTTTTCTATAGGTAGATAGTAATTCAGTAGAGGCTCTTGTGTCGTTATTTTCAGTATATTTGATTAAAGCTATCTTTCAGTCACTGTGTGAATTGAACTTCTGATGCTTGGTAAATGTAATTTAAAACCCACACATGCAGGCTTTGGTAGGAAAAGCACATGTTTTCATGTGCATGCCCTAGCACATGCCAGCAACTTTCCAGCTCTGCAAAATATCACATGCCTTCATTTGATTTCCTTGAAGTGGCAAGGTATCATTGGGTGAAATGTCTTCATAAGTACTCAGTTGTCATTTTTATTTGTTTTCGCTCCTATAAATGGAGCTGCTTTTATATCTACCCATTGGTATTCACACTTGTTCTCAAAAGCACAACTGATTGGAGGCTTCTTTTATATTGGGGTAATACCCAGGCCTTTTCGTTTCACGCGAGCGATCACTCCCGACCGCGTCAGCACACGCGCAAGCCAAACCACGGGAGCTTGTAATCGTTCTCGCAAAACGGGAAATCTTGTCGAATATCGCTGTTTAATTTTGGAAGAAAATCATTAGTCCCGTTGTCAAAATGTGAAAATTGTTAACAAATGCATTTACCCATCTGAGGTGGTCGCTGCTGGAATTTTTTCTACTCTTATTAATTTTGGTTTTTTGTTAATGCCTATGTAAATCAACTTACACCACTTCTACATCCAAGAATTTCTGTGCATATGTTTGATAAAATACACAATGTAGCGGCGTTTGTTTCGTTTCAACTCAATTTCAAGTTCAAACCAAATGAGTTTTGAAACTTAGAGATACAGATTAGAAACATCTTATAACGCGATGATACAGGCGCGCAACTACGGGGGGGGGGGGGTCCTGGGGGTCCAGACCCCTGCCCTTTTTCTCTAAAGAGCGAAAGTGCCCTTTTTCTAGGGAAATTCGAAACTTCCGTTTAGAAATGAATTGCTTCAATATTGATCTTAACACTGAGATCAGTGGTTGCTAATGAGTTAAGAATGATTACTGTAAATGACACACTCCGGATACGTACTTCAACATAATAGTTCCTTCTGATGAATGATCGACATAACTTTCATTCAATCAATGTAAGTTTCAAGTAATATTTCGATTTTCGTTCAGCAATTCAAGTCGATAACAACTGTTTCTTCGGTTTCTTGTCATTTCATTTTGCGTTCAAGTTCATGGTTGCTTGGAACACAGTTTCTGAATTTTCTTGCACTTGCAGTGGTCCCAAGTAAGTACATAGACGTTTATGCTTTAATATCATTACTAAAGTTCGGAATGAAGTATACTAAAGTTAGGCCCTTTGGGCATGCTGTTCAGGCTAGTTGTTGATGCAATTCGCAGAGGACAGGAGTACAAATGACTTTAATAAGTATGAAGGGCAGGATAACCCTTGAAATACACGGATCTTTGTAAGAAACTACTTGTAAGAAACTCAACTCTCAGATACCAAGAAAGTGAAAGAAACACTTGTACTAGGAAAATAGAACTTAAGAAACTTTTTATCTTGCTTCGTGCACTATTTACTTCATTCCCACCTTTTTCCTGTCTCGGGCCGAGACAGGAAAAAGGTGGAGATAGGCCTATGCAGGTACTTTAAGCTTGGTTTGAAACGCTCTTGTAATGAACATGAAGATAATTATGGAACCTTTAAGAAATTCGTAAGAACTCTTAATGCTGAAAATCTGTAAATTTTAAGAGATCTTCAATACTGGCTAAAGTTCTTGGTTTCTTATAACATACATGAATGTCTTACAACTGCAATGGAACAGTAATCCCAAATAGAATGGTTCTGTTTTGCTTGAACTTTCTGTAGGAAATTGTTCATACGAAAAAGCACTTTCAGAATAAAAGAACATAAATCTGGAACATAGATCCTTAAGTATCAACAATGATCTACATTCACGACTGTAGGGAAATTTTACCTGGAAAGGAAAATCTTATAATGATGTTGGAGTGACATTAAGTCAAACAAACAACCATATAACAGTTGAAAAACATAATCTTTACTAAAAATGAAATCATCTCTATATAGCTATGCATTAAACAGCTCTTGATCTCTGAATGGCGACGAGATTTATTGTATTTCTGTTTGGTTCAGAGGAAATGTTTATCCGATGTATATTTTATCGTTAGACTTGAAAGTAGCAAAATCAGGAGAATGCCTCGAATATTTCTTCCGTTTCTAAATCCAAAGAACATAATCTTAGGCTTATCCCCTTTACACAAAATTTCTTATTGTGCCCTTTTTGTCGCCTGGACCCCTGCCCTCTAAAATTCCTAGTTGCGCGCCTGTGATATCCTTGAAAGAGCCTTGGGTATTTGTCCTGAAAGACGGCAGAAGACGAAAATGAGTGAGCCTCCAAGTAAAAGGCTACATTTGATGGAACTGTACAAGAAGGAGATAACATCAGTTTTGTCGATGACGAATCTGATAACGAATTTTGGAGCGATTCAGGAATTTCAGACAGCGAAAGCGAGTGAACTCTGAACAAATAGAAGTAGACGTTTCATAACACTATTTATTTGTAACTTTCCATTTAAAGCTAAAATTGTAATTTGATCTTGATACAGTATAATTGTCATTGACATTCAAGTGATTTCTAGTAGGGTTATACTGTTTTCATAATGCTTTTAGCATTATGCTGTTGTTTTCTATCATGTGCCAAGCTAGTGGCCAAGTAGTTCTTGATGTTACTTCTTAAATCAACATGATTGTATATATGTCTTTACTTGAGCGATCGCTCGCGCAAGAGAAATCACGCAAGGGTTTGTCCACTAATAGAGCCCGGTAGTGTGAACACACAGTCAAAAATAGAGCAAAGCATATCTGTTTTTGCCCCCAAAATGGAGTAATTTGAATCATGACACAGTAATTCATATTTGTCTAGAAAACACCTAAGATTAATTTTTTGTATTTTTTCAACATCAGTTTCTAGGTAAGAAGTCAATCCAAGCTAGCTATTTGAAGAAAATCTATTTATAGGAACCACTTAAAAAAGTTTAGAATAGTAATATTGAACTTATGCTTTGAGCATCATTTTTCCAAATAGTAATCTAAGAATATTAAAAATTTCTTTAGAAATTCATATATTAGGTTTTCACAGTATTTATATCAATCTCTGTGATTTACCGTTGAGCAATCCATTTTTGGCATTGACATCTTCATGACATTCTGATTTTACCTAAAATAAGGCTTTTTTATACTTTCCAGCATCATGTAGCCCAGTACATGCTTTTTAAGAAACATGCATATATGAGTTGAACCTGTTTCTTAATGTTTAAAATTTTCGACCTGTGGGTTTTTTATTCCATATTTCTTAAGAAATCACTCAAGTTTAGACTTTCAAGCCAGTACAGTGTTCACTACCAGGTTTTAGAATGTAAATAGGAAAAAAGCTGGTATGGTCTGTATTAGACAATGTCAGAAGTACATTTCTCTTTGGTTTGAAGTGCTTTAGTGCAGTCATCTTCATCAAGCAGCCTTACAATGGAAAAAATCACAAACAGTGAGCTATATGCCTTTTTACAGAATGGAGATGTAGATTTTATTCGGAGCCCAACTTTGCGTATGCTGTTGCAGTCCTTTCAGTGAGTAAATTAGACGCGCGCTCCCAATCGCGCGCATTAGATCGTTTGCGTGCGCTAAACATTCAGTTGTGAGGGCCTTGCTTAGTACTTGGATATATATTTTTCATAAAGCTGGCGCGAACGACAAATTGAGCGCGTGAGCTGAGCTGGGCGCGTGCCTGCGCGTTCGTGTGCGATTGTGCGTGTCTCATTGAAAGGCCTGCTGTTGAGTTGGTTTCCCTCCAAATGGTTGTTGTTTCAATAGAGCCACTCCTAGGAAATGTTTAGACAGAGTTTGAAGATCATAAAAGTTTCTAGAAGAAATACCAACCCAAATACAGTACTGCAAAATATATAGAAGAGACTCCTGTTTTATATGGGAAGATTGAATTGATCCGCCATTTTCTTCCATGACTTTCTAAGTTTTGTTTTAAATAGCCCATTGGATTCGCTTTTCTAGTAGCGTGTTTTTACCTATTCAAGCAAAACTAATTTTTTGGGCCGAGGACCCCCAAATCAGAAAATTTGTCTTTTTTGTTTTCTAATATGTAGCTTACTGATATCGTGTCAACAGGTTCCAGCCAGTATCAGGTCATGAGGAATTCAATAAATATATCTAAATGTCTACTTGACTCCCTGCCTGAGACCAATTTCGGGGGTGGACGAGGTGGGACACCCCCAGCTGTGATGCTTAGATGGTTGATAAATTTATATGATTTAGAACATTGTCGGTAAATCTACATGTTCTACTACTTACTCGTTAAATATGCTGTGTCAGATTTTAGTTTGGGATATTATCTACCTTCAAGGTGTAGTCACTGATCCCTGTAAATGATTGTAAATTTGCGCATGATTCATAGATCTGAATGTCTATACAAGTAGTAACTATAAAAGGGGTCCTGTGGAGTCACCAATTTTGTTAAGGTTTATATTGAAAATTATTGCCTTACACCCCCACCTCCAGTTTTGGATGGCACACCACTGTACTGACGACACGAATGTAGAGAAGCTTGTCAATACAAACTAGTCCAAAGTTTTCAGTTATGAAATTGTATTGTTTGAATGTGTAGCCCCAAGTTAGCTTTTTATTTCCAGTTTGCAGGTATTTGATTTAAAATGTAATCAGAAGATACTGGAAAAGTCAAAGCAGAAAATATCCCAATTGTCATTTTCATCTGGTGGAAATTTCCTGTCTTCTTGGGAGGGCTATTTCACTACACCAGATAACCCCAAAGGTTTCAATAACCTTGAAATATGTCAAATTGGAGATGGACGTGTTATTAAGAGCTTTGTACAAAAGAGGCAAGATAATTGGTGAGTGTTACGTACACCAATCCATTTACAACAAAAATTCTTTTGAGCAAGTTATAATTTCTGACTTTCAGAATTGCAGTCTTACTATAAATTGTACGATGAGGGCGACGACAAAAAAGACATCTTCAATGTATTTTCATATGATAACTAGGACATAAATCTATGTTACTCTTTAAGGCCTGAAGATAGCGACAAAACCTTTGTGAAAACAGCGGCAAGACCGTTGAACGTTTGACTCTAGCTAGAGTCATCGCCCACACATTGAACTAAGAGTTGTCTGTTTTAGAGAGGGTTGTGAAGTCCTCAGGTGTGTTCTTTAATAGAAGGACTAGGTGATTTGAAATCCTGTCCATGTTTGCTAATTCCCAAATGCACTCTTCAACGTGCGAACGATTATGAGATGCTTTTCCATAGTAAATGGGCGCTGCAGTCACTACACGTAAGTACGTGTATTGCATTTACGTGTGTCTTTTAAAAATGCATTGAAAATGCCTTTTTTGTCGTCGTCCTCATCGTGCAAAAGTTATAAATTTGTAGAAGTTTCATATTTATTACCCCATAATCCTAATGGGTTTTGAAGAATTTTGAAATAACGATAGCAAATGGTGATAGTTTTACTGAGAAAAAGTAATCATTCCAAAAGCCAGTTGAGTTAAGAGTTGGCAAACATATTTACGTGTAATGTTTGTATTTCCACTTTCTTATAGCTTACTGAATGGGTTCTTGTTATGTTAGGAAACATGTTGTTAATGCTAGATTGATTGTTTCTAAGAGATTTTCAATTATATCTCCCAAAGGCATTTATGATTAGTAGGAATTAGTTGCTTATAGTCTGCGCTCTTTTTTATAAGAACACACTTCATAGGAGCACTGGGGCTCAATTTCCCAAAGAGGTATTAGCACTACTAGAACATGCTCAGCCTCAGGTGAGAATTTTCATAAGCACATAGCTGCCAACATTAGGCAGAGAAATTCAGATGAGGTTGTTGGTGAATATCAGCATTTTTGCTATATTTTCAAAAGAAGCCTGGCCAAATTTCATAGAAACTCAAGAAGAACCAGTTTTATAATATTTGAGCCTAAATCATGGGAAAATTATTAGTGTAGAACCTCAGCCAAAATTATATGGTTTTCACTATAACACGAAAAAGTAGGGACATTCTTTTAGCATACTGAAAGCTGTTTTCGTCCGACAGAGTGCTTAAAGAATGTTCCCGCTTTTTCGTGCTATAGTGAACTTTTGTGAAGTACCAACAGACTTTATCTGGCTTTGTAAGAGAGTATATTATGGAAGTCTGTAGTGATTATGAGACTGATGATGAACTTACTGTGGTTCAAATCTCTTCCAGGGAACCACAGTGGTCAGATGATGAATTATTGTGTGCAAGGAGTGTTAATAATGAAGTTCATTTTTATGAAAATAGAGATTTCAGTAAGTTCTTCCAATTTCTTTTTCCATTCATTTAATTTATTACCTTGAAATTATACCCTACTATACTTTATAAGTACTATGCAACAATACGAGAACTATACCACTGGGAGTAAAATACAATTGATACTCCATGGCCTTAACCAGTAGCGGATCCTGAGGGGACCGGGGGCCATAGCCCCCTAACAATAGATTCAACATGGTTCAGCCTTTCTCTTTAGAGCCAATATAAGATTTCGTCCTAATGGCCCCCTCCAATGATCCATGCTAGATCCTCCACTGGCCATAACATTAAGATGCACGACACTAACATATAAAACACAAGGAAAGACCATACATTACCTACTTACAAACATAGATAAAGGATGACGTCAGCATAAAAGTGATACAAGTTAAACTGACAAAAAGGTATGTACTAATGTATGGGATTTTGTAGTAATGGAGCATTTGAAAGCATTCTGTAGCATTAATTATCTTGAGGGCTGCCTCAACTAGTTCCTTCTTGACTTCAATAGTTAGCCTTTGGTCGCTGTAGAAAATGAATTGAAGTAGTGCTTCATTTGAAAAAGAGGATAGCCCACGGGGTAGCAACATTGCCTATACACTGTTGAGAAGATACGATCTGGGCCCGTTAAAGCTATGACAGAGCAGCAGGAAATGTTCTGTGTCCTCTACCTCATCATTTGCGGGACATAAAGGGTTGATTGTATCTCTGAAGTTATGCTTAAATTTGTCAAAGTTTAGTTTGCTAAATCCTACCCATAGCTGAGTACGAACAGCTAGTCCTTTAGGATCATAAATACCATACATAGAGCTAAGGGTTGGTTGAATGCGCCTCAGCAATTTTGATTTACAAATGCTCAGTGAGGGTGATAATCTATTGTCTAGATTAAGGGTATTCCATTTAGACAGTGGGGTTAAAAGCTCTCCTTGAATCTTGCCGTTCATGCCTTTACTCTAAAACCCATCATAAATGAGCCAAAATTAATTAACGTCCCCCCGTTTAATATGGATTTTTAGAGTATCTGCCCAATTATGGCAGCTCTACGAGAAGTGTACATTTCTTGTTGTAGTTGCGGAATTGGGTCTCTTGTGTAATCAGGGGTAATATACTTTTAAAAAAGGACAAGGCGTCTGGCCCAACATCGTAAGCTTAGGGATTTCCAGCCAAGTTCGTCATAAAGCGTCTCACGTGATGTTCTTTCCCATGCACTTTGAGAGTCACTTCATCTGCTTGCTTTATTGGATCTGGATTAAATTAAATGCCCCAGTTTTGCACATAAGTTTTGACCACGTGTCAGGATCGTGATTAATGTTGGATGCAGCCTGATTTGGATCATGAACAATAGGGAAGAGAGTGGTGCTGTCAGCAAAGAGTTTGACATTACATTTAAGATTATCCGTCAAGTCATTGTTTCACTGATGTACACAGGGACGAAAAGTGGACCTAAGATAGAGCCCTGAGGGACGCCAACAGTAACTTCACCCCACTCAGGTGTTTTACTGCTCAAAAACTGTGCGCTGTTTTCTGTTAGTATGGAAACTTTTGATAAGTGAGAGCAATTTCCTGCGGCGCCACAACGACGAAGTATATAAACAAGACTTACATGCCGAACCCTGTCAAATGCTGTAGATATGTCAAGATATACGGATCGCACATCTAGGGATGGATTGCAATCAAAAACAGTAAATATTGTATGAAAAACTGACAGTAGCTGATTAATTATAGAATCATTAGGACAAAACCCCGTTTGATTTCGGCTCAATAACTTATTGTCGCTTAGTTTGTAAGACAATTTTCATTATCTCTAGTTGTTTGTGGAGGGTATCTTAAAGTATTTTTCAAGAATTCCCCCCGAGATTGGAAGGAGGGATATTGGACAATAATTTTGTTTCAGACGTTTGTTGTTTTTTTTGGACAGGGACAATGTTGGCTTTTTCCAGGTATCTGGAAAAATGCCATTTAAAATGCCATTTTCAAATATTATTTTAAGGGTGAATCACTAAACCATCATCTCTAGTCTTTATCATACGCACTGTGATTTCATGCCAACTGTGAGCTTTATTAGGTTTTAAGAATCAAATTATTTTTTATTTGCTCTTCGAAATGTGGGTACTGGTCAACTGAGGAAAATTGCATGCGGTGATTTAGGGAACTTTGCTGCCCGTATCGATCATAATACACTGACGAATGAAACAGTCATCGAAAATTTATGCTTTAGCTGACATATTCAGGATGAATACATCATTTTCCAGAGGTGATATTACCGGAACCTTGGTTTTATTTCAATCTTGTTTATTAAGGACCAATAACTTTTTTGACCAGTGTCTGACAGGGTTCTGCTGATTTTCATAAGTTACTTGTGTTTGGTATCCTCTGTTACTTTGCATCCTTGAGAAATCATACGCTGAATTCCTTAGAATTATACATATGACTTCCCATTTCTTATGAAGGACTTAAATGCTCCATTTTTTTTTCCGGTGAAAATTTTTTATGGGCTTTGTTATCCAATGTGCCTGCAGAGGCCTTACTGTCATGAATTTGTTAGGTATGAGATTGGTAGAAATATTCAGTAGGACTTCATTCAACATGCTGATTTGCTGCTTGGAACAGCTGGCTTCGTCCAGAGTTTCACGCCAACGATACATTTATGTACTTCTTTCAATTGCAATTACATATGCTCGATCATAAAACCAGATCCTGCGATTAAAGGATGGAGGAGCTAGATTGTTTACGGCTAGTACGCTATGGACAGTGGTGGTGTAGGGTGTGGGGTGAACGTTGTAGTTGCTCATGTAGGATAGGGTGAACGCCGATCTCAGGGAAAGCACTTTGATTGGCCCGTGAATATTAAGTCGATGCAGGACCTTGATTCACCCATAAATGCGTTGGTTCTGAGATCAATTGATGAAGACCAAGATCAGGTGTTAGTGAGTCAGAAGTTCATTGTAAGTTATTTCCTAAAATGTGTTCAAAATTGAATTGAACCGATCTCACAAAAAATGTATCAAAAGCCATCATATGAGCTACCCCTTTTGTCTGATTTTGGTTTCCAAAATTGGGGGTGCAGCCTAAGTGAGGAGTGCATCATTCCTTAGGGAAAGCATTCATCGATAAGAATGACTTTTGCTATTTTCACACATTGCAGAATTTAATGGGATGGAAAATTTCAAGGCATTTTTGCCGATATCATATTAAGATGAGAAGTGAATTTTTCGGACATTTTTACATAGTTTGATTCAGTAACATTTTATGATATCTGCTGAGGCCTTATATTTCAATTCTCTGAGTTAATTACATCTGAGTGAAAGATTATATTTCAAAAAGAACTGAAAGTTACCAATCTGGGCCTGAATATCCTTAGATAGGAATGATAATATCAGAATACAGAATCAACAGGGATCGGCCTTTAAACACGGTTCAACTTTGAATAGAAGCTTTTTGCAGACATTGGAGTTTTCAACTTGAGTTTTGTAGTTTTGGTAAAATGGCTGTTTGGAGGAAGGAAATAATATTTGGTATTTTGAAAAGTTATAACGTCTGTTGAGCACTCCATCATAAAGCTAGTGTTTTGCAACTTCTGGATCTCTTCCTTATCTCGCAGTTTTACTAACAGGAAAAGAAGAGGCTCATCATACATTCTTTAGACAGCTTTGTCTTACTGACAATGTGTTTGAATAGCCAATCTACTTCTTCAAGATAATTTGAGATTCCACAGGAGAGGCACGTTGTAGCTAAATATGAATTTTCACTCTGACGAATATCACAGTTTTGGAAAATATGGAGTTATTCATATCTCACTTATGAAAATGGTCAAAAATAGATCCATTTTCCGTAAGATTTCATGGATGAAGAGTGGAATTTTCCATAGCAAATTTCGCATTGCTTTTTTTGCAAAATTGCTTTTCTCTTTCTAAATTATAGGAAAATTTATTGTAATTTAGTAAGTTTCATATTCTCGCAGTTGTGTTAAAAGCAGGAGAAAATTAACTCCCAATAACCTCTTTAGTTTTTGGCTTGAATTCATAATTAGATGGTAGGATTCTATCTTTAGCTGTTTATTGGTGCTTTTCATAATGATGCCAGTTGTTGCAACATTTTACTCTATAAACTTGGCCTTTGTCACTTTTCTGGAATTTCTTTAGTTTCTGTAACTGAGAATAGAAGCAAACTCAAGAACGCAAATTTGTTGGAAATGCCCATCCTTCAGCCCACCGTGGACATTTGATACCTTAAATAGCGGCTGTGGTCTATACCGGGTGAGGGGTGGAGGCAGCTGAAAGATAAATTTTGTGGCAAAACTTATATATGATTGATTTATGGCCTGTGGAAGTATGTTCTATCCGTTGGTTTGTCATTTATTATTATTGTTATGGCACTTGTTTTCAAATTTTCGAACAGAGCTATTGTAGCACAGTTTTGCAATTAGCATAGTTTTAAGTCTTACTTATGTATTGTTTATCAAGTAGTAGAACTTTTTTCCTTAATTCTGTTTCATAATTTTCAATCTAGATGCAGTCTCAAAAAAACTCTATCAACAGAACGTCACAAGCTTTTCGCTTGCTCCAGGCCCCCCTCCATACAAGGTTGCCATCTTTGTCAAAGGCACAAAAGTGAGTAGTTGGCAGTGTAAATAACTGTAACTGTTGGTCATCTTGATATCTCTCTTTGTCTTTCTGCGCAGTGCATGTTATCATATCAAGTCACTCTTCTGATTATATGTGAATGGCTGGGTGCCAAAATTATTGGAATATTCACCCACCAAGAATTATGGCTCAGACCACACCTCAGCCTCTAGTTTGGGTAGTTTCGCACTCCAAGTTACAAATGAGTACCAGATAGCAGTAGTGGGGGATAGTAACATTGAAGAATGAAACCGGCTACCCTAACTCACTAGGCTAACAGCACAGGGTAAGTGACCTCTCTAGTGATTTCTCTAGTGAGTGCGGTACTCAGAGATGAAGATTTTTGTCTTTTTGTCTTTCAAGGACGGTCTTCAAGATTTAACATGTTTAATCTCATAGACTATTTTTCAGAGACGAAAGACTACAATCTTTCGTGTGCAGATTTCACACCACAAGTCCAGTTTTGCTGTTGAGAAGCGCATGCGATATGTTGCTCCCTAGTATGAAAAAATGCTTTAATTGCCGCACAAAGTAAGATAAGTGCCACAAATGACAAAGAATATCAAACTCGTTAGAAAGTTTGCTTTTGCTTAAAGACCTCTGTACACGAGAGGAATTTGCCTCAGCAAAGTACTACAAATGACATTTTGCTTAAGCAAAATTTTCTCGTGTGCGCGTGTGCGCCAAGCATAATCAACTATATGTTTGGTTGACCATTCAGCAAATCTGTAGATCATATATTCAGCAAATCTGTAGATCATCTATTCAGCAAATCTGTCAATCAACCAGTCAGTCATAAACTATGCTTATCCTTTTGATCCTTTTGATTGTATTTCTCTCTTTTCAATAGGCAGCTCCTTCATTTGTTCGAATGTTCCAGTTTCCTAATTTGGAGAATCAAAAGGCATTGGCTAACAAAAGTTTCTTCAAGGCAGATAGAGTTGAAATGCATTGGAACAAAAAGGGTATTATCCGTATTTCGGTTAGAATATACTTTTATGATTTTTTGGTGAGTGAAGCTTGTTAGCCTATTTTGAATGGGACTATTTGGAAATCGGAAACCAAGGAGTTGTTAGTAGGGAGATATGAAAAATATGACAGAACTTCTTCGAAATTACCCTGCAGAATTGCCGATGACAACCATTGAACTGTAAATAATTGGAACGAGAACTCGTCTGTTCCGAACTGTGTCGAAAAATAACCGCATGGGGCTTCTAGCTGCTGCATTTGGTGGGAAGTGTTTAAATATGCCTGTCTGCTTTGTAGTCTTCGATTGTACAAACAAGCAAAAATCGAATAGAAATAACGGGAAAAAATCGAGCGAAGTAGGGAAACATTCGAGTTGCGAGGGAGGATCTCCAGAGAGAGTTCATCTTGCATTTCATAGGTAGTTTTTTTACTTTTATACAATTTTGTGTTCACATTTAGGCCCAAACGTAAAATTCCTGCACTATAAAATTTAACAAACTAGAAGAAAGTAGACCAAAATGTCATTCATAAAAGTGAACCTAAGCCAAAGTAGATTTATGTCGGCCATTGCTTGCATACATCAGATAGCATATGGTCTGCTCGGAAACTTGTATCTGGCCCTGAAGTGTGGTACGAGCACATCGAACTGATCTGATGAATATTTTCTCTCCAGCGCCGTATAGAAAACTTCAGTCCTCTTTTCCATAGTACTTTATAAAAAATACTATAAACATATCTGTTTCAAAACATTTGCTAACCTATTCATTTCCTTCAGGTTTCCTTTGAATAAAAATGAAAAATTAGGAAAGTGGCAAGAAGCCATTATACGTCCTAATAAAAATGGAAAGAGATAGGTTGCAACCCCTTATGACTTTATTTGCAGTGAGCATTTCGAACTGACGGACTATGCTGTTCCACCTGGGAGAAATTCTCGTTGTCAGTTGAAGCCTGAAGCTGATCCAACGATCTTTTATAGTCATCTACTGCATTTACTACCAAAGGAAAAACCCTTTATTCATCCAGGAATCAAGCGGAAGGAGCCAAGTCCACCAATTTCTCCAACACAAATCATGCGAGTTCATAACTATACCAGACCACGTTGTGATGTAGGAAAGGAGAATAGCAACACTAGAAGCAAGAAATTAGTTGAGAACAATAGGCTAATTTCCATAAGTATTATGTTACAGAGGAATGTAAGAACTTTACAACAAAAAGTAAGAAGGAAAAGCAATTAAATTCTGGCCCTAAAGCATCTAATCGATGAAATTAAAAGAAAACTAATGATAGTGAAAGGTGAGACTTCATTGCTGCATAGTAGTTTTGATCAATGCCAGTTTTCATTGTTTAGGAGCACCTTACAAAACACAAGCAGAAAGGAGAAGGTGAGCAATATAATAACACAGTAAAAGAATTTACGACAACATTGAACTTCTACTCTGCATAGGCATCAACTTTGTAAGAGGTACATCAAGTTTGCCACATCCATGAATGATTTGGCCTTGGTTGTCAACTTTTGAATGTGAACCTGGTATTTTTGAAGAGGTATTCCAATCATTCTAAAAATTAACTATGGGATATCCAGAAGCGCAAATCTGTTGTCTGATCTTAGATGGCATGGCAATTAGAAAATAAATCTTGTATGATCCTCATACAGATCATTATACGGGCTTTGTTAAATATGGAGATGCTATTGTTTAACCAGATTAGCGTTTGCAACAGAGGCTGTTATGTTCTAGCTTACTGGTATGCATGGTCACTGGGAATGCCCACTTGGAGACTTTTTGATCTGTAAAATTAGTGCCAATGTGCAGATAGTAAGGATTGCACCGACAAAAGCAGCTGAAATTGGCTTAAGGATTGTTTGTGTGAGATATGATGAAACATTTACCAACATGAACATGTTTCAGCAACTTAGCTGCAGCTTTGATGCCGCAATATATGATGCTATTAAAACAGCGTTCGAACATCCAACAATTAAGTGTAATGTTTGTTGAATTTTGGATCCATGTCACATGCTCAAGCTTGCAAGGAACTCTCTTGCAGACCTTTCATTCCTTGCTGACTGTAGTGGGGAAAAAAATTGAATTGAAGTACTTTGAAGATTTACATGCTCTGCAAGAGAAAGAGCGTTCTTTAATTGAAAAATAGGCTAGGGCCAAAACATATAAATTACGGAAAGAACAAAATGAAAGTCTTCTTAGCAGCACAAGCGCTCAGTATCTCAGTAGCGGATGCCTTTGAGTTTCTAAGTGGTGCTCTACATATGGATAAATTCAAGTCATTTGACACATAGTCAAGTTTATGCGATTTATGGACAGGCTATTTGGCATCTTAAATTCACGAGAGCCAATGGCTCATGGGTTTAGACAGCCATTAAGGTTAGCAACAGAAGCTAGATGGAGAGCTGTACTTGAGAGAACAGCTCAGTATCTTCTCTCTCTTAAAGCACCTAATGGTCAGTTGCTAGAGTACCATAGAAGGAAAACATTTGTCATTGGTTTTGTTGCAACAACCAAGTCAACTTTAGAGCTTGCAACTTATTTATTGAAGCGAGAAGACAATCCATTTAAATATATATTAACTTACAAATTCTCACAGGATCATATAGGAGCTGCTTTTATCCTGCATCGGAAGCAAGAACGGATGGAACGATAACCAAAATATTCTGCAGCTGAAATATGCACTCCATAAGTTTGTATAGAATGACTGCATCACAATGCTAATTGCCAGGTATTTGAACAATATACCATTATTCCAGTTTCTAATAACTCTGTCTTTAGTGCAGGCAGGGCTCTACAGACTTGCGAAGTCCAGCCAGAACCAGAAATTGCTACCATTTTAAGCTAGATTGATTGCATGCAACATACAGAGTTTATTGGGAACATATTGTACTATATATCTGTGTTCACTGTTCCAAAGATAATGAAAGATATCAACTGCCAGTTTTGCAAACAATGCTTACTTGTTAAACTAGACAGAAAGAGGCCTAATGACATCTACTACCTTGAATATGATGAAGTGAATGACCCAGCTGCATTTACATTCTTCATTAATAATGGCGGTCTGACAATCCCCTGTGTCTCTACATTCAGAACTCTAAAATGTGCAGAAAAAGTGTTGTATTCAAACTTCCTGTCTGTAAAGAAAATAAATGATAATGAATATCGTGGAATACTTCTTGTGAGAGCACAAGACGAGTGAAGAACTTTTGAGTCACTCCCGCCAGAGTTAAATGCGTTAGTCTTTGAGGAAAATTATGAAAGGTGGCTAGCTAAATGTGTCCCTGACGTACTTTAAAATAGAACTGTCTGTTCACATTCGGAAAATCATAGGATGAGAAAGTTACTAAGGACAGTGTACATAGCCAACGACATCAATTAACAAAATTAATCTTCTTCAAAAATGAATAACTTATGTAAACTGCATTTAAAGGCGCTGGTAAGTATTAAAACTTTCATATTTAAAGTAGATGTGTATATTTAGATTTGAGTTGTTCGAATAATGGTTATCTGTAGCACGTAATTTACCTGGAGGTTGATAGGTAGTATCCTTGCTAACAGAAAATTGAGCTATAAGGATGACATAATCATTATGATATTCACTAGTATGATCTGGCTATAGAATGAAGTAGTACTCTTGAAAATTCCTTAATTCTCTTGAAATCCATTTTGTACATCCATGTACCTCCGACACTATGAACTTGTATGCTGTTATGTACAGTGGCTGCCCCCATTGTCATGAAATCTGAGCTCACTTCTGAGTAGCGCAGAAAAGTAGAATTCTCGTTCCAGTCTTCTGTTTATAGTTCGGTGGTGACAGCCAACTCGGCATATCTTCAGGTTGTCGAATGAATTGTCTCTGTTTACTTTTGAGTCTCATCCTCTTTCGAATCGGTTGTTTTCGGAAGTCGGCCTATTCTCGAGGACATACGGTGGAGCGATTTATTCTTCCTTATGCAAAAGAAGTCAAACCGTTTGAGCAGAAAAGTACCTTGCTGAAATGAATCCATTTGTAAATGAGTTCATTTCTTTATGCAGCAGATGCAGATGTTATCTCAGTTTAATTTTTTGTGGGCCTTCCGTTCGCATACGTCACCTGTTGTACGCCCTCATTTACAATCAGATTTTTAAGGTGCTCCCTAAAAATCCTATAGTAACATTTATAGCAAACCATAGCATTGAAATTTGGCAAATTACTGAAGAAATAGATGGGCTGGCAAGTGTTTACTTTGCGATTTTGAATATGATTGTAGCTAGAATTGAGATCTTTGGCCTATATAGATTTGTACGTGAGCAGTGCTTTTAATATGATTATAAGCATTATTATGAGAACAGAAAGCGATGTATTTTTCAAATCTTGCATAGTTTGATAGAAGATAAGAACCCTTCGTAGCAAAATTGTATTTTTGGTTTTGTGTTATTATTGTATTTTGTTGTTGTACTGTGCATGATTATATTGTATTATGTTATGTTATATTATATTATATTATATTATATTATATTATATTATATTATATTATATTATATTATATTATATTGATTTATATTATATTATTCTTGTCATGTATTGTTATGACAGGTACCTGTCTGCTGATTCTCACTAGCACGGAAGTTGATGCAACAGGTGCCTCTTACTACGGGGAACAAGCTTTACATTTTGTCAGCACCAAAGGAGACGCTGTCCTGGTACCATTTGGTAGGCAGTTTCTATCATATGTCTGTCGGTTGTATTTCTCAAAGTAGTAACGGCCAGATGTTCCTATTAGGGTAAACAGAGGCAAATTTTGTAACAGCCAATCAGGAAGCGTTATCAATAGCCAATCAGAAGCCTTAACGGTGACGTCACTTTGTTTACATTTTGCTTCCCACCCCCTCTAACAATGGGGAAATCCTGGTCGCACAAAAAGGCCGCCAGAGATAGATACGTGGTGGAAACTCTCCCAGTTTTTGGCGGCAAATTTTTAAGAAAACAAACTATGAATCCCTCGCGGCCCTAAGCGATAGCTTTACGAGATTTTTCTACACCGACATTCAAAGTTCACCCTTCTTAAAGTGTATATTAGGCACTCAGGGAGGGTGACTCTAACCCCAAATAACTCATCATTTGTCACCATCAGTACCGTAACATTTCTCAAGGGAGTGCTTTCTCAATAGCCTCTTTAAGTTTAAAATCACTGTCTTACTTTAATTGCATATTTGTCCCTCCCCACTCCCGAGAAATAGGTATTGGTTTGCAAATTTGCTGCGAAAAATTCTGCGAAATGTAGGATTCTGCTACCGAGACCAATGATATAGACCGAGACTTGCACAACACGAGAAGGAGGACAAAGAAAATCAAAACATTGCTTCAACACGAAGTTTTTTCATGATGGCAGCAGCCTGCACAACCTCAATAGACATTTTAACGTTGCCATCCAGTGACTTGAAGTTCAGAAGGGTGCAATGAATGAAGTGTTTCTATTGCCTTCGTAACTTGCGTGTAAGTCAGACTACAAAAGGCTACTGGACGAAAACGTTGCTCGGAGAAGGCCTCTTCCAATTTAGTATGTTGTCGATAAGACAATCAAAGCGACCAGGTACAGCTTCACCGAATATGAGATCTTGGTCTGCATCATCATCGTCGTCACCACCGTCCGTTTGGAGCTCTTCTTCATCATCACTCTCATCGCAAACATCTGGATTTAGTACTGCGTCGTTTGCCTTTTTGCTGAGCTCTTCAACAGATCGCTTTAGTACTTTCTTGCATATTGGGCACGAACCGATGTTTGGGAGTAAGCACGTTATGTGGAATGAATGACCGCATCCATGAAATACACGCCACATGGAGTCTTCCGTAAGTGCGCAGTTTGTCAAGTCGCATGTTCTACAATGAAAATTGGACAAGAAGCAAGGAAGATTATTATCGGGGAACATTTGGTTGTGAGTACTGGCCTGATTACTAGTCATGTAAACATGAAAATTCTGCTTCGGGCAAATCTTGTTGATAATATATTGTCTCTATATAAAAAAATTATAAAATGTTTATATCTATATAAAATGCATTTTAGAGAGTTATAGCCAATGTACTTCATATGGTACTTTAACTGGAGTTTTGACACAAATCATCTAAAAACCAATCAATGATATAGTTTTATTATTTGGGAGAATGCAGTGCAATTGCACCCCTGACTTCTCCCCTCCCCTGCACACATTACTTACAGATAAGAAGGGCTTACTTGTTTGGATCTGGAGAAGATTCATGGCTCAAAAAGCCTAATGGTAGGACATCATTGGTCACAGTTTTTTCAGCACCAACAATAGTAGGTAAGTTCCATGTTGTCCATGTTGGCAATTAAAGTAAGACAGTGATTTTAAACTTAAAGAGGCTATTGAGAAAGCACTCCCTTGAGAAATGTTACGGTACTGATGGTGACAAATGATGAGTTATTTGGGGTTAGAGTCACCCTCCCTGAGTGCCTAATATACACTTTAAGAAGGGTGAACTTTGAATGTCGGTGTAGAAAAATCTCGTAAAGCTATCGCTTAGGGCCGCGAGGGATTCATAGTTTGTTTTCTTAAAAATTTGCCGCCAAAAACTGGGAGAGTTTCCACCACGTATCTATCTCTGGCGGCCTTTTTGTGCGACCAGGATTTCCCCATTGTTAGAGGGGGTGGGAAGCAAAATGTAAACAAAGTGACGTCACCGTTAAGGCTTCTGATTGGCTATTGATAACGCTTCCTGATTGGCTGTTACAAAATTTGCCTCTGTTATTAGGGTAGTAATCAAAGAACTTGGTGTGGCCGAGTTTGCAGACTGAATCTCCATTGTGCATATGCTGTACGTGTTAATTATGAGCCATAAAAGTAAGCTGATATCATTGGTATGAGTCAAATTATGGCTCCAGTTAGGCTAGATTGGCAGTATTGGTTGATCCTAAAGGGACTGGATGAGAACCTATGAAGCTATGGATAGGCATGGTTCTCCTGTGTATGGAAGCAATAGGGTTGTCTACAATGGTGGCCAAAAGTCCTGGGACGTTTTACACTTTTTGTATTCTGCAATGAACTTTCACCCTCCCCCCTCAAGTAATATTGGTTTTTAGGAGAAGTTCATTCGATAATGAGAGACTTTCCCGTGCACGCCAACTTCAGATGTTCAACAGACGAACCAAAATTTTTCTATGGGGGAGGGGGTATGTAGGTAGCAACGATGAAAATATGTAAAGGAAATGGGTTTTGTCAGTTTTTTTTAAGTCTCCTGATGACTTTTTGCGAGTATTGTAGCAATGGACAATGTTGTAGAACCCTACTTATTTATTCCCTCAGGCTTGGTACAATTGAGAATCTGAGAAATTTTTGCAGAAATTTTCTATACTTAGTAGTAAATACTGGGGTTAACACTTTTCTTTAGCTAGATCTTGGTTTGATCCTAGCACTATTGTCAAGTTAAGCAATAAAGCACTTTGTCGATATTTTCAGACATATAAGTAGTTCGGGCACAGGACAAAAGAGCATGAAGAGCCACGGTTACTCAGCTTAATGAGCTTTTCGTCAATTGACGATGGAGTTGTTCAGTTCTAAGACGACGTGGTACTAGAAATTATGGCAGAAGTTTTCAGTATCACGCTGTTTACGCAGTTTGATATCCAGCGCTGTAAAGATATCCGATAGTTTTTGAGCTTAAAAAAGTTAGAGCCCCCCACCCCCCCACCCCCAGAGAGAGAACTTTGATTATATTTGATATCCTTATTACTTTTCATGTATTCCAACTCCTGGACTTTGGATGTATTAATTCTCAGAAAGAGAAGCAAATGGATGATACGACCTAAGTAGAGGTTTAAGATCCAAAGAATATTGAAGTTCTTGCTCAAAGCATAGTGTGAGATTATTGAAATATACTGTGCGATATAAGACAGAAATTTTGATTTAAATTTTGATTTAAATTAATCAGGTAATCATGGATCGTTACCCCCAACTAATTAAATATTCTTTCTCGTTGTCAAATATTCCTGCTGCTCTTGGTGGGAGTTATGTTAATGAATTTTATTCCCGTTTTTTACAGACAAGAAGGGCCCAATTTATGCTGTTGATTGGAATCCGAATTCTACTGAATTTTGTGTCATTTACGGATGTATCTTTTTCAATTGTATATTTGATCGCAAGAGCTGCCATCACCTGTATTGTTGACTAAGTTTGCATTGTCATTATCATATATGGCTATTTTTATCTGTGTTGTTGTCCTTTTTTTACTATTTGATTTCTCAAGCATGTTTTTGTATCATTTATCGAAGTAATGGTATAGTTTACGAATTTTTATGCTGATGTGGCCTTTGGTTCTTATTCAGCACCATGCAGAGACTAGCTGACAGAACAAAAATGTTCCTTTGAGCATCACAGATTTAGCATTTTCGTACTGAAGTTTAAAGTTGAGCCTCTGGTTCAAATTAAGAATGGTTGAATAGACCTTTGAGTAGCGTGTACCGGAATTCCGGTTTGCCGGAAAACCCCACCGTTTAAATTCAGTCCCGGCTGGATTTCCAAAGATATGTGCCGGATTTTAATGGGTGTTTTAAAGAGCGCAGTGGACAATAGCACTCAAAATTACACTTATGACATTTCTTTTATTTTCAACAATGCAAGAAAAGTAATAGTCGAAGTTTCCCAAATGTTTTGATGTGAAAACAGTGGTTTTTGACCATATCTGGGAAGGAGTCTTGATCTCTTGTTTTCAATAGTGTGCCCAGCTTCAGAAAAGAGCCTCTCGGAAAAAGCGGTGGATGCAGACGTCGACAGAAACCTATCGACTAACTTTGCACATGGGAACAGAGGCGTAGCTAGTTGGGGGTGTGGGGAGTGTCCATCAGGTGACCATTGGAAAACGGTAGAGTCAGAAGCCTTTAAAATGGAGAACATAAAAATGAAAGGTATATGTATAAATGTGCTGCATAAATCAAGTGGATGATCTACTTGATTTATGTCCCCCCGCTGTCCCCCCCCCCAATATTTTAACAATGGGAAAATTTTGGCAGATGTCCAGAACTACAGCATATCTATCTTGAATTTATTGAAAGACGTTTTTCACTGCTAGAAATAAAGCGAGCAACTATAAACAATTATTTTGAGGCGAAACATTTGACTAAACCTCTTGCACTTAGATTTTATCGATTTGAAATGAAGTTGCATATAACATCTGTTAAGGAAAATCGGACAATAATTTTTGACACCCTCCAACATTTGAATTATCAGTCACCTTCCTGGGAATACTGTATGGCGTTGTCTCCACAATAGAAAAGACACTCAGCCTTCCCAATTGTGTTCATTTTATAGCACTCAAAGTATGGAATGAGACTTCTTCTGAATTTCATGAATTACCAATGCTAGGTCGTTTCAAACACTATTTAAACACGCGTATCTACAGAGCTAAAACACACAACCTCTGGAAAAACTGCAAATTGGCTTTTAAAGGGCTTCTCACTGAAATAGTTCTATCTGTAAATTGTTGTTTAAATATTCTATTGCTTGAGGGTTTCTTTATTTAAGAATATTAAATGAAATGAAATTTTTATAATTCACCACAGCTTTTGTGAAGCTTTCAAACAAGCAATAAGGTGCATTACATTGTTGCAATTTATTTTCAATGAACAAAGTACTATAGTTTGATGCATTTGCAGTACATAGAAAATGCGGCCAAGTTCGGTCCGATTTTTGAAATATTGGCTGGAAAATCGGATTCCCGCCGTATTGAGAAATCTCTTTTCCGCTACACCTCCAACTCTGATAGAGTATTATGGTGACGTTTACCTGATGTAAATATGTTGAGCAGTTCAAAAGTCATGCAACTTTTAGGCTATTAATTTTATGTCATATTTCAAATGTTTATATTAGAGATCAGTATTAGCTTATTTGGGTTTGACAGATCTCAGATTCAGCAATGGGATTTGCTTATAATTGACTTCCAAATAGTAACTGTAGAGCAGGCCAAATTTTGAGACTGGGTGTTTTTGATTTTGGTTCACCTTTTGGTCTTTACTCCACATTTTAGACTCTGCTTAGTGTCGGGCGCAAAAACTGCTCTCAGTTTGCTTGAAAATCTACCCGCTTTTTAATTCAGTATTGAAATATGGATGTTGATGGTGCCTTTCCTTTCTATTTTGAGTCTTCCTTGACTGTGAAATCAGATATGCCTGCGAAGGCAAAGATTTACAACATCAAGTGTGAGCCTGTTTTTGATTTTGGTAGTGGGCAAAGAAATCTATGTTACTATAATCCACATGGAAATAATATCCTTTTCAATGAATGATGTATTTAGTCGCCTAGTAGTTTGAAGCTTCGATTTTAACATTTCATTTCTTGACTTGATCTTAGTCTTAGGTGTATGACAAGCTGCATATTTCCAATGAGATTTGGTGGCAACATTGAAGGTTATAGTGAGATGTACGGTAGGAGGAGTCAATTTTGGCAGAGGGAACTAGCATAATCAAGATAAAACGGACTTCTTGCGTTCTGTTGTTATAAATCAAACTATAGAGGTGGACCAGTCTCATAACTTTACCAATAGATTTAAAATATATATATATATATATATATATATATATATATATATATATATATATATATATATATATATATATATATATATATATATATATATATATATATATATATATATATATATATATATATATATATATAAAGTTCTATAGTAGATGGTAAAAGCAGCGCAAAACAAGCAATCCAGACCATACTACTTTTTGTAGGTTAGGAGGCTCGCCATTTTCCTCAGGGGAGGAAATCGGATTGTGTCATCAATCTGTTGCAAATTGTCGATCATAGAATATATAAGAGGCAAAGTTTACTTGATGATGCTTTTAGGATATATGACGAGATATTGCAATTGATCCTTTTCAATTGATATTGGAATTAAAAGCATGAAAGTCCTCTTTATTCTTATTCTTGTTCTTATTAGGTGCAGTTACTTGATCCATAATATAATATATTTGTGTGCTTGAAACTTTTATCTTTCATAATGTTGAACACAGGTTATCTGTTGTGAAGTTTGCATCTCTTTAACTTGGATTCAATTCTATGCTTAGCTGGCTTTGGAAATCTTCGCGGCGTAATGGTGAGTACTTAGTAATGGCAACAGTGGTACTATCATGAGGGATTTTGGCAGATCTTCTGTTAAGATTTGAAGGCGAGAATATGTTGTTTCCAACTGTTCCCCTAAAACAGATCCCAAAATACGACGTAGAACTTATAAATGTCAAGCTTAGTCATGGTGGGAGCGAGCTCGAAAACTTATTGGCGAAATTGGGAGACGTCCCATAAAATTTTGCAGGTTAGAACTGATGGTTTTGTACGTTGGAAGATTTAGAACATATGGAAGTAACTTTTAACTTTGATTAACTTGAAAATGCGTGCTTTTTGCTCAAAAGTTGTTTTGAATGTGATGATTATATGCTGATTTGCAGCATATTCTGCATTTCTTAGAATAGAGCTGGGTTATTATTAAGGTTTGACCTCAAAATTGTAAAAAATTATAAATTTTAAGTTTTCCTTTTATTTTTTCAATTTTAAGTTGCAGGTCCACATCAGCCATCTAGAGGCCGCCGTTTTCTCTTAACCTACATTATTGTTATTGAGTGCTGTTATTGATATTGTTGTTTTAGTCTGGTCATTTTTATTCCTGATTAGGAAATTTGGAATGTTAAAGACAAGCGACTGATAAGCAAGCCAACGGTATGTTATTTACATTCAAGCTAGGATGTTGTACTGACTGGTTAGTGGAATTTTTCTAGGTTAGGTCTTAGCAAGTATTATCAGTCAATTCACTGGCTCTTCTTGGGTTTTATCCATTACATTTTTCAGTTGCTGTCTGTCCTGCAGCTTTTACTATAGCTCGATCCTGACACAACTTTCAATATATTTTTAGTCAGTGATCGTTACAGTTTATCCGAAGCAAATGCGCCAGCTGTAGTTTTAGGACTCTTTGACCTAGCTGAAAGCATAAATTTTTGAATGATTGTTTATGTTTACAAAGCAAAAATGCACATGTGTCGTCCCTCTATGTCAGTTTGTTGCAGCATCTCATCGAGAGTACCCTTTTGGTTGACAAATCCCAATTATCTGACCACTTGGTTATGATTTATATTATGATACTTAACAAGATTTATCCCGAGAGTCTTTACGCTGAATTTACTGAATGACCCTCGATAGGCAAGTATGACGCAAGAAGTAGAACCGATCTCCAAATCCCTAGGTTGAATCTAGACTATAGTTGAAAAACCTACAGCAATACTGTCTACCGTCTTAATGCCTGGAATGGGATCCCAGTTTGCATTAGGGATCTTAAAAACTAACTTGAGAACTAAGGAATCATTTTCCAATCTGACAAATTCTGCACTCGAATCCATGGAAGAACAGTAGTGACTTCTTCTGTTTTATACGCATACATTTATTTACTTCTTTATAATGACACTTGATATTATTGCTTGTAATTAGTTTTACCGAATAAATTTTGGTGTATAAGTAAAATTTTACTAATAATTTTAATAATAAAGCTATTGATTGAACTCATTTTTCCGTAGTTGAAGTTTTTCATAGCAACCTTTTACGCATTTATTCATTGCCATTTATATCTAGTAGATTATCAATTTGATTTATGCAGCACATTTATACATATACCTTTCATTTTTATGTTCTCCATTTTAAAGGCTTCTGACTCTACCATTTTCCAATGGTCACCTGATGGTCTTCATTTTCTAACAGCAACAACTTCTCCGCGGTTGAAAATTGATAATGGGTGAGATGCTTTTTAATGGGTGAATTTACAGGATCTTTGGCTATACGTTAGTTGCGGCATTAATCTACATAAATTAGAGGTTATTCGCGGTGACATCAGTTGGTTAATGCAAAGTGGTACTATATTCTTTTTTGTATTTCCGCTATGGATATATGATACCAATCATCTCTTTCTGGTCTAAATTGCTTGAATAGTCGGGTTCTTTGGTAAATTCACTGAACTGGTTCTATCTCAGGTTATAGAGAATTCGTTTCGCACATTGCCTTATCTTTATCATTATTCGAGAACTTTCTTTCAAATATAAGTGCATTATCAGTTTCTCTCAAATGGTTTCTCCACATCAGCTGCATACAGATTGAAAATCTGTCTTACCATAGATATAAAATCTGGCATTACTCGGGAACTGTCATCCATTCTTTCCCTTATTCAGATGGTCATGAATTGTATCAAGTAAGAGAACTGTTTGAATTTCCCTTGTATGCTCTTTTAGCTACGTTTGAATTCTTAAGTAGAACTAGAGTAGAATTATTTGGCTGTGGCCTGCTTTGTATTGAAAAGAGTCTCTGAAAACCCAAACCAAACAGAACCAGACCAGGCCAGGCTAGAAAAGCCAGATTGCCGAGAAGACGGAGTTCGCCGAGAAGACGGAGTTCGCCGAGAAGGCGGAGTTCGCCGAGAAAAGTCTTTTTGTTTTTTGATCATCTCCGGTATACTCACATTTAGCCTGTCGGGAACACCCCGCGCCATTTGCAATTGCGTTGCAGCTCTATATTAGCACGTAGTATAATAGCGAATAATGTTCATTCATTTTTGAGTCATTTTTCGGTATGCTTTATTAATCATGTTTTTTCTTCTACTTCGTGTTGTTTGTGGCTATTATTTACGTAAAGGCCTCGATTCGAATCCGAGACACGGATCTTGACTAAGCGTTAAACGTCCAAGCAAGCTATGCTAACAGAGAAGTCATTGTAAAATTATCTTAGTCATTTTCCTGTTATTCTTGTTTCTTATTGGCTGATATTTTAATTCTTGAATTGATATGTAGTTGCAACCTAAAACGAACAGTTAGTTGTCGCTTAAACTAGTGCGTGCCTACATGATGTAGCAAGGTGTAGAAGGAATGACATATTGAAAGCCAAGTTGGTCGTCTTTTTGCGTTGGTTCTGTAATCTCGATTTTTTTATCCTGAACTAGCGAATAGGCGGGTTGATTTCGCCACATATGGTCCACCGAGCCGGATAGAGTAGATTTTACAGAATGGAGGACGTCGAAAACTTGAAGAAAAAACGTAAAAGTCACCGTGGAACTACAACCAAGTTATTAAACAAGATAAGCGGCTACTTGGATGCAGAGGCTGATGATCGTGATAGATTAAAGTTGAAGCAATGCCTGATAGACTTAAAAGGAAAAGAAAACACTATCAAAGAGTTGGACGATAGAATTCTTAATTTGATGATCGAAAACGGGGATGAAGAAGAGGACTGCGACAAAGAAGCCACTGAGGCAAGTGAAGTAATGGAAAAGATTACATATGGGTTAGTATCAATTGAAGACGCCTTACAAGAGATTGAACAAAATGGCTGTAACGTTTCAGTTAGTTCAAGATCAGAGGGGCAAACTCAATCGTTGGCAAGGAGTGAATCTAGAGAGTCTATAAGTTCAGCTGGTAGTCAAATTGCAGCCTACAGCAGGAAAGTAAAATTACCCAAGCTGGAACTCAGGAAGTTCACTGGGAAGGTTGCCGAATGGGCTGAATTTTGGGACGGGTTCAAGAGTGCCGTTCACGATGATCCAGATCTTGCCAAAGTCGATAAATTTAAATATCTGAGATGCTATTTGGGGGAACCAGCAAAGAGCGTGGTTACAGGGTTTTCCATGACAGATGCAGATTATGATGCAGCTGTAAATCTTCTAATCAAACGGTACGCGAAGCCAGGAGCTATTAAGAGAGCACACATTAATGAGCTAATTAACTTGGCCCCAGTATTCAGCGAGAACAATGTGGAAAGATTGCGTCATTTGCGAGACCAGATTGAAACTCATTTCCGGTCATTGGAAGCACAGGGAGTCGAGAAAGAATCCTACTCAAGTGTTGTTGTTCCTGTTCTGATGGAAAAGGTACCACAGTCCCTGAGAAACAACATGATCCGGTTTGGCACAAATCATATGGAATGGAACGTCGATGATATGTTGGAAGCCTTGGAGAAGGAACTGGACGTTTTGGAAGGTCATATTCCCATTCTTAGTGGCGGAGGGAAGCGACAAGTGGTAGTACAGCAACAGAGGCCTAAGAGCAATGGACCTCCAACAGCTTCTGCTCTGTTTTCAAGCGGGAAAGAAGAACGAGCACGGAAATGCCCATTTTGCTTAAGCGATGACCATTCAGCAGATGAGTGCAATACAGTTAAAGATCCGAAGGACCGTAAGAGCGTTCTTTTTAAATATGGTAGATGTTTTATCTGTTTAAATTCAGGCCATAAAGCCTTTAAGTGTAGGTCTAGAATGAATTGTAAGTTGTGCAAGGGTAAACATCATATCAGTATCTGCTCAAGCTTTCCTCATAGGGATAATAGTAAGGATGCGCAGCCTAATGCCAGCACATTAGATCCCAATGCGAGCGCATACGTGGGTAATACTGGTTCAGAAAGGAGTGTAGCTTTGCAAACTGCCTTGGCTAAAGTGAATGATAAAGAAGAGGGAAAAGTGAGAGTTTTATTTGATTCTGGTAGTCAAAAGAGCTTTATAACAGTCAAGGCAGTAAAACGATTAGGTTTGCAAGCTGTGAGAAGGGAAAGACTTGGAATTAAAGCTTTTGGGAGGAGTGAAGCTGAGATTGAACTGAGAGATGTCATTCAGTTTTCCTTAGGACCCTTACATGGTAAGAAAAAGGTAAGGATTGAAGCATTTGTTGTGCAGGATATTGCGGACATCCCAAACATTCATGTTGAATGTATAAAGAAAGATTATCCCCATCTCACAAACATTTTCTTCTCAGATGTTAGTAGGTGTGATACTTTAGAGGTTGGATGTCTGGTAGGCTCAGATTACATTTGGGCCTTCCAGGAAGGGGAAGTGATACGAGGGGGGCCAGGAGAGCCAGTAGCTGTGAAGACACACATTGGATGGGTTTTATCAGGACCATTAAAAGGTAAGAATTCTCTCTATGTTGATTGCAATGTTAATGTTTTGCTTAATCCAGTTTCATGTTTGACTAACACAGAAGGTAATGGTGTTGATGCAAACTTGAGTAAGTTATGGGATTTAGACAGTATTGGCATAAGGACAAAAGAAGATGTGCATGCTAGTGTTATTGATAACATCATTTTCACAGGGAAAAGGTATTCTGTTGGGCTGCCATGGAAGGTTGCTCATAAACCTTTGCCTTCAAATTATGCAAATAGTGTAGCTAGGTTGAAAAGTAATGTAGATAAGCTAAGGAAAACACCCGACATCCTTGAAAAGTACAATGAGGTCATTTCCCAGCAGGTGAAGGATGGTATTGTTGAACAGGTTTCACAATTGGAGCCTGCCTCCAAGATCCACTACCTTCCTCACAGAGCAGTGATACGAGAGAATGCAGAAACCACTAAGCTGCGAATTGTGTATGATGCCTCATGCAGAGACAAAACAGGGGTATCATTGAATGATTGTCTGCATGTTGGTCCTGCCTTAACACCCTTAATATTTGATGTTCTGCTAAGGTTTAGAGCAAATCCAGTGGCCTTGGTAAGTGACATTGCCCAAGCATTTTTAAATATTGAGGTACACCCAGAGGATAGAGATTGTCTCAGGTTTTTGTGGTTGAAGGATATTCATGCCTCACAGCCTGAGATACTTGTACTTCGTTTTCAGAGGGTCATTTTTGGATGCAATTCTTCACCATTTCTCCTTAATGCTGTGTTGCAACATCACATTGGGCAGTATGAGGAAGAAGACCCTACATTTGTAAAGAAGCTCTTAGGGGGGTTCTTTGTTGATGACCTGGTGACGGGATGTAAGAACACTGATGAAGCCCTTTCCCTCTATGAGAAGGCCAAGGAAAGATTGAAGAGTGGGGGATTTACTCTCCGTAAATGGAAAACTAATGACAAGGGGCTAGCAAGTGAGATTGCAAAAAGAGAGAGGGAAAAGGTGAGTGAACCTGATGTTGATACCTCCTATGCCAAGGAGACTTTGGGCTTGCCAAATGAGTCATTGGGGAAAGGGAAGGTACTAGGACTAACTTGGGATTATGAAAAAGACACCCTAGAATTTGATTTAGGCAAGATAGGTAAAGAATTGAACAGTAATCTCAACCCAACTAAAAGAAGTATTTTGAGTACACTGGCTTCACTATTTGACCCACAGGGATTGGTTAGTCCAGTTGGAATCACTGCTAAAATTCTTTTTCAAGAGCTTTGTGTAGCTAAGCTAGGATGGGATGACCCTTTGCCTAAAGATCAATTTTCCAGATGGGAGCTATGGTTGAAGGACCTTATGAATATTAAAACAATTTCCTTCCCTAGGTGTATTCTTGATAAGGATCAGGGTGAGGTGGTAAGGTACCAGTTACATGGGTTTGCAGATGCAAGTAAGAAAGCATACTGTGCAGTGGTATACCTTGTCTGCAAATCTGGCCAAAACTCATATACTAAGTTATTGTGTGCAAAATCTCGTGTAGCCCCATTGAAACAGCTCAGCATCCCTCGCCTGGAACTTATGTCTGCTAGGATTCTAGCAACATTAATGGACACTGTCATTAAGGCCCTTGAATTTCAATTAAAAGTTGACAGTATTCATTATTGGCTGGACAGCAAAACTGCTCTCTATTGGATATTTAACAATGGAGAGTGGAAACAGTTTGTCCAGCACAGGGTAAATGAAATTTTGCGGCTGTCCAAAAAAGAGGGGTGGGGGCATGTCCCAGGGAATGAGAACCCAGCAGATTTAGGCTCCAGGGGATGTACAGCAAGCCACCTGAAGGATAGTAAACTATGGTGGGAAGGGCCTGAATGGTTAAAAAAGGAGGAGGATCAATGGCCAAACAAAATAGACCTTAACAAATCTGAGGAAATAGAAGTTGAAAGTAAGAGGGTAAATGTATTGGTTACAGTAGAAGAAGAGCCTAAAGGAGTGAGTAATGTGATTGATATTGATAAATTTAGTAGCTTAGATAGACTGTTGAGAGTGACAGCATATATGAAACGATTTGTGAGGAATCTTAAAAGGAAAAAAGAGGGGAAAGAGTTAGACACTGGAAGATTGGATGTGGGAGAACTTGAAGAAGCAGAAAGAGTATGGATTTTGGATAGGCAGAAGAATTTAAAAGGGAGTGTTAGCTTTAAGAAACTTGTTGAGAACCTGGGAGTGGTTAAAGTGAATGATGTCATGGTTTGCAGGGGGAGGTTGGCAAATTCTGATTTGAACATGGAAGCTAAATTTCCTATTCTTTTACCAAGGGATGACAAGTTTAGTGAGCTTATAGTTCTAGACTGCCATGAAAGAGCTCTGCATAGTAAGGAAAGAGGAACCCTCTCTGAATTTAGATCTAGGTTCTGGGTAACCAGAGGCAGGCAATATGTGAAGAAATTAATAAAGAATTGTTTCACTTGTAGGAAGTTTGAAGGAAAGTCTTATAATTTACCTCCCACAGCTATGTTACCAGAGTTTAGAGTTACTGAGGCTCCACCTTTCAGCAACTCAGGCGTAGACTTTGCTGGTCCACTTTATGTGAAGAGTACCAATGGAGAGATGAATAAAAGCTACATTGCCTTGTTCACATGTTGCGTGACCCGGGCAGTACATCTGGAGCTAGTTGACAATCTTGTAGCCTCGACCTTTTTGAACTGTTTAAGGCGCTTTTGTGCAAGGAGAGAAACACCCACTCTTATGATTTCCGATAATGCAAAAACTTTTAAGGCAACTGCCAAATTGTTGGAGAAGATTGTTAATGATTTCACTGTAGTTGGTTTTCTCGAATCTAGGAGGATCTCTTGGAGATTCAACATAGAACGTGCGGCGTGGATGGGTGGATTTTTTGAGCGAATGGTAGGTACGGTTAAAAGATGTCTTAGGAAAGTAGTTGGTACTGCTAGACTATCCTTTGATGAGTTGAGTACAGTATTAACGGAGGTTGAAACCACTGTTAACTCGAGACCGCTAACCTACTTGTACGATGATCTTGAAGAGGCATTAACCCCATCCCATCTAATATATGGTAGAAAATTAGTTTCATTATCTGAAGGGGTTCAATTGCAGGTAGACGAGTATAAGGACTCTGAAAGCAAAATGTCAAAGAGATTTCTCTATCTTACCAGAAAACTGCAACATTTCTGGAACAGGTGGAGAAAGGAATACTTAGTAGATCTTAGAGAAACGCACAAGGTAAGAAAAGGGAAGCCATTTGAAATTAATAAAGGTGATCTGGTACTAATTCAAGACGACAATGTGAAACGCGGACAATGGAAAATGGGGATCATTGAAGATTTAATTAGTGGACGAGATGGACAGGTAAGAGGTGCCAGAGTAAGGAGACTTGGTCGCGGTAAGTTAGAATTTGTTAACAGACCCTTACCTAAACTATTTCCACTTGAAATTTCTAGAGACGATGACAAAAAAGGAAGGAGCATTGAGACATTAAAAAACATGTGTGGAACGGGAATGGAAAGTGACGGAAGCAATGCGAAAGGCGGTAACATACCAGTAGAGTGTGCGAATGGGACAAGGAATCGATTACCCAGAGCGGCAGCGAAAGATGCGCGGTGGAAGTCCAAACTCATGCTTGACACCTAATGTGTCAAGGAGGGGGGTGTGTCGGGAAAACCCCGCGCCATTTGCAATTGCGTTGCAGCTCTATATTAGCACGTAGTATAATAGCGAATAATGTTCATTCATTTTTGAGTCATTTTTCGGTATGCTTTATTAATCATGTTTTTTCTTCTACTTCGTGTTGTTTGTGGCTATTATTTACGTAAAGGCCTCGATTCGAATCCGAGACACGGATCTTGACTAAGCGTTAAACGTCCAAGCAAGCTATGCTAACAGAGAAGTCATTGTAAAATTATCTTAGTCATTTTCCTGTTATTCTTGTTTCTTATTGGCTGATATTTTAATTCTTGAATTGATATGTAGTTGCAACCTAAAACGAACAGTTAGTTGTCGCTTAAACTAGTGCGTGCCTACATGATGTAGCAAGGTGTAGAAGGAATGACATATTGAAAGCCAAGTTGGTCGTCTTTTTGCGTTGGTTCTGTAATCTCGATTTTTTTATCCTGAACTAGCGAATAGGCGGGTTGATTTCGCCACATAGCCTATCAAATGGCAACGTTTATCACTTTCTTTTCGATTGAGCCTTTGAAACACGGCTTTTACTAGTGTTAATGTCTTTTTTATGACGTATACATGTCAATGTATATTCTCTTTGCTGATTTCAGATTGGCTGGCAGCCAGCTGTTGATGGTCTATATAAAGAGACTTCACTTTTATCCGTTTCGAAGCCGTTGAACACTCCCGGTAATGATTGTTTGTGTATATACGTAACAGCGTAACAACATTTTACTGCTTTACAACTGAGGATCTTTTCACAACCTTTTGCATTTCTATTAGTGAAAGAATGGTATTTTTGGTATTGTTTATTGTTTTAATTTATGATAATTTCAGCAAAAGCTGAAGCATACAGACCACCATCTGCAAGGGCAGCTGGATCAAAAGGAACCAAATTGGTAAGTTTCTCGTCATTTGAATGACACTGGATTTTTTTCTTAGCTGTTTGACACATGCAAATATACCATATTGTTGTAAATGGGTTGACCAACATTTTGCCTTGATTCATCACAACATCACAATCCCTCTTGATCTCGAAATAACGCTCGCTTTGTTGATAAGTGTTCTCCTTGAGAGTTTTCTGTGTATTAATCAATAATGTTTTACAGTAGTCAAATGCTATCTTAATCAGTTGATAATTGTGAGCTCCACACTACTGATTAATATGCTCTTTCGAATTTGTTTTTGGGGTCAATTGAATGACCTTTTACGTAGCCAACTTCTCTCTTGATTTGTCACAACCACATTATTATTACTACTCGAGCGCTCGTCTTGCTTTGTCTGTCGTTTTTTTATTCAACACGTACAATTTTTGGATTAAGGTTTTCTACTGTAGACTCTCTTACTCCTACTTTCAAACTTAGTAGAACTACGAGAACATTTTTTGCCGGTACTTTGAAGAGGAAGCAAAACTCTTTGAGTGCGTATGACTGGTTTCATATAGAGTGATTTAGCCCATATCTTTTCATATTCTGGTATACCACAAAATGTATTTCCATTGTCTTAGTATGGGTTTCTTTGTTTTTATTTTGTCATTTCATTTGCATTATTATTAAATATCTGTTTTCGTATTGTGATTCTACCATTGTCATAAACGCTACCTTCTGTATTTTTGTATCAAGGCATCTTTTTTCGATTTAAGCATGAAGAGGAGCCTGCGCAAAACATGAGGCCTAAAGATTTGACCGGAGCCGCTTTAAAGAATAAGAAAAAGCGTGAAGCGAAGGGCAAGCATGTGGAAGAACAGGCGGCTACAGTAGCAATAACTGTGAGTCCCTTTCCCAGGAACTGCTCTTACCGCAGACTCTACTGTTTTTACTCATTATATTGGAAAGCTGACGTCCTGGAGCTATGATGACACGGAGTTATTTAGCCTTAAATCCACACCAGCCAGAGATTTAGCACTATTGCTCTGATTTCCAGTCTATTCAGCACACCTAATAACAATTTCTTTTAGTGTCCTCCATAGGTTTGCAGTTCCCTTAAACTCATGTCCTTGCGTTCCTATCTTTGAAATACTTTTAATGTTCAAAAGTATAGACTTTGTATATATGTATACGTATATATATATATATATATATATATATATATATATATATATATATATATATATATATATATATATATATATATATATATATATATATATATATATATATATATATATATATATATATATATATATATATACACACACAATCAGTAGCTAGCTATATATATGTATGTATGTATGTATGTATGTATGTATGTGTGTGTGTGTATATATATATATATATATATATATATATATATATATATATATATATATATATATATATATATATATATATATATATATATATATATATATATATATATATATATATATATATATATATATATATATTGCTCATATTGAAAGCTTTTTCTCGTCCTACACTTTTGAGAGTATGAAGCGTCGGATAACGACCGAAAGTTGAACCTCAGTTTTGGATAAGGAAGGGCAAGGTAGATAACGAATGCTTTATTATTCGAAACGTTGTTTTGTAGCTCTTCCTTCCTTTCTGCAGCAATCCAGTTCAAATGCTCCGTTGACAGAAAATGACAAAAAGATTAAAAGTTTGAAAAAGGTTTCTCTTCCTTGTTTCTTTAGTTGTTATTTTACTCGCACTCTTTACATTCCATCTCTAAATCTAATATTGCTAATTTTATTTCTTTGAATAATGCTTTATTTTTCTGCTATGATAGATTTATGCTGTAAATTTTGCAGAAACTTCGTCAAATTGAAGATCTGAGACAGAAACAAAAGGAAGGGAAAACTTTAGAAAAGAATCAGGTATATTCCATATTGTTACTTTTACTGAGAGATTAGATATAGCTGGTGCCTCACCTAATTAGCTGGTGCTTGCTTTGAAGAGTTTTTGTAGATTTTTATTCTTGTCTAGGACTTCTTGGTATAAGACTGTTTTTTCAGAATAGAAATATATAGCAACTGTATGTTATTCTCATTCAAGCATTCATCATTCAAAGACAAAGCATTTTTGCTAGGTTTCATTTTACTTTACATCACTGTATTCCTCTACATATAGGTATCTTGAAGTTTTCTCATTTCGTCCAGTTTCACTTTAGTTCCACTCTCTTATTCATTATCCTTTCTTCCTATGTTTTGGTTCCCTTCTCTGACTCAACTTCCTTTCCATTGTCAGCTTTCCTCATCTCTTCACCTCTCTCCTTTTGCTTTGCATCCATGTTTTTCTACTCTTGTTTTCTTTGTGCCCATTTCGTTCTGTTATATTTTTTTATTTGCATTTTCGATTTTTTCACTCGTCTATACACTGCCCTGTGTATTACTTTTCACTGTCTCTCCCATTCCATTTGTCTGCGTTCTCTCAATAGCTCTCCATCCATACAGCCCACCTTTTTGGAAGTAGGTAGCCTTTGACTTACCAATCTATTCATGTTCTCAATTTTCTCGCCAGCTGGATAAAATAAACTCAGAAAAGGACTTGCTATTGGAGCTTCAGGAACTGGAGCTTGCAGACAGCTGATAGAGATGAGCACCACAACGTTTTCTAGCAATGACTTTTATTATTCAATTAATTTGTCGTCACTAATTGTCAAGTAGATTAACTCGATACCATGGCAACTACGCCTTCCAGCATCATTAGCTGTCGTTTCTTCGCAATATGATCCGCAATATTTGTTTGCTCCCATCTCAGTAACGTTCACTTCATATCAGATCTTCATTCGTGAATCGTTTGCTTTTTTGGGTTGTGAGTGGCTGCTCCAGAAGAGCAGGCATCTTGAAGGTATACACTTAATTTCATTTATTGTTGCCTAGGATACACAGATCTTTCCAATAACCCTTTGTTTTTGTTCCGCAAATTAGACGATTTTCTGGTTAGTGGACTATACAACACTGTATATGAATTTCTGTAATTTGCTTATTGATTGAGACAAAGAAAAGTGGATTGTTCTTTTTTAATTTTTAAGCTCTTATTTATTATCATGATTGTGTAGCGACAATTTCGTTACAGGGCTTTATATCAACTCATTACAGAATTTTAATTTAAATACTCTTTATAAATGAATATCCATAAGTGATTTTATCAAAATCGAACGTTTGTTTTTCTCCTTTTAATTTTAAGCCTTGCCGTTGAGGCTCTATGTTTTGTTTACCTATTCTGTTTAGCAGGTGAAATGCACGTTTTTTATAAGCAACAAATTTCTACATTTGGCCTGGATTTTGTCGTATTTTGTCACATCTAGGGTTGAATATTTCTTAAAATTCTTAAACTTTTCAACAACAAACTGTGAGACGAGGCATGGGATGCTCAGGATTTCGAATTTGTTTTCGAAATTCGAGTTCGACTCTGGAATTCAATGTTTCAGATGACTTTATGAATTGAACTCTCGTTGTTACAATGTGCCTAAAATGGATTATTTGAAAAGATGTTTGTAACGTTACTGTTAAGTTCCTATGCTTTTACATGTTTCTTAATTTTTGATCCTCGTTAGGGGTCATTTTGGGTTATTATGGGGCGAATTAGGGATCATTTTAGGAGTGATTTGGGGTCATTGTAAGGTGAATTGGGGTCATTTGGGGCCGTTAGGAAGAAGAGAGTCGAAACGCTTAAGAATGAAATTTGTTGTTATTGAGTTCTAGTTTTCTGTATATTATATGCGGAAACATAGATAACGCCCTAGATACTTTGAGGGACTCACAGTGAAATGACCTCAAGATTCCACTGCTATTGTTTTGTGCCTGGATGGCGTAATTGATTAGCACAGGAATCTTCTGATCTAAACATTGTGAGCTTGAATCCGCAATGGGGCCAAAATATATTTTCCAATTCAAGGATTCAAGAGAGAAGGTCTCGTGGGAAATTTGGAAGAATATAAATTAGATGTTTGTTGTTTACAAGAAACAAAATTACACTAGGGCCTAGGCACAGCTGTTACAAGCAACCGCCTACGTGCCAGCCACCTGAATCAGTGTATTATGAGAATGGGTTCCTTGTGTCTTCGTAAATTGTCAGCCATATGCTCATATACTGGAAAGTCTCTGATACAATATCAGTTTTACAAATTCGAAGTAGAGACCCAACACATGGATGTAAGCAAGTGAGTGAAACAGCAAATGTTATGCAAGCAGCGGTGAGAAATCTTAAATCAATAGTGAATGCCCCCACCACCCACAGAACGCGTGAAAAATGGCGTAAGTGAATTGGATCAGATATATACAGATTTAAAGAACTTGATTTCTGAAGTAACGAAGGCAGCATCTCTTGTTTTGATTGCAGGTGATTTTACTGCAAAAGTCGGAATACGTTCTGGGAATGAAGCATGCCTTGGGAGATACTGAAGAGGGAAGAGAAACAACAACGGTGAAGCATTTCTTGATTTTTGCAACATTCCTAGCCTATTTATCAGCAGCAGTGATTTTCAACATTCCGCACGCCACACTGCTACTTGGGAGTTCTTGAGAGAAGCCAGCATAAAGTTAGAAACATCTATAGTCAAATTGATTACCATATTTGCTCTAATAAACACCTCGGGCGTTTACAGCATTTATTGAAGCTAGACTTGCAGGAAGCGCTTATTGAAGGGGAGCGTTTAAAAAAGATTGGCGTTTATTCAAAAAGAAATACTTAAAGAAAAGAAGAAAATTTTTAAGTCTGAAATTATATTCTAAGTCTCTTCAATATTCACAAAATTATCCTGATAATCATTGTGATCGAGTAGGTTATTCTTATTACTGGCCTCCATCACGTGTAAATCGGTTGGCTCAGTTATAAATATGTTACTGTTCAGAGTATGAGCATTCATTAACACATTTAGTTGTTTGGATAATATATTTGAGCCGGTTTGAGTAGGTTTGGTCATAAATGAAAAGTGAATTAGCCTACATGGTATTCACTACCATCAATTTTCAGATTTAACGTGCAGTGTATGATTTTTTCCTGTGCTCTCTTCTTAAATACCTGTATAAAAATTGATTTCGTCTAATCTTTACCATTTTTTCAAACTTTTTTGAGCTGAGATTCAACGTAATAGGAGATACATATCTGAGAATATTCAATAAACGCTCGTTTGGATTTGATTTTAGAGGGACGTTTATTGAGATAGGAGCGCCTGAACTAGAAAGTGGTGTTTAGAGTACTTTTGGATTTTCACTGAGTGTTTATTAGAGAGGGGCATTTGAAAACGATAGGGCGTTAATTGGAGAATATGCGGTATATCGCATATCCAGTGAATAGTATACACACGATGATACAGTGGCGCGCAAGTCGATAGCACTGATCGAGTAGTAATTTGCAAGTTAAGCATAGAGCAATTTAAGCTATTTCATAACACAAAAGGCACACAAAAGACACCTTTCAAGAGGTTGAAAATGATCGAGGATGAAACTGTTCAAAATAAGTACAAGAATGAAGTCGAAAAAGACCTAAGGCAGCGTAAAAGCAATAACTGGAAAATACTAAAAGAAATCATTATAAATGTAGCACAAAATCACTTAGGATGCATAAAGAAAGTAGGACCTAACTAAACAACCTATGATCAAGACATTCAAGATATGTCAGAGAAACAGAAGCAACTCCAACTAATTTTGTCTTGCACTAATGAAATCAATGTGTAAAAGCGATGAAGAAAGAACGTAATGAGATGCTGCATGAGATCATAGATGATATCAAGTACAGACTCGAGCAAAATAAGGAACAGGAATTAAATATGAAACCTAGCCTGCTAGATCATATAGAAGAAAGAGGATGATTCAAAGATGTGCAAATGAAGCTCAACGGCCAAGTTGGATGACGAATTAATTTTTAGACTGCGGACTCGGCTTTGGGAGCAAAAGGGGATCTCGATAGGAACAAAAATCAATGTATATGTTACCTGTGTTTTATCAACATTCTTTCTTGCGAAACATGGGTTGTTTGCAGTAGACATATTAGGTGATTGGAATGTTTCCATCAGCGATGTCTACGTATGATGCTTAATATTCATTGGACAGCTCTTGTATGTGATGTAGAGATTCTGGATATGAGTGCTTTAGTGTTGAGATTATGATTCTAAAGCATAGGATGAGATGGTGTGACCATGTAGTGCATGTGATAGCAGATTTCCTAATCAATTGCTATCTGGTGAGCTTAAACAAGGTAAATTCAACCGACCAAAGAAATTGAGATATAAAGACTGCCTGAAAACCTCACTGGGGAAAGGAACAGTCAGCATTAAAACACGGAGGAGTGTGCTGTAGATAGAAGTCGCTAGAGAAAGATCATCCATGACGCCAAATCAAAATTTGAACAAGACCGCATTTCTAATGAGAAGCTAAAATGAGATGCTAGGAAATGACATGTACCCTATGCAGACGAGTCTGTTTACCTAAAGCTGGTTTAGTATGTCATATGTACTCCCATCAGCATGGTAATGAGGCAGGAAGGGAGGTAATGGCACAAAATGTACAGCTTGTGGAAACAATGCAGAACCAATGAGGTCTCAAACGACAAGTCAGTATATATTAGACATATACACAAACTGAAAATTTGACTAGTATATCAAGTGCACACTCTGAAAATAGTAATAATGTGCCATACCATGAGAGTACTTAAATCAAATGCTGGGTAAAAGAATCATCTACATTTGGCCCACAAGTAGAGTATAAGATAAACGCAATGGTTATAATTGAGCACAAGGTAACATTCATCATGTATGTATGTATCATTGTAAGTATGAGAAAAGAACAGACAACAGCAACGTACATCTGGAAACTAGCAATTTAACTCAATTCAGATATACAAACCAGGTTCTGATACTCTTATCTCCATATCATTGCTTACGATGAACTGGTTCATCATAGCTTTATTGCATGAATGCACATTTTTTTGTGTGAAAGCTGTTTCCGCGTAGCACTGAAACTTTCTTGAGACGTTCTTAGCAAGAATAGCCGAGTTTTCGTGGCACTACAATGTTTGCGAAGACTTGTTGTTGTTTATCTTATTTTAATTCGAAATTTACACAACTCTAGTTGAAAATACGTGAAAAGTCTGTTGGTACTACAGAACTTTCGTGCTATAGTAAAGTTCTGTAGTACCAACAACTCTAGTTTCTAATTACAGAATAACAGAAACTAATCTAATTCGAATATAAAAATACAAAAGAAATGGAAATTAATGGATATCTGAAGCAAATAAATTCTAAAACTAAATACATTTCAGACAGCCCCATACCCCCATCCCCATCCCCCATTGATTTGGTTACGTATATAGAATTTTTAATGCTGAATTCACTTCAAGATTATTTATCAGGGATCTTCGTATTTACACACATTACAGTTGCACTGAATACCAGACCATTGCTTTATCAATCGTTTGAATATGTTAACGGTTTCCGAGGATTTGATTTTATTCGGTAAACTATTCCAAACTTTGGGACCCAGAGATCTAAGACTGTGTTTACCAATTGTTACTTGATTAGGTCTATGATGATGTAAGTCGTAAGGGTTTCTCGAAGAGCGATTTGGATCGCAAACTGATTTAAAATGAAGAATTTCCTGCATAAAAGTAGGATTTAGTTTTTTCATAGTCTTGTAAATTTCAATGCACAAGCTTCATAGGCGAAAGACATGCATAAAGTTCTTGCCTGCCTTACGAAGAAGATCTTCATAGGAACTATTATTGTCATTGTAAAGAAACCTCAATGCTCTCTCTTGTATTTTTTTCATTTTTTTGCGCTGATTTAGCTGACGAAAAATGCCAAACCAAAGGACAATAAATAAAGGACCATAACGAAAGGATAATAATTAGACAGACAGGGCACTACACAAACATAACAATCTAATACATAGGTTACCACAAGAAATCTTTATAAATCAAGTTAAAGCGATGACTGTCTTAAGAGGATATTTTAATTTTAAAAGTGTATGACTTTTCAATTTTCCTAGGTCTCCGAATTCCAATACTGAACTTTCTTAGCCAAGTACTAGCCTACTCTCTTATAGACCACTTTCTTTAATATTTCACTAAACACAGCTAATATATACTCCTAACTACTGTTATGCTTGTGGTTAATAATTGATGCCTATTATTAATAAACACTATCTTGTAATGAAATCTAGTGACTTTCATGCAAACAATGAAAGCTGTTGCCAAAAGCATATTGTTATCAATTGTTTGTTTTAGACAAAATATGACTTGTTTTATATCTTCTAGAAGGTACCTTCTGTACCTTGCCATATGCAAAATAACGTCAAGTATTGACTTTCATATTTGTTCGAAAATGCATGCCCTTTTAGAGAAATACGTGCTTAGCTTATGTTTTTATGCGTCCAGTGTTATTCGCTATAGTCAAATGGGAGCTTATTTGACTGGCGACGTATCCGTTCTTAGATTATCGTATCGATGGTAACAATGTCGGTCAGACCTTCCTAAGTATGATAATTTATTCATTTCTTTTGGATCAGCGTCATTTCATCGATGAGGAAATTCAACATGGCGGCAAAACATTTGTTGCAAGGCCCTGGGTCTGTTGCATACAGAATAGGGCAAGGTGTTGGTGGGATTGATGCTGATTTTGTAACTCCAATGCCTCCAGACTATGAGTGTCCAATTTGCCATCTTGCGTATAGAGACCCTGTCCAGACTAGAGACTGTGGACACCGATTTTGTGAGACATGCATCGAGCCGATTTTGAGGTTAGCTTATTTATGTATATAATATATGTCCTCTTAGCGTTTTGAACTGTTTTCCATATTGTGGTAGCTAGAATAACCTTTGGGTATATGCATTTCGGAATACCCAAGTAAATTATTCACTTGTTAAAGGCTACTTGCTTGTATTTGTTTTCATTTGCGTTCACAAATAATGGGTGAGGTTCTCCATCACCATTCTAACCCACCCACCCCCCTCCCTCAACCAAGTGATTTGAGGAGTAGCCAATCTGGAATCGGAATGTTTTGTACGCTATAAATCTGCGCCAAATGTGTAATATATTTAGGCCAGTATGCTACGCTACTGTACTTAAGTTCATGGAAAAGTCTGTCTTATTAGAATACACCGGCGCACAACAAACTCAAGATTTCTGTACGCCACGCATCTGTGGCGTTAACCCCCCTCGATTCAAGATTAGAGTCTGAAGTAGTGAGGCTAAACATCCACAGATACATACAAGTAGACGAACTGTTTCTTACTCTCAGATAGCAATTCCATTTGTTACAGATGTACAGATGTACAGTAGTAAACAAAGTGATTTTCCAGTTATGTTCGGAGTCTACTTACACTGTCATAAACTAGAAATAGTGAGCAAGTCTTCAAGGTAGCCCATGAGAACCGTTATAGACAATGATTAGCAGTATTGCTTGAGTTGTTGTTCAATTTCAGATGACAATTGTTCTCTTTCAAGTGTTTCTATTTGCACTTCTAAACTTAAGTTATTTTTAATACTCAGTCAACTTTATTAGAAAATGCCAGTCATCTGGCTGCATTTGTTATGGTTTCCCACCACTTAGACAAGACTGTAGAACCTTTTTGACTTTGCTTCATACTCATTATAGAGCTATCCATTTGCACTGTTTCCTTCTACTCATTGCTTTAGATGTATTGTTGGTTGGGCATTTTATTATTTGTTTTTACTCTGGTGGCTGGAGACTTCTTCACAATAACACAGCAGAAGTTGCGCTGTTATTGTTTGTTTGTTTGTTTGTTTGTTTGTTTGTTTGCATTTATATTTGTTCCTGTTACTTTAGTTTTCCGACATGGGTGTTATCCTTAGACTTATATGTTTAAGCTCTTCATGTACATACAGTATTTGTCATTGTTATTTGGTAGAATTTTATTTAAAATATTTTGTTGAAAAGTCTAATGTTTACATGTTTACAGATTTTAGCAACAGGCATTTGTTAACAACAATTTTGCACTCATGTATTTCAGATATAAAAATTTCTGACAGAATTTTCCTCATTTCAAGTGCTACATCATAACAATATGATTTGAGTTTTTCTGTGTAAAATTGGTAAAGACTTACAGAATGACAACAGACAGACTTCATATTTTCAGTCAGTGCCCCTCCAATGGACCTTCAAATTGGCTCTGTGATATCAGAGCAGCTTTTCTTCTCATAAGTTTGTAGGCAGTGGGAAAAGTTTTTTCACCTTTGTAGAATTTGATTGTTTTATATGTTTTTTGTAAAAGATGATTTGCCATATGACATACAAGGTTTAAAAGATATCTTGATTTCAACATTTATGCTGCTGATACCAAATTGATAATATCTACTATATCATCTACCTAAACAATGGAGCTTAGTCCTCAGTAAGTGTCACAGTGTCATGAGATACCCCAGTTTTTCATTTGCTCCAGGCCCCATACAAGCTCTCAGCGTAAAAAACGTAAAAATATAGTACAGGCCTTGTCATTTAGCGCATGCAATCACACGCACACGCACCCATACACGCGCAGATCACATTGCACATGTGATGGGTCGCATGTGCGAACAGATGAATTGAGAGCTCATTGAAGCCCCATTCCAATTTTTCCATTTTCAAAGTTTTTTGGCTTTTATCTTCCCCTGTAAGTTACATGATAGCATGCTGACCACAATTATCATCACTTATTTTCAACTTTCGAGTGCAGTGTTAAGCATTTTAATTAGAACCACTTCGCAAAATTGTTTTATTGTCAATCAAACTAGCAATGACAGGTAAACAGGACGCTGATGATGATTCTATGGGCAGCACGGGCATTTTTGCACTTGATGCCGGTGGCGAAGATTTTGGGGACGATTCTTATGATGATTCAAGTGATAGTTATGATGATGATTTTGATCCCTTTGACTAGCCCGATGATGAAGAAGTATTTTACGTTTAAAACCTAAACTAGTTTCTTTTTCTATAAAACATGTTTTTCGATAGATCTTACTTCTATTGTATGTTTTTCCTCTTTTGCATTGTTTCTTGATCCCCTTTGTCCATAAGTAGAAATTGTCTTACAAGTGTGATCACACACGCAAAGTCATTTGCGTGTGCTAATTACCGCTCGCGCGGTATTTTCCTCATGACAAGGCCTGATAGTAGCTGCATCTTGTGGCAGTACATGATGCTTTCTTGATTATCTGGTATTGGCAGGTGCTATTGGAGTTAAAATCATGTAGCATTTATTGCAAGACTTAGACTTTATTCCAAAAATGCCATTGAGAGTCTAATAATAAGATTTCATTATTTGAAGTCAATTCCCACAATTTTTAATACAGATTGAAGTATTGTAGCAAAGAACATTAAGCATTGTATTGGCTAACTTGTGAACTGTATTCCAAATATAGCATTAGTTTAGGACCATGCATTTATGATATCCACATAGAAGGGGTTAGGGGGTCCATAAAATAATCTTAATTTGTAGATTTTTGTGATTACAATTTCATATATATATATATATATATATATATATATATATATATATATATATATATATATATATATATATATATATATATATATATATATATATATATATATATATATATATATATATATAATTATGTAAGGTATTAAGCAACTCTATTCAATCCCTTTGTATTAGTTATTGGTGGTTCTGCAAAGGATAGTTGTATTTGCTTTCTACTTGTTTTTGATTTTTTACTAAAGTTTTTTAGCTCAGTATTGAAACTTATTTTTCAAGAATTCAGTATCAAAGCTTTCTTAAGACTTTTCTGAGCAGGCATGCCTGAGTTCTGATGTTTTACTCATCTCTACTCAAAACAGGAATGCATGTTGTATGACACTACAGTACTAGATGAATAGGGTATTACAGCAATACATGATGCAGGAATAGATAGATTTATGCAAAAACTGTAGATGAATTAAGTCAGAATAATGATGAACTTGCATTAAAATTGGAATTTTACATGCATGTCAACTTATCAACTCCCTTAGTTCTCAAATTCCTATTTTAAACTGCCTTAGCTTTTGAGCAGTTGAGCACTATTTTGTTATAAACAACTTTATAGTAAAGAGACTTGCAGTTGTAAAACTTTTGAAGCTCTGCTGGACTGGAAGATATGCTATAGTTTGCCTAAATATATTAGCAACCAAAAGTAATTTTCCAGCTGCAACATGCAACCAAGGGTAATTGGGCTGCAACCAAAGGCTAGACACCATTATATGTTGCAGGCTGCAGCAAATTAGCAAAGTTGTGTTTGCTACACACTTTAGGGAAGGATCCGCTTTGTACTGAACCTAGAACTACAGGGTGATGGGATGAAAATATGACAAACCAGAGAAATTGCATTAAGCATAGGATAGCACATTATGAAGGAGCAGCAGGACAAACTATTGTGGAGAGAGAACTACTGTGGAGCAATATAGAAGGCAAAAGCTCATTGCAAAAAGAAGGAGGTGCTTATTGAAGGGGGACGCTCATTTGATACACTATGTCTTAGGAAAAGAACCCATTCAAAGGGGGGGCACTCTTTCCAGGAATTATGATAACTGTTCCAATACAAATTTTGCAACAGGAGCTCTATGTCCTTGACCTAAAAACCTGCACATGCCATTAAGTGTCTACTATGCTCTGCAAGCAGCTTATTGTTTTCAAGAACTTTAGAGGGGGCTTCATTGTGAGGGGGACTTGACATTTGAGCACATAGACATTTGAGTGTGACTTTGATTTGTTTTGTTGAATACTAATGAGCACCTGCAATAGCACATTTTCATGAAAGAAACTTATTTTTTAGCATTATTCAGCTTTTAGGAGGGTTTTTGAACAGGGAGCTTATTGATGTAACTTTGCTTCTACAAAGAGGGAATAATTGGAGAGAGGCCTTACAAGAAAAGTTACAGTATTTGTTGGCTACATCAAGTTGAATATTCCAAGACCTGTTGACCATAAATTGAGATTAGAATATGGACAGAAAAGTTTGCAATGTTTAGCCATTACAGGATGACATGTCAATTTTCAAATGTCCATTAGAAATACCAAGAGCTTAAGCTAATTTAGCATTTTAAGACTTTAGTACCTTTTGTTTTAGAAAAACACCAGCTTTTTGTCCCATCGATCGAAGACCATTAACCAGAGATAAGGTGAGCATGAAATACTGATTTGAAATACTACATAAGACTATCCTCCTGTCTTATTATAAAATGGTTTGTAGTAATATTGTTCTTTTTTATTCATGTGAATGTTAAGTTTCCTGATGAAAACAGTTTCACTGAATGCCTTATAATCATCTTGATTATCTGAAAAATCACCAATAATAATGACTTTATTGACAGTGCATCATCACACAATTAAGCTTCTACTTGATCATGCTCCTCAGCTGGACTTTGACACTATTCAAGCATTTCTGTGTCTGCATCTATTCACAGACTGTTTTCTCTCTGTAAATGGCTGTCTCTCTAAATTCTAGCTATACCCAGACAAGGCTTGCAAGAGAACAATTCTGTCTTTACTTGTAAGATGCTATAATTATGGCAATGATTGCACATGGACTGGTGAACTTGCAAATTTGCAGGTAAGAAAATGCTTAGGCTCTATTATGTGTATGGTTATATTTTAGTCCAAATGATTAGGAACCATGTCTGTCACGTTTCTATATGTTTTATGAAGTCTAGGTATAGATATGTATATATATTATATTCTATATATCATATTATAAGTATAATCATGTTCCAAGGTTTGTAAAAAGTGCTCAATACTAGGATAGAGTGATGTGATAGAGTATAGAAATCAAATCCACAATGTAGCTACTTAAAGTTTCATGTTTCCACTCATCAGACTACTAACATGAAGTTCATAACACTGCAAAAACATGTCTGCTAACAGCATCCAATCAGTGAATCTGGGACATTTACATACAGAATTTTCAAGGTATAAGGGCTTCTTCCACCATAATTTAGGTAGGAAAAGATTCCTCAGTTTTCTAAGTTTGAAAGTTTAGCAAGCTTTGAAGTAATATTTATGTCTGTGAAAATTTCACAGGATTTTTGAGGGAGTGCTATCTAAAGTTTGGGCATTAACTATTTATAGTAGGCATCTCAAATTACAGTAGAATGGAGCATTTTTGGCACAGAAATGTAATATTCCAGCCTTTCACAAAGAAAATGTTTCAGGCATAATGTTGATAGTGAAAATTTGAAAAGGAAGATCAATGCAGACCATCTTTCATTTTAGGGGCATGTACCCCCAGAATGATAATCTCCTTTAACAAGGGGGTTCCACTCTCTGAGCCCCTTAAAAACCACCTCTGCTTTAGATCATAAGATGATTGTAGGTGAGTGATATGATGTAATGCAAATTGGCAAATTACTTTGGTAAACTTCAATTTTCATGGTTCCTAAATGAACATAGCTACAGTTGGTCTTTTTAGTAATTCATATTATTAAAGTTATTCTGAATGGAGAGAACAAATTCTGCAAATATGTTTCTACTATCACAAGGCCCCATAAACTTTCTTGCATTAAAGCACTGAAATATCAACAGTCTTTTGTCAGAAAATGAGTGTTTTTACTGTATTTTGTTACGCCACCTCCCACTGATGGATGCCCAAGCTTGTAACAGCACTCCTAACCAATTTTTTATATTTCTGTCAAAATTTCTCAGTTGTATTATAAAGCTAGTCTCTGTTCAAAGCTGAAGAAACAGAGAGAATTTTTCCGTTTTAACTAAGCAGAGTCAACCCTATTAACTGTCAAAATCATGTCATGTAATTGCTCAGAGTGACCACTGCTACAATCGTTGTCAAAATTGTTGCAACGAATTGCAGATTTTTCACACTTTCCAATACCTAGCTTCCCCCTCCCCCGTACAATGTTGTGTTACTGTGATATACGCTTGGCGTCTCGTAGAACTCGATCGTTTTCACATGTAGCAAAATCTTATCTGCAGAATCCAGCATTGTTTTCGGGGGGGGGGGGGGGAGGGAGCTTTAAGTCATTTAAACGGCTCGCTTAGTATCAGTACTATTTGTATCAATAGCGTGCCTTTTAATCTCAGAGATGGGTAGTGTTCCAAGTAATTTTGGCAACGATTGTAGCTACGGTTTTTGGCAGGGAGGTACAAAAGTCGATTGTCACAGATGCCGTATGAGCACACATATTATTAGGGTGCTAGAGTATCCTCCGCACCTCACTGCTCTGATTCCTTTTTGTGTCAGCCAAGCATGCTAGTTTGGATCGGATAGCAAAACCATGCTAGTTTGGAACTGATCCATATAGCTCTCGTTTGAACACATGAATCCGATCCAAAGTAGTACGGATATGAAATGAGACCTGTTCTTTTACAATATATATCTATTGGCCAACCATATGGCCAATTGGGCATAACATTCATCATACCCCATCCACATCACATTTTTGAGCATTAATAAAGAAAACATGAAACTACCGTAAAATCATTGAGTCTAATAGCAGATCCATGAGAGTTGGCAGCTATAACTGAGGGCCTGGATTCTTAAGGGACGTACATACATACATAATTTTATTGATAAGCAGGTATGATACTGGCAGCTTGCAGCTGACGTGTACCTACTATTTACTCTACTTTCAATAAATATGTAAAAACTTTAAGTTACTAATAAACAAAATTTCTATCTTTAGAACCTAGGTGTCCTGTTCCTAATGAAATTAAAATTATTAATGTGAGTCCTTTGTTTCTTTAAATTTGCTTTAAAATTTTCAACAGTTTTCAGTTTTAAATATTCAGGTAAGCTGCTCCAAATAATTGGTCCCCTAACAGCTACCGTGGTTCTTCCGGTATCTGTTCTAAATGAAGGGGTCTTGAAGACAGTTCTTCTTCTTAGTTCATATCGTTGTCCTTCCTTTTTATTAACCAGCTGCCCGATGGTTGGAATTATTGTCTCTAAGTTAACTTACTGCATTATATTTATATATATAATATTTAGAACTTCAATACCATTTATGTTAATTTTTGTGTTCATGTCTATGATTGGGTCAATGTCTCCTGTATTGTTCTAGATTTGGCTATAAAAACCTCAGTCAAAACCATATGATATCAAATACATAGCTATTTAGAACCCAGAAAGACAGCAAGTTTTACTATTATACAGAGTTTCCAACTCTCACGATTTGGCAGTGAGACTTGTGTTTAGATCTTATTTCATGATCTCACTAGTTCCTCAATAAATAAAGCTGCTACTGAAATACAACCCAAAATTGATCTTCAGTTCAATTGTCGTTTCTACCTGAATTTGAGCATAATAAGATTTGGAAACCTGGCAACCTCTCACCGTCAGTTTCTCGGTTGCTTAAGCCCCAAGTCCCAGAAAATAGTTTTAAATGTCTTGTAATTGAATATATTTTACTATACAATCATACACTCTCCAATCCTAGGTAGTGTATAATTGGCTATTTTGCCATTTCTACGTTAAAAAAGAATAGAAACAACTACTACTAGTGCTACTATTGTTTTTTGTTACAAAGTGGGATATAAAGACAGTGGTTAAAATTTTATTAACGCAGGGTTGGTCCATTGCTTGTTCCTAAGGCAGAAAACATAATAGCTGCATCTGACCGAGTTTCATAAGATCAGTTCAAATATTGCAGACTTGATTACTTTAAAAAACTTGAAGAGTAGTTTTTTCAACTTTTGTGTGGCCTGTATGCAGGGGCTGGTTATACGCGAATTTTTACGACATTTAAATTCCATTCAAATTGAAATAAACCTGTTCAATGGCAGGCAGTGCAAAATTGACCATTTTGATGTTGTTGTGCAATGTAGTAACAATCATGGTAGCAGTGGTAGATATTTCAGGGGGGTTGAGGGGAGTCGTTTAGCCAAGTACTTTTAAAGAAACATTTATTTTTAGGGCATTGTTGTTAAACGTTTTCCAAAGATTTCACCCCCAAACTCCCTGGTCTGGTTGTCTCCCAAACAGGCAACCAAGTGTCTGCCACTGCATGGTAGTACGAGCGCAAAAATTGATTTGTCAAAAACTGATTTGTTATCATCTCCTTTTGTGTTTACTTAGTTTTGAAGGAAATTATTTTTATTCACAAAAGGATCACCTAGAGCCATGTCAGAAAGTTCCAATTACATGTATAAATGAATGTGGTAGGACTGACATACCAAGAAGCCAGGTGAATGAAATTAGATTTGATATATTTTCTGCTGTATACAGGAATCGCTTTTGTTTTAAGATATTATTGTCACCGTCATCATCATAGTTCATTGTTGTGATCTTTATAATTAAAATTGCCGTCATGTATGTAAATATCTGACATAATGAATAATCGCCAACTTCTTTTCAATTGAAATTGTGTGGTTTACGTATCTTTCATACAATTTTTGCTTACGCTATTACTCCTATAGCTATTGTCATCACTTTCATCACCACTGTCATTATCATCATGATCCTTATTGTCATCACAATCGCCAGACCATTCATCACCACAATTCTCACCCATATCATCACCTCTGTCATCATCACTGCCATTACTACTATTATCATGACTATGATCATCACAATCATCATGGGTTTTGTTTTCACTATCACCATCATTATCACCATCACTATCACTACCATCACTATCATCATCACAATCACCGATACCTTCATTAGTATTCCTTTAGCTGTGATCATGGCAGTCGTCATCATTATCACCATCACTATCACTATCATCACTATCATCATCACAATCACCGATACCTTCATTAGTATTCCTTTAGCTGTGGTCATGGCAGTCGTCATCATTATCACCATCACTATCACTATCATCACTATCATCATCACAATCACCGATACCTTCATTAGTATTCCTTTAGCTGTGGTCATGGCAGTCGTCATCATTATCACCATCACTATCACTACCATCACTATCATCATCACAATCACCGATACCTTCATTAGTATTCCTTTAGCTGTGGTCATGGCAGTCGTCATCATTATCACCATCACTATCACTACCATCACTATCATCATCACAATCAACGATACCTTCATTAGTATTCCTTTAGCTGTGGTCATGGCAGTCGTCATCATTATCACCATCACTATCACTATCATCACTATCATCATCACAATCACCGATACCTTCATTAGTATTCCTTTAGCTGTGGTCATGGCAGTCGTCATCATTATCACCATCACTATCACTACCATCACTATCATCATCACAATCACCGATACCTTCATTAGTATTCCTTTAGCTGTGATCATGGCAGTCGTCATCATTATCACCATCACTATCACTATCATCACTATCATCATCACAATCACCGATACCTTCATTAGTATTCCTTTAGCTGTGGTCATGGCAGTCGTCATCATTATCACCATCACTATCACTACCATCACTATCATCATCACAATCACCGATACCTTCATTAGTATTCCTTTAGCTGTGGTCATGGCAGTCGTCATCATTATCACCATCACTATCACTACCATCACTATCATCATCACAATCAACGATACCTTCATTAGTATTCCTTTAGCTGTGGTCATGGCAGTCGTCATCATTATCGTCATCGCTATCACCATGAGTATCATCATTAGTCTTCTCATCAATATCATCCCAGGTATCATTATAGCTATCACTTTTACTATCAATGTCGCTACCATTATCATTATCATTGTCAATATCAATAACATTATCGCTATCGCCACGGCTATCATTATCACCATCATCGTCACTATCATTATCACTATCATTAGATAATTGTAAATGTCACTGTCATTATCACTATCATTGCCATTGCCACTATCATTATCACTCTCATTATTGCTATCACCACCGCTATCGTTGTCACTATCATTGTCAATATCAATATCATTATCGCTATCACCACCGCTATCATTATCACCATCATCGTCACTATCACTATCAATGTCACTATCATTATCACTATCATTGCCAATATCATTACCACTATCATTTCCAATATCATTATCACTATCACTACCATTGCCACTATCATTATCACTCTCATTATTGCTATCACCACCGCTATCGTTGTCACTATCATTGTCACTGTCATCATTTTGTATCATCATAAGTATCCTTACTATCGTCACCACCCATTATCATCGTCACTATCATTATTATCATCATCCCATTATCAAGTTATTTGTTCACTGTCATCAAAATGTGATAGATAGCACCCTTATTTTTTCCACTGTCAATCTTGGTTTGTTTTATTGTTACATCGAAGGCTTAATCGTGCTGGTATTTGTGTGGAATCTGAATTTTTATTTGTTATAACTGTCTCAAGTCTGTTTCAAATTACTTCTTACTCTGGAAAAGATTTTAAGTACTGTAGAAACCCGCACATAAGAATCTTTATTTATTAAGAACCTACAACATAAAATTTTATATTTTGATTTCGATTAATTAGAGCCTTTTCAGTCTGATATTCTAACTAGTTTCTTATAAATCGTTTCATTCTATACCTATTGAGAAATAGGTTCAGCTTACGGCGATGTACCTGAACCATCTTGAATGTGGAGAGGGAAGGGATGTGTACATACGTGAATTTACTGACGAAAATACAGGTGTTGCTAATCAACGTGGCATGTCGTTTGCGGTTATTTTGCTCCTTAAATTCGATTGTTTTATCATTAAGATTTCCCCCATTACCGAGAAAGGTGATTCTTCTTTTATACTAACTTGCTGATGATTAGTGTTATTGTTACATAACATAGCGCCTTACAGGGACACCATGATGAGTTTATATCTGAAAGGCTGATTATTTCGTTTAGTGACTCAGGAGGACCCACCATGGCTGGGTCCGACATGGAAGAAATTTTTTTAATTTCACCCTCTAGACTAGCTAAAAAGGCATCTGCTAGACTAGAAGTTAACTGAATAGTATGATTCTCAGGAGTGCTTCAAGGTCAAATCTACAATGAGCGTTCTGATAGAGAAGAAGTGTAAATTTATCAGAATGAAGCGACGAGCTAAAGACTCCACCGATAGTGCCAGACTAGCTTTAGTTTTACAAATAATTGTTATTGCCATTATACTTACCAACGTACCTTACTGCTAGTAATACGTATAATTGCTAATTTACTGCACAGAGTACCTTGATGTTACTATTATTATCATAACTAGTCTTAAAAACGAAAATCAAATCCTATTACATCATTTTTCTCGTTGGTGTAACTGGGCAGGCATGAAAATCAGAGTCGATAAATGCAGCACATTTGGTATTAAGAAAGCAGCCACATCTTCATGCCAATACCTTCCCAAGCTTATATTAAACAACTCAGTGGTCCCTACTGTCGCCAAAGGCATGTCGTTCAAATATCTCGGTCGCTACTTTTATTTCACCATGGATAATAGTGATCACATGTCAACCCTTCTCAACTCAATCAATGACCTAATGGTAAAAATCGACTGCTTTCCATGTCACCCTAATAATAAACTCCTTCTGTATCACCGCTTTGTTCTGTCCAAACTATCTTGGCATATGACTATTTCAGATCTTAGCAAGACATGGGTTATTGAAAATTTGGACAACATCATTTCAAGTTTTGTGAGGAAATGGCTTGAACTGCCTATAAGTACAACGTTCAGTTCTCTCATATTAAATAAATCCAAATATGGCATCAGTCTTGTCCTTCCATCTACCAAATTTATTGAATGTCAAACAACTATGCGAAATGCTTTAAAATCCTCACCAAACCACGACATAAAATGCATCTGGGCAGAGACTAGCTACGCTACAAACCTTCAGAACGCTTAATTTAAAAACACCAAGCAAGTTCTAACAACGATTCAACATGACCATGAAGAACGTATCAATAATACTCTCTTATCTCAAGGTTTAGTTCTATCATCCATTCTTAACTTTGCATGTAGTAAAACTAACAGCCTCTGGTCAACCGTTCAGCAAAGTTTGCCTAGAAACATATTCAACTTTTCTATAAAATACTTAAATAATACTCTCCCCACTCGTAAAAATCCCTGCAAATGGTCAATTTCTCAATCGTCTTCATGCTCTTTCTTCCTTCAGTCAGAGACCCTACAGCACGTGATATCTAGTTGTTCTTCATATCTCGAGGAGGGTAGATGTACTTGGCGCCACAACTCTGTTCTTCTCTTTCTCACTAACACATTCTCCTCGCTCAAACAATACACAGTTTACGCTGATTCACCCTTCTTGTCCCCAAGCATGATTACTGGTGAATCTCTTCGTCCTGATCTTCTATTACTTACAAAAGACAAATTGCTCTACGTTCTTGAACTCACAATAGGGTTTGAAACTAATATACAAAATAATAGTAATCGTAAGGCTGCCAAATATAGCTCGCTGCTTAGTGAACTCTCTCCTTCTTATAGTAAAGTTGCATTTATCAATCTATCTATGGGTGCTATTGGAACTATCGGTTCTTCTTGTACTTCTTTCTTCTCCTTACTCAATGAAGTGAGTTTTGATAAGACCATCCAAAAACGAGTCATTATGAAAGCTATGACCATCTCAATTAGATCAAGCTATTTCATCTTTTGCCAAACAAATAAACCTTGGACTAATCCAGACCTCTTAACCGTCTAATTTTGATCTTTTCTGGAACATCTAACAGGTTTTTGTTGTTATTTCTTTGTTCTGTTTTGTTATACATGTTAATTTCATAAATGTACTATGTATTCTTTACAAGCAAGCCAATTATACACTGCAAAAATTTTTTGAGAGGTGTATTATTGTAAGTAGTTTTATGTATTCAATATGAAGTTTAGAAAAAATCAAATATTTAAACAGGATAATACAGTCAGTTGTACAATATATTAAAAATATCTACACTGTTTTCAAAAGTAGTCCTGTAAAACAGAAAGATGAATAAATAGGTTATAAGTAAATAGTTAAAGGTAAATTGATAATTATCATTGTCATTTAACCGATCAGTGTCTTGTATTACTGACAATGATTGTTGTGTTTTGCCAACTTTGTTAGCATTTGTGCAAGTGCTATGATTCTACCGATGATCGCACATTTATCACAAAAGTTGGGGGTGTACCATACCCACACCCCCGGTAGGTACGCCACTGTCAGCCTTTTGCTCCAAAAACCTCGCATACATAATTGTGCTAGGCAGGATCTGCAGGGATCAGATTAGTGTTAAGAACCTGCAACCTAATTAATGGGACTAGATCAACGCAAAAGAACATGAACAGGCTCATTTCAAAATTATAGGCTCTTATGTCTGGGTTTTTGCTCTATATCATGTAGTCAGTTTTGCAATATTTTGATCACCTTTCCTGTATATGAGTAAATATGTTTTTTAAGTGAAAGTCGTTTTATGAGAAAATAGTACTCGACTACTCAAAAAGCTGTTAAGAAAGTTCGGTTCTGGCTTTTTGAGACCTAAAAAAGCCGATAAGTCAAATACCTTTAAATTTCTAACATTCACGCAAGACAATAATGTCTTTTACGTAATTTTTATATATTTTATGTGTCAATCTATGTATTCGAGTGTTGTGTTTGTGTAGCACCTACATGTATGTGTTCCACTGTAGTGTTAAAAGCATACTTGAACATTCTTGCTTAGAAAGTCCGAAGGAAGTCTTAGTACTGCAATCATGAAGAAGCTAAGGAAGGGTCATTACTAAGCGACACAAGACTCTTAAAAGGAAACTTTGTAGAGAACAAGAATCCTCTATTGCAGATTGAGCATTATTTAATCGAATCATGATCCTCATATACGTTTTCTACTGCTACTGGTACTGGCACGAATTTGAGGTCAAGCTGTAATTAGTTAATTGATGTTTTGCACATATTGAAGATTTCATATGAATGCCAGAAATCATGAAATATACAATGCTCATCAATAAGTAATGATCGCCCTGATGTGTCCACCTGCCGTGCGTCCTCTTTTATGCTCACTCATTGCAATCAGACTGAGCAGACAAACAATATTTTGTGGCAAATGGTCTGTACAGTTTTGTCGCTTGTTTGTGAGTGAAGTAATCATGCTCTATTGATCGCTGATTAGAAGGTAAAGAGAGAGAGACAGAATTTGTTTTACAGAGAATAGTCTGCGCTAACATGGGTAGGTATTATCTGTGACTTCATGCTTTCCCCTATGCGATTGGTCAGTAGTTCAAGTACGTCGTTGCATTAGTTATGACTGATTTTGTCCACTGCTCGTTTGCCCCTAACGCTATGAAATAGCCAAGAGTTTATTGGTAGTTTTACTGGTAGTAGCCAAATGTTTATTGGTTATTTGTCAGTAAATGTCATGTTTGCATTGAACTTAAAGTACATCATTTCTGATTAGCATATTTCATCAAGAATAGATAGTATCACAAAATGAAGTTATAGACCGTATGAATTTTATTTCATTCTGCACATATAGCTGACACTTGTACGAGCAGTGTGGCCTATTTGAGCTGTTATCTATTAAGCTTTAAACCATTGTTCACAACGGGTTGATTAAGATGCTATTGAAGAAAAGAGCTAGATGATAACAGTTCATTCATAAGTAGGTTGTGAGTGAGGAATAGTAGATTGCTTTCGTCTGTTTTGCATCAACTGAATAGAGAAAAACCGAAAAGCAAAATTCAAAGCACGTATGGTGTGAGGTGGATTATAACAGATAGAAACTGGTGTCATTTGACGCATTTTATCGTCATGAGCAAGCCAAATGCAGGAGTTTTAGTTTGCCAAGGTTTATAGTTTTGTTATTCTAAATTGTTGTTGAGTTTTATCATTGTTAAATTTTTAATCAGCAGATACATACCTCGAGTTTTACTGGTGATTTTTCTGTTTCAAGCCAATTTGGAATGTTCTTACAAATGAAGCTAAACAGACTGGTTTTAAGGACCCATTGTTTTGGTTGAGCAATTTTCTACTTTTTGCTTTTAATTTTAATCTATTACTTATTTGCAACAAGGATTGTAAAAGGAATCCAAATAGTTTAGATTACCTGCGATGTTTTAGATTTTTTTGTATTTAAGTTAAGTGCTCCATGAATATCAGCTTATAGGCTCCTCCTTAAATGTTTCAAATGAAATGTAATGTAGGTAGGACGTAAGTAAGTCATAGTGACAAAATGATCATATTCATTATGTAAATTAGGGATGACCAGACGACTTACAGGCAATTGATTTGTGCCTATATAACTCGAGCAGGTGAATAGAAGTACTGAAACAGTGGCATTTCTACGGCAATATTATCGCAATTTCTTATTCAACAATATCCTGGATGTGAGTTATTTGCATAATACGCAGCTGCTATCAAGCTCCGTCTGCTTTACCTTTTTCCATAGCAATGGACACTCGTTTTGATTTTACATGAAGTTTCTGCCTAATAGCAAAATAATGCTTTAGCAGCTGCAGGTGTTTCATAGTAGGTTTTCATCAATGAAGACCTCTTTACAAACCAGATTAGCCTATCGCTTATGATTCCCAAAAGTTATATTTAATTTCAGTTTCTCATAGATGGTGCTATTCGACTTCTTTACAGACTGTGCAGTTGTTGTCCTATTGTACTTACATTATTGTATATTTTAAACAGTTATATTCTCATCTAATATCACATCAAGTAATTGGACATTTCATATCTCTTCAGTGGTGTAAACTATAGTTTTCTCTCTCCTACAAAATACATGAAGGTGACATTTGTCGTAGTTCGTCTTCTTGTATTATTCAGGGCATTTTCCTAAGAACTTTTCTATTCGTATTGCGCAAATTGCTACCATGTACTCTACATAACTCTACACTTGATATTCCGTCACTGAAATGTTTCTTTGTTACACAGGATGACGTATGCTCTTGGAATATCAAATTGTGACCCGTTTAAAGCATATTTGCCAATTACCAATTGTGTAGACTCGTTCGCCTCTACAAAGTAGCTTTTAGCTTAATCAGTGGCGTCTCGTTGATTTTGGCAGTTCTAATGACGTCACAATGAGGTATAAAACAAAAAGTTGTTGTTCAAGGAGCACTTAATGATAGAGTTTAAACATCCGGCTTTACACGTTTTCTTATATGTAACCATAGCGCAAGGTTTGGCCTTCTACATGTAGTTCCATTTGAAGCGATTCCAAAGGATGTGCATTGGACGTTTTAGTTTACTTTGACCGTGTAGGGGACTTAGTGAGCTCAAAAAAAGTGAAAACAAGTAATGATCTCTATGAAAATATGATGATTCTTACTAGCAGCTTGATTGTGATGAATTACACAGCTGAACAATCCCCATTCACTCTATCAACTGTGTTTTTGTATACACTTCAGAAAATGCTGTGTGTCAATTATTCCACTTTTCATCTAAACTTCTTTCCCTTTAAACAAGGGTTAGGACGACATGCGAAAGATATAATAGCAACCCTTGCAGTTTTCCAATTTCCCCTGTGGACCAACTCCCATTATCAAGTGTAAGCGTCCATGTCTCTCTTAGAAAGGGATTCAATATCATCCAAAACCTACGACATAGAACTTAGAGAAAGGAGTGTTTTGTGAAGAAGCAAAGAATCTAAGAAAAAGGATTTTATTGTTCAACTCATTGTATTAAAATTTTATTTCCTTGATTTTCTAAAGAGTTTTCCTAACTTTCTGTAGTTTCAGAGAAAGAGGTGTAAAATTTGAATCAAAAGTCAGAAAAAAGGGTCAGTTTTCTAGAACCTCTGCCATGGACAATGAAAGTTGACCAACCAGTCCATTGCCATCGTTCAAGCTTAGTGTTTCCATTAAAAGGAGGACCCTGGAACTTCTGGTTGATTTCTATGAAGCAGGAGTGTCGTTGAGATAGTACGAGCCTAGCGCTTCCTTGCTAGCTTTTCTTGACTATTTAGAAAAGGGTGGATATCTCAACAAATTGTCAACTTCATTTGTTACTCTTCGTGAAAAACTTAGATTGAACGGTACCTCATCAACATGATTCGAAAATTGAATTGAATTGTATGTCTTCCTACTTGTCAAGAAACCTACGGGAAGCCTATATTCTAAAAGTTTTTTTGGCAACACAAGTGTAGTAGGAATTGTGACAACCAACATGAAATTTAACATTCATTCAAAGTATATTTCAGAGAATCCTTGATGGGGATGAGCCCCATTAGCCCCATTCAACGAACTGCCACTGCTTTTGCTAGTGGCTATCTTAGTACATCAATGTCATCAACACCATCACAATCACCATCATTTCCATCTTCAAACTTTTCATTATCATTACTTTCATTTCTAACACTGTAATCCCAATCATCATCATGTTTCTAGCTATCATCGGTATGATCATCAACATTTTAGTCACCATCATCTGTCTGTCTGTCTTTTCCCGTACGCCCCTTAGGGGGCCTAGGCTGACTCTGAGGTCAGTGCCACCTTCAAATTGTTTAGAAGAGGTGATCGAGTCAGCTACACTCAATCCACTCTGTTACCCCAACAGTTACTTATCAGAACTGCAGCCTGAAGCTACTGTGCCTGACTTTCACTGAAGGGGCCTGGTTGGACAGTTTGCCACAGGCCAACATCTGCTCCAATTCTAAATCTCAGCGAAATGAATCTCTATCAACTTAAGGACAGTGTCTCTCTGTGCCCGCTTGCCACCACGAGGAGGTCTCCAACCATGGGCTAGCACATCATCATCATTATCATCATCATATCATCATTATCATCATCATCATCATTTTCATCGTCATCATATTATTACCATTATTACTATCATCACTATAATCACCCTTATCATATCATCGCTAATTTCATGTCTTATCAAACTTTCCCATTTGCACTGCTTACTTACTAGAATTATCATCTTTACGAAATATTCTTAGAGTAACTCAAATATACATTTATATATATATGAACTCAGTATTTTGCTCAGTATATTTATAGTTATTTATATATATATATATATATATATATATATATATATATATATATATATATATATATATATATATATATATATATATATATATATATATATATATATATATATATATATATATATATATATATATATATATATATAAAGTAAGTGAAATGAATTCACGATTATTTCAATACCACTATTGAGATAAAGGAATATCAATTTTTGATATGCTTTTTAGTGTGGCTACCTTTTCATGTCATGCCTTTGATAATTCCCTATAAATAATTGATGCCAATTGCTATGATGTAAACAGCTTTATAGTTTGTTTTTGCTAGTTGGCTGACTTTGAGGGAAATTTGTGAAAGAAATAATCGAGTAATGTTTACGCTATAGCGTTTGATTTCTGAATGCATTATTGGTAGTCTGTGGATTGCATACAAATGTTGCCATAGTTTAGAAGTAGTCGCGGTGACATTGAGATCGAAGAGATTTTGAAGTGACCAAAGGCTTGTTTATATCGGAGAAATGATGTGTTAACAGGAAAGGTGGAGATAGATAATGTTGTGAAGTAGCTAAAATGAATGATAATGTAGCTGTTTTGGAAAATGAAGTTCTTGGCGAGATGTCTTCTGCCTTTGATCTTATAAATTTAAGAATGAAAGGAAAAGTTCGCTGCAAGAGTGATGTCGATAGTCAGTTACAAAGTAGTCGCACAAAAGGCGTGAGTATATTTTACCAACAAGAGACCAATATTTTCCTGCGCAAACTCTCTATTGGTGTTTTGTTATTTTGCCGTATGAACAAACAAATTCAGCAGTCTTTTAGCTCACAACACTTGGAATCACGTGTATTAGCTAAAGTCAAATTTTAAAACTTTTTAATCGTCAAACATCTTTACTCAAGGATGGTTGCTGTAAGATCATAGACCTTCTTTGACCCTTGCTGCTCCTTCATCAGCGACCCTTCATCTGCATTCGTTCATCTGTGATACTTCTCCTCTACTCTTTATTATTTCATCCTGATGTTCTCGTACACTTGCAATGCTGCTTTTTCATATTTCATTGCTATCAACTGGTTGCGAAGCATTCCGAATACCTTAGAACCATTATTAGACTCTGCAACTCACTTTGCTGTTTGCCATCACCTTGAAAGTGACAACCTTGTCTTTCAAGCTTCTTGATTAGCCTGCGCAAATTAGACCTTGTTCCTTTTTGCATAACTTCAGACCAATTCGATCGACATTAGTTTCTCCTTGAGCATTGGTAAGTGGATGACATATTTGAAAGTCTGTCTCTTAAAACATCATGAATATGATTGAGTGATGTTTTCCCATTATGCCATCAATCTCAATACTTAGTTTGTTGTTGGCAGTTTCAAGATTTCAAGCGCTGTAATTAGTCCAAGTCTTGAAGAGCAGTTTACTGCTGTTGACTGATTTTGGCCTAAAGGTCTGCTGCGAGCAATTCTTGATGGATTCTGTTACTTACACGCACGAAGACTATCAATGACAATTATGTGTCCCTTACTGTTGTTATTACAGTAAAAATATATATTTGGTTTTCGAAGTACACTATCATTTAGCGTCATCTATCCTAGGTAGCAATTTTTACTTCTCCGTCCTAGTGTTGCTGTCTCTACTGAATTTTTTTATTTTTGTCCTAAGATGTCAGCTCACATCGATGCAGATGGAGATTGTCCGCTAGCTGTTGTTCCTTGCAAGTACAATGATTTCGGATGCAAGTATAAGGTATATAGTCGATTTTCTGACTTAGTTTGTAGTATTCGCGGCCTGTTTTTGTCAATCAAATCGATCTACAGGCTCAGCTGTCTTTTTACTTTGGTAAATCTTCTGAAAAATGGATGTCTTTGAACAGCATACTTGCTAATGTTTTAATTAGTGTTTACATTGTGTACAAAAAACTTTAGGCAAGTGGATAAAGTGGGTCGTCTAGCCGATTCTGTACGACATGTAATATCCACGGCATCAACCAAAAGTAAGAAGCTTCAACTCTGAAACCTGCCTTTAATTTGTTCGTATTTTATCGATTTATTGTAACCTTGATTTATTGAGCAAGGATTGATATATCGAATATTAGTGAGTATAGTAGTTATCCGTAAAATATATATGAATCAATTAATGTTAGAACATTTTAGAAAGTTTTGGCTTCTGTTAGGCTAAATGATCGTCAATACGAGAATGTAGCTATTGTGTAGGAATCTGGATAGACTTTACCTGGACACTGAATCGTTCTCTTTAGGGAAGACGAGTAGACATGGAGAACCATCTAGCCGACACTATGCAACAACACTTAGATCTTGCCCATGTTCGAATCAAGGAGCTGGAGGTGCGACAAGAGAACATTTGTATGAATGGTAAATTTTTGTGGAAAATATCAAATTACTCGCAGCTGTCACAACAAGCACAAACCAAAAAGGAAAAGGAGAAATTATGTAGCCCACCATTTTATACTGGTCAGTATGGATATAAGTTAAGAGCCGAAGCGTTTTTGTGTGGTCTAGGGCAGGGAAAGGGCTCCCATCTTTCGTTGTATGTTGTGATTATGAAAGGTGAATATGATGCTATATTACCATGGCCTTTTCAACAACGAGTTGACTTTACTTTGATTGACCAAGACGATGAGCCAAACAACCGGCAGAACAAAATATGGCGATTATCATGTGACCGCAATAGCGACTATTTTAAAAGGCCGAACCGTTCGAAGAGTCTTGGTTTTGGCTGTCCAAAATTCGTCTCCTTGGATACGTTGCGAACTGCTCGAAATTACGTAAAAGATGACACAATCTTTATCAAAATCGAGGTTGAGCCAACAGAGACTCTGATTTAGGAGCTAGAATGTAAATCTATATACAAAATTGTAACCTTTGGTTTTATTTTGTACAAATGGCGATTTGTGAATCTAGTTGTTGAACTTTCAGTTCAATTTCATTATTTAGGAGACTGCATTACTTGCGTGCGTTTGATTATCTTTTTATATAATGGAAGTGGAACACAAAGGTGCTCACACATGATAGAGGAATTAGGAGTGTAATTGAGATTTACCGGATTTGTAAAAAATGCATCTTGCAGTCCATATTCAGTGTGCGATTGGGAGATGCAAATTGAAATTAATTCATTCTTTGTTAAGCTATTTGTTCACACATAAAATTGTACATTTCTTTATTATAGCAACTGGGGAGCGTAGTCTGATCTATTTAGGTAGAAAAATTGCTGGGACCTCTAATCTCCAATTATCAATTATAGAATCATTGGTTTGTTTTTAGCTACATTTTCTCATTACGGAAAATAAATAGTCGTTGTGAAAAATTTATGTTGTTATGATTACTTATAAGTAAGGTCGTACTCCACCACTACAAATTATGGGAAAGTTGGACCCCAATTGAACTATCTTGACTTTGAATACTTAGACATTCTGCTTTTGTCTCTTGCTGGATTACCGCTCTCAAAAACATAAGTGAAAAGGAAGTTTTACATCACATCTGATTTTCATCGGCATCCACCAACCTGTAGCTTTACATCTTATCCAAGACGATCATTTTCACATCAAAGACAAAAGTGAACGGACTGAAGAAAGTTTACAATATGCTAATTTTCATCGTAAGAGCCCTTAAAGTGATGATCAACTGAACATAGTTTGGTTATGTATAGTAGCTCAAGTATGACATCACGGCAGGTATAATGTTCGAACTTTTTATTGTTTGATATAACTTCCGAAAAGACACTGTAAAGGAATCCTTTATGACAATCTTCGGTTGATTCAGTTAATATTTGTGTGGAGTATTGCCAGGTGAATTTCAATGTAGTTCCTATCAAGCCATTGTGTTTTCGGTTTGACTCTAAAACTTATAGACTTTGAGGTCAAAGACACCGTAATTTCCGTATGAACTTTCCTCTGGTAGGATAGCAATACCTCATACATTGTTCCAAGTTACTGTACTAAAGTGTAGTGCATGCCTATCTGACAGTTTGTTCCTCAGGTTCATATGGTCTAACGGTCCAACTTCTTAAGATATGTTTTTGACGTCATGGTTGTACTACTGTATTAGGGTTGAACTACTAACTGAAACAAAGAGCAAAGTTTGCAATTATGTTGAAATGGCAAAGTTGCAAAATGTCCACTTCTACTATAATTTGAAAATATATCAGTGTTAGATTTTGTTGTATGTTCTGGAGTACCAAACCTGTATACCATATATATGTTTTTGTCTAATGATTTTTCTGTTCGCCAGACCGTTATGTCCGGTGTCAAATTTTGGTAGTTTGAATTACCGCATTCTCTCGAAAAGCCCCCTCGAAGGAGTGCCTCCTCTGAGAAATATTCTGTTAATTGGATGTGCCCCCCTGGAATCAGCGCTCCCCTCTTTTTGCAATGAGCATGCGCCATCTCTATTATTATCATTATAGCTCATCCTGTTACTCGTATGTGACGTATTTTTCCTTAGTAAATTTTCTTGGTGTCATGTTTTTTGCCTATTCGTCAAGCTAGTTTTATGTTACAATGACATTACATCATAGTTTCATCACATTCTCATATCGCTCTTTTAATTTTGCGTAATGTGTGGTAGATACATTTAGTGTAAAAACAGTCGTTAAGGCTAATTAAGTCGTTGAGTGAAATGGATATACAGTTGTTTTATTTGTTGATTCCTGAATGAGCGCCCCCCTCAACAGAGCGCCCCCTCGAATGAGTGCTCCCCTTTGAAGACTTACTTCATGAGTGCTCCGGGCGCTTATTCGAGGAAATACGGAAACTGCATTTCCTAGAATGGAAACCTATAGGATCTGCACTAAAATTGAAAGGTTACTTAAGAGGTTTCGAATGCGATAATGATTGAGATTTCATATTATTATCTTTGCAGCTATTTGTTGTCAGTATTAAATTGAAAGTATGACGGGGTTAGCATTTAATTCGTTGCATCCGTTCCGTTCAAATATCGTGTAAGGAGACTAGTCTCCAGTGAGATTTTAGCCACAATTTATTTATAATGTTTGTAGATATAATGGATTGCGCTCTTCCCGCCGCCGCAGAGGTTAGCCATCAACTGCAGTGGCTATTTCAAAGAAGTATTTTCTTGTTAAATATGTGGAAACTTGTTTATTTGTATGTTTACGTAATGATATGTTATTCAAACCTTAGCACTACTGGAATGGATCTATTTTGTTTGTGATTCGACCCTCTAAAGACAGTCATTGTGCTATTAGCTTTTTTACGATATGACATCAAGATGAGGCCTATTTATAGGGCGTTATCTAAGGCTCGTTCATGCCATCATCGTTAAATTACCGCTAAAACCTAGCCGAGCAACGGGAAAACGTTTCCATTTGCCACAAAATTACATTTCGGTGGATGAGCGAGCAGTGCAACACTTCACGCGCAACATTTGTCTTCATTTTCAAAAGTTTACTTGGACCTAATTATCGTACGTTTCTATCCATAGCTATAACAGTACTGCGGTGTAGACAACAATGAACTGCGAGAGTGACGTCTTTGCGCGATGACGATTTAGGGAAGAAACTGCACCATTTCTAACTTGCTGCGTGCACTCGTTGATGCCAGAACACCTGCACTATACAGCCAAATAATACAGCATAATGTTGTCTTGTGGAATACGTTCAGTCCTTCTTAAACTTGATACTACATCATACAACAAAAGCCTTACACGATGCACCATGCAAACGAAGTTGTGCATTGAGAATGCAACGTTTTTATCGTTTGGTCGGAGCTGGAGAGGTACTATTTTACCCTACAAGAAAGTTGCCAGTCTTAAGTGAAATACTGGATGCTCCTTTGGCAACCAACATTTACTGCCAATAGTCCTTGGAACACCCATTGAGTAATGAAGTTTATTTGACGATAGTAAATTTCTGGTCATATTTGGTTAGGGGTCCCCTCTTCCCTCAAAACAATGTTGGGGTGAAAGCTTAGTTGCTAGCGTGCTATTTGAGAGCAAATTGACATGTCTGCTGCGAGTAATCCCTGATTTATTCAACATTGTTCTGAGGGGGGAGAGGGGGAGATTGCTCTTTGAGTCAAAAAGTAATGGTGCACCAAGACTTTTGGCAGCAATTGAAGCTTTGAAGGCTGGAAAGTTTGGAATTTACAAGATTGATAGGCTCGTTCAAGACTTCAAAACCGACCGAATTCGACAACTTTAGTAGAAGTAATGAAAGAATACAGGTAATTAATAACAAGAACGTTCTGACATCGTTAGAGGCCTAACTGGTAGCCCCACAATTAAGGAAAACATTAATAAACGCATTAAAATATAACTTTTGGTCGTTACACGCATAATGCAATCAACAAATGTAGTTATGCAAACTCATAATACAAAACGAAAGCTTTTTACAGTCGACTAACAACGGACTATTATCTGGTACAAAATATTGGTACTTCCAAGTGCGAATATTTTTTATGAACTGCAAATTCTTTAGAATTGCTCGGTCTTGATTAGTTTATGAAGGATCGTTCCTAGGTCCTTGATCGCTTGCACTACCAACATTCGTGTATTTTCTTCTGACATCCTTAGCTGTTGCATCAACTCGCATTGTTGCTTGTGCGTCCTTTCTAACAATTCTGTTTGATGTGCTAGTATTTGGCACAGCTTTTCGTTCATACTCATCTCCTCCGAATCCAACATCCTCGCACGTTTACTACTACCATCGTCTTGATGGCCAGAGAATCTTCGTTTCTGTATAGCCTGTAAATACATGACTGAACCTTGACCATTGTCGTCATTTTCTTGATCATCACTATTGTGGTCATTGTTGTCATTTTCAAACTCATCGCTGTAAACATTACTCGTGCGTCTATTCACTCTAAATCGCTCTTCATAGCCGTCCCCATTTTCTGCGTTTGCCATGTCATTTTTCGCACTTCTCTCTCGGCTTTCTTTGGCTGCCCCACGCTCCAGTCCAGGCGACAACCCTTCATGCCCACACGTTTCGCTTTCGTTTGTTAACTCACCCGTCTTTACTACCATAGTAACACTATCCTCCTCTCCGACAAATTGATTTTCTTGGCCTGTGTAGTCAGCAAGCTCCGTACCACTTTCGTAACAGAGAACTTTCTCCATTGCATCGTAAAGAGTTGATCTCTCACGCATATTGCTCGCATCAGCTAGCGATCCACGTGAATTTTCAGACTTGTGAAGTTTGTGCTTTTTAATCATGTTATTCCATTTGTCTTTGCATTGCATCCATGACTTCATTGATACCTGAGGAATGTGCTTCTTGCTCTCTTGAAACAACTTTTGGGTAATTGCCTCCCATGTCTTCCTATTGATTTTCTTCAACTTTTTTCCGATTGTGAATTCCGCGTACGTCTTCACCAGAACCTCTTCTTCCAAGGGCGTCCAGCATGCTCGTGGTATTGGCATTTGTTGCGTATTTTGCATGGGGATATGCTCAGTTTTATCATCAACACAGCTCAATTTCGAAGGGCCTTGCTCGGATTGAAGCACTGATGAAACGGGTGCTGCCGATGTCGGTATTGCATTACTTATCATTGTTGGCATTGGCATTGGAGCCATGTGACCGATTGGTACTGGCTGCATTCCGGAGACCGGCATTGCTGCTGGATGTGCACCCTGTGGCATCTGTCCAAACATTTGCTGAGGCAATTGTGGGTGTTGCTGTCCTTGTGAGTAGCCACCAAACCCTGGAGGTGGTGCATAGTATGGAACCCTGGCAACGAAAGGCATTGATAATTATGCATTGATAGTTCATGAATTGATTTACAATTTCTTTATACAGGGTAAGTTTCAAATTTTAATATATTTGATTTTCAAACTGCCCTGTTAAAAAAAAAGAAAAAAAATAATATAAATAAGTACTTGTTTACAATATGTTAAAAAGAATCTACTATAATATAATATAAACATAAGTAACGAGTAAAAAATACGAGTCCGGAGATAATTAAGGTCGGTGATTTTTCAATGATTTCACGAATTGGGTAAGAGATTTGGCTTTCTTCACTTCAGTTTGTTGGCTATTCCAGAGCTTTGCTCCTCTATAGGAGAAACTTTTTTGGCCACATGCCGATTTTAGTAAAGGGACATAAAGATCGGTATCACTATCGCGAAGCTGTCTGTTTCTAAATTCGGTTTTTTTTATAAATATGCTATTCAGATATTCGGGAGCTAGTTGATTTTTGGATTTGTAGACCATTTTAAGTGTTTCTGTTTCTATAAGGTCATTCACTGTTAGCCATCCCAGTTTCTCGATGATAGGAGACGCTGAAGTTTTGTATGAGCTGTCTGTCACGATTCTAGCTGCGCGATTCTGGAGCGTCTGAAGCTTGCCTAAGGCAGTGACGCCACAGGAACCCCAGACAGGGCAGCAGAATCAAAAATATGGCTCAACTATACTTTTGTACATGGTCTGCAAGGTGGTTAGAGGGAGAAAGTTTTTTGTGTGTCGAATCATACCTAAGGCCCTTGAAATCTTTTTTATCACATGATTTATATGACTTTCCCAGTTCATGTATTGATCCACTTGAACTCCTAAGTATTTAGTATGTTCTATAATCGAGATTTCCTCGCCACTTATCGCGAATGATGGTTTTATTGTTAGTGGGGATTGGATATCCTTACGTTTTTTCCTACTACCAATCACAAGGCTATTTGTCTTTGCAACATTTATTGACAACTTATTTCCTGCAAGCCAGATTTTTAGACATTTCAGGTCCTCATTAACCCGTTCATTGATGGTGAGAATATTTTTAGAGGAGAACGACAGACTTGTGCCATCTGCATACATGTTAACTTGTGAATGTTTAATGGATAATGGAAGATCATTTATATAGATAGTAAAAAGTAGAGGACCTAGGCACGATCCCTGGGGAACTCCACAAGTCACTTCTCCAAGATCAGAAAGCTTTCCATTCACCTTACAGCACTGTTTCCTATGAGAAAGGTATGAATTAAACCAGAGCAGCTCTTTGCCCCTGATTCTATAGATTTGCAGCTTTTTAACCAAAATTTCGTGATTTACCGTATCAAAAGCTTTTTTTAAGTCGATAAATGTGACCGAGGTATATTTACCATTCTCGGTATTCAGATACCAGTCATTTGTACATTTGAGTAGGCAGGTCAGTACTGAGTGTAGCCGTCGAAAGCTAGATTGATGGGAGTACAGGAGATGATTTGAGACCAGAAAGGTGTAACACTGGTCATTTACAAGCTTTTCGAAAAGTTTTGAGATTACTAGTAAAACAGAAATTGGACGATAATTTGATCTGATGTCACTGTGTCCTTCCTTGTAAATAGGAGCAATCCTGGCAATTTTCCATTGATCGGGAAAAACTCCAGCCGACAATGACAAATTGAAAAGCTGACTCAGGGGTTCCGCCAGGACGGGCATTGCAATCTTAAGGAAGAAACTGGAGATTTCATCAAGACCATAACCATGGGAGGTCTTAATCTTATTCATCGCTAGGGCTACCTGTTCAGATACCACTGGTGCAAAGATAAAAGTGGCATTAGAGGGATTTATGGTATGCTCGCCCATTAGGAGACTGTTTTCTGTATCGGGGATATCTTTAGATAGTTTATCACCGACATTACAAAAGAATTGATTCATTGAGTTAGCAATACCAATAGGATCAGTGACTGAGTTACCATCAACATTTAGAGATGATATGTTTGTAGTTTTTGACCTTTTGTTAACAAGTTTATTGATCGTTTTCCAAGTTTCTTTAAGATTTCCTTCAGAGGCGTGGATTTTATTCATGAAATATGCTCTCTTAGCTTCCTTATTCATTTTAGTCACTTTGTTCCTTAACTGTCGGTACGCCGACATTAAGAACTCAGATTTATTTTTGACAGCAGCGATTTTGATTTTGTCTCTCGCTTTGAAAACACGTTTGAGATCAGAGGACATCCAAGGGGATAGTTAATGCAATGTAAGATATGAATGAAAACAAGGGCCAAACATTTAATACAAGCGATATATGGCCCATCAAAACTATGTCGCTTTCAATTTAAGATGAAGAATAGCTGAACTGCACACGAAATTTGACTATTTGATTTTATCTCATCCTTCACAACCCAGATCAAAGCTCTCATTTCGGTTTGTTCCTCCTTTTCATAATCAGCAAATACCCAGATGCTGTTCGGAAACCCAAAAGGTAGTCTTGGGTGTACATAGGTAAAGTCGAGCAATTATCCATGCAACAATGAAGTCATGGATACAATTGATATTTTTCATGAAACTAAATGTCTTATTGTCATGATTTATGAGAATTTGACATACGGAATCCAGGCAAAGCTCTTTTAAACAAAGAATCTCACCAACCCTTGGGCTTTTCAACATATGCCAAGGAATTTGTCCAAAACAACACCCTAAGAAACAAGAAACTCTAAGCATTGTAGAACCCCATTTGTTGCAAAGGTTATGATGGCTTCCAATTGACAAGATAGTCCATAGAGAAACACATACCATGGGGATATAAGTCCTTAGTAGACTTGCACTCGATATCCCCCAGATTTTCTCCCGACTACCTGCTATTCACAATTGGCTCTTAAAAACACAAAGAGCGATCTAGTCATGCCTTGCATGGGAAGAGCTTATGATCGCAATTCAGTTGCTTTCCGCGGAGATGATGCATGGACCAAACTTCCCTATGACATTAAGTCAGCCCTTGTAAGAAACCATCGAGTTATTTAGAGCCTAGTTCAATGGCTTATGAAGGACTAGATTTTAAGGAAAGCAGTTTTGGTTTACACTTATTTCTCTGCAATTGATATAAGTGACAAGTGATAAATGTGTGTGTGTGTGTGTGTGTGTGTGTGTGTGTGTGTGTGTGTGTGTGTGTGTGTGTGTGTGTGTGTGTGTGTGTGTGTGCGTGCGTGCGTGTGCGTGCGTGTGCGTGCGTGTGCGTGTGTGTGTGTGTGTGCGTGCGTGCGTGTGCGTGTGTGTGTGCGTGCGTGCGTGCGTGCGTGCGTGTGTGTGTGTGTGTGTGTGTGTGTGTGTGTGTGTGTGTGTGTGTGTGTGTATGTGTGTATATATATATATATATATATATGTATATACATGTACTGATGAAGGTTTTAATCGAAACGTCTACTTACAGAAAAGTAGACTTATATGTATGGTTGATTCTTTTTATGCAATTTATACACGTTGTGGATGTGGCTTAGGATCAGTTTGTTTTATATACATATATAAATATATATATATATATATAGACCCTCAAGAAAAAACGTCAACTTTTCGGTACAAGCCTTCACAAGTATTCAGTAGCGTTTAGTAAAAGTATTTCTCAAAGGTTTCACCTAATGCTCCTTAATTTAAACAAATAGTGCAATAATCATGCTGTACAGTCTCTTGTGGTATACCTCAAGGCTCTGTACTGGGCCCATTTCTCTCTCTGATTTATATGCATGATCTTCCTAATGCCTCTACAAAACCTACTTTCTACCTCTTTGCTGATGATACTAACATCTACTATGAATCTACAGATTTGTCTAATCTGATTGAAACTGTCGACAGAGAGCCGAGCTTGATAACAAAATGGCTTGATGCTAATAAACTATCATTAAATATTGATAAGACTAACTATATCATCTTCCTGTCTTCTTCCGTCAATACTATTTCTACTTTTGATGCTAAAATAGGTAAAAAGCATACTAAAAGAGTTATGTCTGTTAAGTTTCTAGGTCTTCACCTAGATGAACATCCAAGCTGGAAATGCTGTCGAAATGAACTTTCAAAAAAGCTAGTCAGAACATGCGGAATGTTTTTCAAAACTAGGGACTTATTTCCATGAGAAGTTTTAATTTGTTTGTACAATGCTTTGTTTCTTTCCCTCTTGCAATATGGCATTATTGTTTGGAGAAAAACTTATGAATCACAAATTTATCCCATTTTCAAATTACAGGAAAAAGCTGCTAGAGCTATATCCTTTCAGCCACGTATGTCTCCTCGCCCTATCTTCAATGATCATAAACTTTTGAAACTTTCTGAGATTTTTGAGCTCCGACTCCTAACTTTCGGTTTTGATTCTGTTAAAAAACTTCACCTTGCTAACTTCATGGTTTTTTCCTATTCAGTTCCTCTGTTCATCAATACTCGACAAGATATGCCAGTCAAGGTACTCTATACATGTTTCAAAAGAACAGTCTTAAATACGGTTTGAAGTCCACTTGTTATCCTACCGCTAAGCTTTGGAATACATTGCCCATTGAAATCCGAAACGCTCCATCAAAATCCTCGTTCAAAACAAAGCTGAAAAGTTATATATTGAACAAAATTGACCGATGAATTCAATTTGTTTCTTTTGACACTAATTTACTTCTGTTTATCTGAGACTTGCCATGTCTCTTGCTGAAGAATATACTCAGTTCGAGGAAAGTGGAGATTATTTTGATGGTGAAGAGAATAATGCGGATATTATAACTATGAAAAATGTAAAAAGGTTCCATTCCTGTTTCTTATGCTTATGCGTATAAGGCGCTATACAACCACAACTGTGTACTTCAAAGGCGACTTTCGCGACAGTTTCTTCCGCTAAAGAACGTTTTTAGCCCTTTCGCGACAGTTAATTCCCGCAACTTTTAAATTTTTCAGGGAAATTTCCAAACAGTTCTTGAATTTTTTAAAAATTGTGCGGGTCCGTCAGGTACAAAACACGAGCTTCAAAGACAATTTTTGAAAGCAACGTGTCTCTTTTATCGTGTCTGCATCCATCAGAGTTACATTTCTAAACCAAAAATAACTGTGGAAATAATTGATAATATATGACACACCATAGTTGCTTCCATTGGAGAAGTAAAACACACATAAGATTGAACACACATATTATAATAGAACTAGTTCAATGGCATTAATATCACTTTCTCTAATGTAGTCTGGACATATAAGAAAACCTGAGAAATAAGAAACGCCAAGCTGAAACTGGAGCCAAATCTACTTATAAAAAAGCGTGTATTGTTGCAATTGTTTTTGGTGATTTTAAAAACTTCAGTTTTCTACCTAACGGACTCTCGTAATCAGATTGTGATATCCTTTTTTGATTGCAAATATTCCGGTTTAAAGTATCAGTGAGCTCACACATTTTTAATTGTAGTAAAATTTTATTTGGTTTTGTTTAAGATTCGGCTTTCGTAGAAAGAAGAAACCAAAAAATGTTACTCATCCAGCAATTCGCGACAGTTAATTCCCGCGACAATTAAATTTTCCAGCGTTCGCGACAGTTAATTCCCGCGACAGTTTACACACAAAAAATTCAAATCATTCGCGACTTTTCGAGACAGTTTCTTCCCGCGACAGTTTCTTCCTTTAAAGTAGGTTATGAATACAACCATAGGCATAGGAGGCGGGGGCTGGGGGGGGGCTGAAATCAATTTCATTCGGGCAATTCCTTTAGAGAAACGAAATTTTCCCCGAAAATAGCGGGAGCTCGACTAGACAATAACTCACTCGGGCAACAGATAAGTGATTCGGACAGAAAGCACTGCTGCCAAGGTTTGGTTATCAAAATGCTGGAGAAATGGGCGACCGTGTGGCCGAGTCACGAGGGTAGGAGCTGGGTTGATGTCACCACTGCCGGGCATTTACTGTGGAAACCATCAATACATTGTAATATCCTAAAATGCATCCCAAATCAGAACCATTAAAAGTAATGGTTCAAAGATTGATTAAACAGTGTGAAATGCTAAGCTCCAGTATCTTTTCAAATGGACGATTTTTGAATATTTTTCAAACTGAAAGAAATGCTGGAGATTTTACAGCCATTGCTAGAAGTCAGCTGGAGATAGCACTGGAATGCTGGAGTCTCCTGGTCCTGGTGTTGCTAGGACAAGTTTCTAAATTGCTACCCTTGAGGTGATCTAGTGTAAGCTAGCTGTAAGTAAAGTTTGCAATATAATTTGTCTCTCTTTTGTGTTGTTGATGTGCTATTGGCACCAGTTTGAAGAAGTGTGAAATAATAATGAATCCTCGTACAGCTGCCAATTTGGATCAAAAGAAACCTAACTCTAGGCCTACTCAAGTGCGGATCCAAGGGGGGCCAGGGGCAATGGCCCACCAAACAGTAAAATTCCGTATCGCAAACATTTTTTTTCAGAGACGTGCCACATGAATTAGACAAGAAAATGAATAAGAAATGAATTGAGCACTCTACTCAACACTACAAAAGTTTTAGAAGGGCATGGCTATGAAAAACACCCTCCCTACAATATTTTTGCCATAATGGCCCTACCCAGAACCAAACTCTGGATCTGCCTATAGGCCTAGTAGTAAATTTTCGTAATTTTTGGCCACATTTTAGTTCTAAAAGGTTCGTAAAAGCTCCAATGAAAAAACAGCAGTGATGACAAAAGCAAATGGAAAACATTGTCTTCTGTGGTGCCCATAAGGCATAGCACATAAATGCTGTATAATGTAGTAGACATGTACATATAATGTAGTAGGCATGTACATATATGTGTATATAAGCTAGACATAGAATCGATACAAAATAAGTTCACACACACACACACACGCACACACACACACACACACACACACACACACACACACACACACACACACACACGCACACACATACACATACACATACACATACACATACACATACACATACACATACACATACACATACACATACACATACACATACACATACACATACACACAGGAACATGTTGAATCACAGAAGGCTCTTAACTCTGTCCTTGTAGTTCTAATACTGTCTTAACTTCTAGAGTGTCTGGTACTAAGCTTCTTATAAACCTGTTTCCTATAAAAAAAACACGGGTAAATACGATGCTAAAACAACCCATTCAAAAAGACATGGGTTTAAGTTTGCTTAAGTCTGCTTCAAGGTCCCTTGCTAACTTTCTCTTTGTTTGCAAAATGGAATCGTTGGTATCTACATTATTCCTGCGCCTTTCACACGCATTGATGCACCCAAAACTCTCGCTTTGGCCCCTCACCCCCTGGCCCTACCAATACGCCAGCGTTTACCATCCCGCAAGTAACATGACAATATGTTGGAAGAAGCAGCGGCCACTAAGCCGCTCTCTATGGAGCTTAACACTTCTAAACAACAACATGCAACTCATAGGCCATAAAACGCGTGTTACCTTCATACAAACAGGTAAGGAATGTCCGTCGCTTCAATCTCCCTGCTAAACGATGCAAACTCCTAACGCTAATGTAAGCCACAACTTCGGGCCGCCTGTTGCTACCTATTTGTTACAGGAAAAGTGATATTGTCTTTAAACTCAATAAAACTAGCCTATAGAGTTCGCAGTATTGAACTGCTGTAAACGTTCTGATGCGTATTTGTTCACTTTTAGCGTAAAGCGTTGTTAAACTAGGTATGGAACCATTTCGTCATGACCTAATGGTCAAGTTCTCACAGAATTTCAAACACGACCGAGTAGTTTCCTGACTCGATTCGTGATGTACACTAAGGCTACAAGCCAATTATTCATTACAGTTATTATAACCGCCAACTTACATAAAAACTTGTGGAACATATTGTCCAACATTCCCCGCACCACTATGCGTTGTTCCTGCCTTGCTACTGTTTGAAACGGAGGGCTTTTCGTTCATTTCTGATCTCAACCAGCACATAACTTGTTTAAAACGATGTTGAAAACCGAGTCAACACCTGCTCTCCGAGTTGTCGTCACAAAGTAAACTATCTACCGTTTCATTGGTCGAAAACAATAGTACTCGCAGTTACTGGCCTCTTTACGATCGTAAACAACAATCATGCGGTTTACTCGCAGCTTCGCAGGTGTTATTTAATTCAAGCGCTGTTTTGAAATAGGCCTATTGAGACCTGAGCTTGTTTCGTAGGGTTTGGATTCAATTATTGGATTCAATCGTAGGCATTGGATTCAATGATTCACCAAGGTTAGTTAAATAATAATAATAGTGATACCACTTCTCCATTTCGGAGCAATTACTACTTACCACAAGTGCAGTGGGAGTAGTAATACGGGTTTTGGTTATTGTTGTTTTTTATTTCATAAAGTGCAAAATTGTTCCACACATTTGTTTATGTTACTAAGTACACCTTATCAGTAACAACTTGTACTACAGCAGGAAAATTCCCAAAGGAACTTATCAATTTGAGAAATTGTTGCAAAAGTAAACAATCAAGGATTGCTTCCTATTCATGTATGAAGAGTTCAATTAACCTTCTTTGCGGTATGGTCTGATATCATAGCAAAAATTGAAGGCTAAAGTCACACTTTCAATGTTTTACTTGTGCCTGTGCCCTTTTTATGACACTAAAAATGGTGTCTGTACTTCAACATTTATCATGCCAACTCCAAAAATATGTTGTGTGGCATCCGATGCTGTTTTAGATTAAATGGCAATGCAAGGGTGATTTCCAAATTGTGTAACAATGTGGAGTCTCTAGATGTATCGTCATAAATGGCGTTGCTTTGCTGTTACTGTGCCCATTTTTCAATAACATATTCATGATAGTTCAGCTTAATCAAACTAACTACTCTCGGGTGCTTGATAAACCGAGAAGGACGCTTATTAATTTTTCAGAGTTTTTCTCACCCACCGGACCTTATTAAGGCCCCCCGCTTATAAATTTTTGTAATTTGAGGAGTCAAAGGTCCATGTCAATTATATTTCAAGACATGCGTTTTTCGTTTTGTACTTTTGAAAAGATACCATGTCATTGCATTCAAGTTTTGAGTGCTCTTTTTGGTTATAGATAACTAGGTCTAAGGCCTTGGCCGTAGAGCATGGTGTTTTATTAGTTAACGCCTGGCAGACTTCCCATCTGGACATTCCCCCCACCCAGTTATTACGATCCCCATTGATTAGTTTTTGAAAAAGTTCCCACCCCCCAACTATTAAAACCCCCCTTGTATTGAGCACTCGAGAGTAGTGTACTAGCCAATTTTTTTTAGCCTTGATGCGAACATTTCCACACCAAGACCCCCGTTCACAGCACGTCTTAGGGGTCATTCACAAAGGACGTCCGTTAAAAAGTTGAATTTTTAGACCCCCCTCCCCCCTATTGTCCGATATTGTCCGTTTCAAACGACCCCCCTCTCCCCTTGGACGTCCGTCTATTTCATGCCAAACACACTATATATATATATATATATATATATATATATATATATATATATATATATATATATATATATATATATACACTCAAATAGCTCCAATCATAAAGAAATTTTTAAAGACATAAATAGACCCTCAAGAAAAAATTCCAACTTTTAAAACGTTTCGGCATAAGCCTTCATCAGTTATAACATTCCTGGTACATACAGCGCATATATAACGATAAAAACAAAGGAACAATACCTAATTAACTTACGACAATAGAGCACTTTACACAATGAAACTGGATTTACAATGGATAGCATTTGAAATTGAATGTAAGGGGAATTATATTTAGCATAAGGGAAAAGGGTGTTGGAGAAGCTGATACCTACCGTCCCAGCGGGGTAGAAAGAAAGCCATGCGAGAACAAAGTGAGTGTGAAGTAACATAAAATGAAAAGGAAACCCAATATGACCTAGAAAGGACGATATTGAACGGAGGGAGATCTAGGAAAGAAAGGTGCGACATAAATAATATAATAGACAAGCATAACTAAATGAAAGTATAAACCATGACATAAAATAAAAAGAGGAGAATAAATAGTGAAGGAATTTTTCAGACATTTTTCTGAGGAAGGACATCATGGGTTCGTGGAAGACATTCGTGTCACTGTTATTGATAAACTAATTGGGAGGGATAGGACATGTGAAAGTTTCTGGCAACATAAGCTGGACACTTTCACACCCCGGGGTCTTAATGTTAAGGAAGTAGACGCATAGGTTTATTATTTATTTGAGTTGGCTGGTTTATTCTATATGTCTTCACTATTTATTCTCCTCTTTTTATTTTATGTCATGGTTTATACTTTCATTTAGTTATGCTTGTCTATTATATTATTTATGTCGCACCTTTCTTTGCTAGATCTCCCTCCGTTCAATATCGTCCTTTCTAGGTTATATTGGGTTTCCTTTTCATTTTATGTTACTTCACAGTCACTTTGTTCTCGCATGGCTTTCTTTCTACCCCGCTGGGACGGTAGGTATCAGCTTCTCCAACACCCTTTTCCCTTATGCTAAATATAATTCCCCTTACATTTAATTTCAAATGCTATCCATTGTAAATCCAGTTTTATTGTGTAAAGTGCTCTATTGTCGTAAGTTAATTAGGTATTGTTCCTTTGTTTTTATCGTTATATATGCGCTGTATGTACCAGGAATGTTATAACTGATGAAGGCTTATGCCGAAACGTTTTAAAAGTTGGAATTTTTTCTTGAGGGTCTATATATATATATATATATATATATATATATATATATATATATATATATATATATATATATATATATATATATATATATATATATATATATATATATATATATATATATATATATATATATATATATATATATAAATATATATATATATATATATATATATATATATATATATATATATATATTTATATGTAAAAATATAGATTTTTTTGTCATATGGTAATGCCCAGCTAAACAGAACATGCAAAGAACGGAACATGTCGTGCGGTACTTCACTCGTCGTCTAGGACGTCAGTCTCTGTGAATGGCTGGTTCATATATGATTGGCCATCGCTTGGCATGAATCTTGGCTATCCATGAAGCAATAAATCGCCAATGCAATAATATATACTTGGATGATAGGATCAATCCAAAATAGGACCATAGTAAAAATGTTTTGTTGCAACATTCTGAACACCTGGACGTCCGCAATGCGCAACCACCCCCTCCCCCTATGTCTGAGTTTGTCCTATTTCACCAGACCCCCCTCCCCCCTTGTGCTCGGACGTCCTTTGTGAATGGCACCTTACACTTGTATCACAGTAGATCATTGCGAACTATCTTCAACATTAGAGGGCTCTGCTCCCAAACATGATCATTGGTTTTCATAAGGGGGCCTCCGTCACCCTGAACCCCCTGATTGAATGTCGTGATTCTGCCTTAACCTGAACGGGTTTAGGTATTCTTGTATGATTTTGAAGCTCACACTAGAATCCATTCCTGTGGGCCACCGTACAAAATTCTCAAAGCTATATTAAATAAGGCCCCCAGCTACCTTTGCTCAGGCACCTTTAAATTGAGCTTCCCAATTGCTTCTGAGCACATCATGAGATCTTCAGGGATCAGATTAGAATTCTTGGCCCGAATATGTCCCTAGAGACAAAGATTTTGCATACCTTCGCGGAAAAGACAAAGTTTTGTTTGTTGGACAAACCATTTGCACATATTTCCCATTCGAAAGTCAATGCCGACGTATTGGACAAAGACAAAAACCCATAGAGCTTATTTGGACGTAAATATTGTATAGAATTTACATTGGGAAAATGACAGGCCACACATTTTCCAGAGATACAAGCCTCTTTAGTAGTGGTGGTCTTGCTAATTCTGACTGGGGTGGCCATCATAGTAATGATACATGTAAATATGATACAGTTGTACTGTGCTTTATACACCTATTGTATGTATTTCTGCTGATGATACAGTGCTGATGGCCTACAGCACACAAGGTCTACAGCAACTTCTAAGTTCATTGCAAAGTGGAATTGAGAAAAGGGATTTGACAATCAATAAGAAGAAAACAGACATCATGGTTCTGAGCAAAAAGACCGAAGTTCCCTTGCAGCAACATCTTCCTAGATGAAGAAAAGCTAGACCAGACAAACCAGCTTGACTATATAGGCAGCCTTGTCACATCAGATTGGAGATGTGACAAGGAAATCAGAAGAAGAATTATTCTTGCCAGGAAGGCCTTAACAGAGAGGAAAACCACTCTCGCAGACAGAAAGCTTAGCATCAAGCTTTGACTAAGATTGGTCAACTCGGTTCTATGGCTGTGAAAGCTGGACCATAAATTCAAACTGCAAGAAGAAGCTGGATGCTCTGGAAATGTGGTGCTATCGCAAAATGACGAGAGTATCTTGGGTGAAGAAGATCTCAAATGAGCATGTACTGGACATGGTGGGGATTGAAAGAAGCTTGTTGGTGGCAATCAGAAGGCAGCTGCGGTTCGTTGGACATGTCGTGAGAAAAGGAGGTTGGGAGCAGCTGGTACTAGATGGCAAGATAAGTGGTAACAGAGAACGAGGATGACAGCGATTGAAGTGCTCAGAGGATCTGGCGTTGGCTATTGGATTTGGTGCTGTGGAAATTTTGCCGCAGGGGTGGGCGACCATGCTGGTTTCAGATACATGGTAGCCAACGTCAGACCCTGACATGGCACCCACGAAGAAGAAGAAGAAGAAGAAGGAGAAGAAGAAGAAGGAGAAGAAGAAGAAAGAGAAGGAGAAGAAGAAGATGATGAAGGAGAAGAAGACGAATCGAAACGTTGTCAAGATTTAATATCTGGGAGCTGATACCGTAAACCCTCGAATTAGCCCCCTGGGGGCTTATTTATTCTTTATGCTTTTTAGGTGGGGGCTTATTCGAGGGGGGCTTATAAAATTATTTGACAAATGTCATATAAAAAGCTTATTTTCAAAGTTCCTTTTCTCCATACTATTACAAGAACAGTCTAAATTTAGGCATTAATCTTTATCAAAGTCTTCATCATCATCAGGGGTGGGGGCTTATTAGAAGGGGGCTTATTCGAGGGGGGGCCAATTCGAGGATTTACGGTATACTTCTATAGTGATATAGGAGGACCCGTTAGGGTTGAGTCCTATTCGAGAAAATTTTCTAAGGTTTAACCTTTAGAATAACTAAAATTGTATCTCCCAGGCTAGATTTATTTACCAGACAGTATAGTACGTGGTTCTAGGAAAAGTCTATAATGAAAATAGACAAGAGAGGAAATTAGGCGTTCTTGGACAGAATGTGTGGGGGCTAAAGCCCACCCAATCCATTAGTGGGTCTAGTCTGTTCTGTTTGATCTTCATCAAGTTGTAGAATTGCATTATGTTTTGACTTAGAGCAACGTTTAGCACATCTGCAGATACAATTTCGATGAATCGTTTAGGGGGCATTGCACTACCTACCCCAACTACTTACGGGCTTGCAGAGAATTATGCCTTGATGCTTATTGCCACCGTGTATAAGCATGCGGCTTTCTGAAGCTATTCATTTTACCTCGAAGCTTATATCAATTGCCCGTTGTAAACTGAATGACGTCTTATCTGCTCCAGGGCCCTTTCCAACACTCTGGCGCTGTTCCAACGCCATGTACCTATCCTGACATTGTTCTAGCGTCCACTCTAGTGACTTTCTCTGTATTCTGGCAGTGTTCTTGCACCACTTTCTTTATTCTGGCGCCCCTTCACGGCTCCCTGTTAGGGGACCATGCTCCACGGCCATCGCCCGCCAGGCAGCCATTCATCCTTTTATATTGCAAGGACATGAAGGAAATTTTTAGTTCAGTAAAAGAAATAATCTTATTCAATCAATAGACTTGGCCACCCCTCTCTCTATACCCTTAGATGATAAGACTTTGATTCAAACTTGAAGAATCTTTTGGATCTTTTGGATTATTTTTAAGCTTAATCTTTAATAATTCTTACGTTGACATTATAAAGAACTTGGGGAAATTATTTCCCTTCATTCATTTATTTCATAGCAGTTATTTACTTAGAAATTGCTCTTTCACTAGAAAAATCTCACACTTTAGCCCTTCAAAAGAGATCTTGCGTATTGCAGTTTGTCCACTATGGTTTGTCAGAGAAAAGAGGAATGAAGACGAATCGGGGTGAGTGGGAAGCATAGCTCTAATTGCATCAAAATACCATTGAAGTGGGTCCCCAGCTAATATGTGACAGACCATATCACGTTTTGCCAGTCCTTTTTCTCTTGAATCCACCTCTGCTTGTAAGTTGTTCAGTTACCAACTAATTATTTCCAATGGTATAAATTTAAACTATTTAGCTAATATGAAATATGGTGTAATATAGCACCTCCAATTTTGTCAAGATTATTTGGAGCTTTATTAGGGACGGGTCATTACTTACTTGTAGGGTGTAGGGTGGAAGACATGCTCATATATTTGATGGATTTTTCGTCCCCCCTCTCTCAGGTTTATTTAAAAATTTTGGTCCCCACTCCAGGACTTCAGAAGAAACTCAGTACTCCTTCTCTTAAAATGCTCTTTGTTCGTCACCCCCCTCTCTCTGAGTGTGTTGAAGTCTGGTCCCGCCTCCTTGTTGTCTTCTACCCTGGAGGAATTAATGACTGGTCCCCATAGAGGTGGGAATTCCTAGCTCACGTCCACTTTCTTTGCCTCGTTTTCACATTATTGTTGGTACTTGTTGTCACCGTTGTCATAGAGACGTGATAGATGTGAAACGAGCTGCACTTAAGATTTATGTTAGGTTCAGTTTGAAGATTCTGCTAAGTTCGCACAAGATGTCCACGAATTTTAGTGCAAACCAGGTAACTATCAAGGAAATATTTGTAAAATATAATCTTGCATAATGTTTTCAGAATAATAGCATGCTGTTTATCCTTTTCTTGGCATGCTTGCATACTTAATGCATAAACGACTATTAAGAGAAGGGATACATCCTAAGTATTTGTTGTTGAAAGTCATTTATCAGTATTTATTTGTATTTTTGTAGCTGCATAGTAAGTAGCGTGTATATGTAGAATTTTATGTAGGATAAAACCAGAATGAGCACACAGGTATGTCCTTAGTCAGCCAGTCTGCAGTGTATGACAACCGATGTCAGCTGTACGCGAAGGGGAGAATTTTCATCAAAGGAAACCTATATGCGAAATTATATAGCACAAAATGGCAGATGATGTTGTAAACGATAATATGGTGCACGCAGAGATACCCTTAATACCATAGGTGAAAGTAGTGCACGAAGGAAGTGTCCTATTTCACGTTCGGGATCTCGTTGAGTTATGGCATGCTCTGCAGGCTGGTCAAAAAGTATGACGACCATACTACACTGAAATCAATTAATTCAGCCTATATCAAGAGTCAAACAAGTAACACTTGCACAACGTTTAATGGCTACTATTCATGATTTCCTGAGGAGGCTGTCTACTGTAGATGAATGTGTTGAGGACTGAGAATGAGCCCATGATTATTATTATTATTATCATTGCTGTGCTATGTTGAACTATTTTAATACTTTCAGTCATAAGTTTAGTACAAATGTTATATCTTGATATGCTCGCTCATTATTCAATTCTGTTCACATATGTAATTGCTCATTAAAACGTTCAACAGAATGCTTGTGCTGTATGACATGCCCTACAGCCTAAGTGTTCACTTACAATAGACACCTACAATTTTGTGAGTCAAGCTCACAAGGCTCTTCTGTGGGGCTGCTTATAGGTTCTTAGATTGGTTCGTCTTTAATTCATAGTTTTCACATATTTCTCTCTTCAGATTTCAACTTCAAGTTTACTGTATATTGTCTGTTTCACCATTTCATTTCATGAGGTCTTATTTGCAGCATAGTAGATAGCTTAAGATTTTTTATATTCTAATAGGAATTGTTGATAAATTTGCTATATGGAGCAGCAAAAACTATAAAACTCATTTGTTCTTAAGCAAATCAAGTTTCCTTTCAATACTACCCTACCTGGACCCTCCCTGCCTTCACATTTTGCATTAAATACATTTGTATGCAATTTTGGTAACATACTTTGGTATGCTTGGTTGTGACGTATTATAATGAAGCCTGTGGTATGAGTGTTTCCTGTGTCTGTTTGCCTTTTAGTATGAGAAGTCATTTTCAGCTCAGAGACTTCAAAACTGGCAAATACCAAGGAGCTTTAAAGAGGTGATTATGGATTATCTTTCATTGCCTCCCCTCATCAGTTGCAAAAGATTATACTAATAATGATACCAATATCCGATAAAGTAGCAACAGTCCTAAATGGTTGCAAAAGCATTTCACATCTCCATTGCAAAAACTATTTTACAAGCTACTTTGCCAACAGGCATAACTGCTAGTAGGCAGTTCATTACTCATGAGCATTTATAAATGCCTACTGGCAGAGTAGCTTGTAAAATAATTTTTTATAAGATGCTATTGAAGTTATTGGAGACTACAAGCATGAAGTGCAGCTTACCATTTGTCATGCAATCTTTTATAATTCAACCTTTTCCTGATAACTTCAATACATTGCTATTCAGCATATGCATCCTTGGCTTAGATACTTTGTAGATTTCCATCACATTTATCAATTGAAATACTTCTATAAATATCTATGCTGCACCATCTTACATTATCTTTATTAAATATTATATATATGCTTGACTTGACTTGAAGTATGATACAGCAAATCAGCACTATCTGTGTTTGCATCATCTCCTAATCTACATAACAGAAGTAATATATTCAGTAAATGACATGACAGAGGTCTTCATTTTAACATTTTTATTTGTACATGTATGATTGCCTCTTCATAGCATCCAACTGCAAGACAAGGTAGTTCAGTGCCAATCGCTAATGACAGAGGTCACCTGCTTGGTGGTATTCCACGTTCTAAGACATCACCATGGGGTACATTTACAGGCACATGGGACACTGCAATGGATTGCTGTAAAACCTTGCATTCCCAGACATTAGCTCCATTGAAATCAGAAGGAACAAGTTGTTTGAACAACCAAGTAAAAAATGCCAGAAAGTCAAAGCAATCAGATTTGACATTGACAAACAAAAAGCAAGATAAAGTCTTTCAGGACTTCTCAAAAGTGAGGCCAGATAGAAGTGATAGTCCAATTACTAGCCCTTCTGGAAATAAAGAGATACATGTAACAGAGGCACAAAAAGATATTCAGGTGGCAAACCATGATCAGCCAGTTACTACTCTCTCACCAATTGAAAACAAAGTTTCTAGCCCCTTGAAAGCAAGTCCTGTTGCATCACCAGTGGCTGGGTCACCAAAACCTCAAACACCTGTCACTCCGACCTTAGAAGATAAGCCTCTAACACCAATTAAGCCTAGCTCACCCTTGGCACAAATTGAGGAAACAAACAGGAAATCATTGAGCCCTGAAGTAAACTAATATCAACATGCAACTTTCCACTGTTGGTTTCAACAATTCTGTATGTACATAAAGCTGAAAATATTTGTAATAGTATGTAGTCTCTTGAAATTTGATCGTTATATTTAAGAATTAACAAGAAATAATGAAAAAGTTCAAAGAATTAGGAAGTTATCTCCCTCCTGAAAGGATTCTGTTCTCCTTTGAAGTTTTGAAGCAGTTTCGTAAATTTTCTGGCCATTTTGCTCTCATTGCATGTTTCTTAGAGGTCTTAGGTAATGAATTTTTTAAATGTGCTTCCCTTGTAAATCTGTGCCTTGAGAAGCTTTCTTGAACTGCCTCTCTGAATATGCTGACCATACAAGGTGTCACCGGGCAGTGTTTCTCGTTATTCTTCGACAGAGAAATAACTTCTTCTACGTCGTATAGGAGGCGCTGAAATTGCAGCTAAGGCACTTTGAAAAGATGCTAGAAGCAACTGCAAAACGAACAAACTTTTAAGACCTCTCAAAAGCAAAATAGCTCCTTAAAATTTTTGCTTTCTTCATGCTGTCTTTTTAAAAGCACAATTTTCTTCTGGTCAAGATTTCTGTCTTCAGTTTGTGAAACTTTCCTTTTGGTACAATTTCCCTAGTATTAACATTACACATGAAGAATACTAGTTTCATTCGGGAATTGCAATATAAACAGCCTGTTACATAACTTCCAGAAAGTGTTATCCTATATCATACTAACAACAGACTATTCTATAAAAGAATATTCAGTATTTAATGCAACACATTCTACCATGAACTACAGTTAGAACCATTCAGAGTGGGAAGCAGATGGACGTACTATCCCCCCCTCTCCTTGAGGAAGAAAATACTAGCTCACCGTCACCATTTTTATCGCTGGAGGACAATTTAATGGTCGCTCCTTTGCATAAGCTACAATTACCAGAGTTCTGGGGTTGTCTTTCTCGGAACGCTGCCTTGGAGTTCTTTGGGCAACTCCTTTTAGATCTTGCAGCTACCAGTCAAGCAGCTCCTTTTTTCGTGTGGACACATTTTGATCAGATGCATGGTTTTCCTTTTTGTTTTCTTGGAAATTTGAAGCTTTCAAATTTAATGCTGCTAGATGGAACTGGATAAAATTACTTTTGTGAGAAGAAATAAGAGAAACCAGCAGCTGTCAGTTTCTTGAAGCTTTCCGTCACAACAACTGTAATGTTGTAATGTATGCATGTCATGTGATTGAATGTTGTAATGTATGCATGTAATGTGATTGACTAATCAGAATACACATGGTAGAGTTAGTTAGATATAACTAAAGAAAGAGCAAGACAAAACATAACAAATGGCGACGAGGATTTAATTTTCTTTTTTTGTGTGTGTGTGTTGTCTGTCTGCACGTTCCCATGGCTATTGCACACATCGATCTCGCTCCGTCATTGCCCTTCAACCCCTTCACTGATCCTAGCTCCGTTGGTCAGCGCTGGACATCATGGCTTCGCCGATTCGAGACATATCTATTAGCAATGGATATTACTGATGCAAAACGCAAACGTGCTTTACTTTTGTATCAAGTTGGGCAACAAACACATAATATTTTCGATACGCTACCAGATCATGGTGCTGAGGATGACTACAAGACTGCCGTCGACACGCTGTCTGCCTATTTTCTTCCCAAGCGGAATGTCGCGTACGAGATCTTCCAATTTCGTCAAGCTAAACAACTTCCAGGTGAGTCTGTTCATCAGTATTCGACTCGTTTACGCCACCTAGCCGCTACTTGTGAATTTGCTGACGTCGACAGCGAAATTAAAGCTGCTATAATTCAAAACTGCACGTCGAAACGGTTACGCCGATACGCCCTCCGCGAAGAAACGTTAACCTTAGCAAATTTACTCGCCACAGCACGTGCCTTCGAGGTTAGTGACCATCAAGCTAAAGGGATGGAAGACTCCTTAGTCCTACCAAATAGTATCGCACCAAAGCAGGAGACAGCCCATTTCGTACGATCCGGTCGAGACGGTCCTTCGTTCCAACGCACGTTGCGCTCTACAACAAGTTATTCATCCCCCAGCTCAATATGTGGAAATTGTGGCTTCCCTCTACCCCATAAAGGACATTGCCCAGCTCGTGGACAATCTTGTCGTGCCTGTGGGAAAGCTAACCACTTTGCGAAAGTGTGCCGTTCTAAGAAAAATGTCTCGCCACACAAGCCAGGACGGAAAGCACACATAAACAACGTGACTAACCACCGCGAGTCCGTACCAAGTTCGCCTTTACAATCTTCGTTCCCTGCCAGGTCTGCTTCCAGTAGTGAAGATGAGTATTTGTTTACGCTTGGAAATTCAAATATACAGGGTAAAACCCCGAAAGCCACCGTCATGATTAACGGCACTCAAGTTGAAATGGTGATTGACACCGGTGCTTCAACGGATATTTTAGACAAGGAGACCTTTGATGGAATTTGCATTAGAGATCCTATTCGGTTAGAAAAATCGAACGCTCAAATTTTTGCGTATGGTTCTACCACGCCCCTTAAGGTGCTGGGACAATTTGAAACGGTGATAGAAAGCGAGAAAACGATGGCTGTTTCAACAATTCATGTTTTGTCGGGACGATCTGGCTCTTTACTTAGCTATACAACTGCCCGAAATTTAGGCCTCATCGCCCTACCGTTGAATTCTGTATCCACAACTGCCATTCCTACCAGCCAGGAACTTCGAGACCACTATCCACAGCTTTTCAAAGGGATAGGCCAGCTCCATGATTTTGAAGTCACCCTTCATATCGACCCGTCCGTACCGCCTGTCGCCCAGGCCGCGCGACGCATTCCTTTTCATTTGCGAAAGAAAGTCGCAACTGCCCTTGATAATCTTCTACAACAAGATATTATCGAGCGTGTGGATGGGCCTACACCCTATGTTTCCTCGCTTGTTGTTCTTCCAAAAAAAGATGGCGAGGTGAGACTATGCGTTGACATGAGAATACCCAACAAAGCCATTCAGAGGGAGAGATACCCAAACCCCACCGTTGATGATCTTATTACAGAAATGAATGGTGCAACAACCTTCTCAAAACTTGACTTGCGCTCTGGATATCATCAGTTAACACTACACCCAGACAGTCGTTATATCACTACCTTTGCAACACACAAAGGACTTTATCAATATAAACGCCTAAATTTTGGTACAAATTCTGCCAGTGAGATATTTCAGAAAGCAATTCATGAGCAAATACGCACCATTCCTGGTGTGATCAATATCAGCGATGACATTATCGTCTTTGGAAAAACATCAGAGGATTACAACAAGTCACTCCTTGCTGTCTTCAACAAACTATCACAAGTTGGATTAACACTCAACAAGGATAAATGTTTATTCGATCAGAGATCACTAACATTTTTTGGCTTTGTGTTTTCAGAAGAAGGAATTTCACCAGACCCGCAGAAAGTTTCAGCTATACATAGCGCACCTTCGCCAACATCTGTTAGTGCTGTTCGTAGCTTCCTAGGTATGGCCACATATTGTGCGAAATTCATTCCGAACTTTAGTCACATCACAGAGCCCCTGCGAGCACTTACTAAGAAGAACACTATTTTTCAGTGGACTGACAAACATGAACGTGCTTTTCAAGATGTCAAGCAAGCTTTAACCAGTGACACAGTGGTATGTTACTTTGACCAGTCAAAAGACACTGAACTTGTTACAGATGCTTCGCCCTACGGCCTATCCGCCATTCTCTCTCAGAAAACACCTGGAACAGATGATCGCAAGGTTATTTCGTACATCAGCCGCTCTTTAAGTAATGTTGAACGCAGATACTCACAAACCGAACGTGAGGCACTGGCAATTGTATGGGCTATCGAGCGCCTTCACACATATCTTTATGGAGGTCATTTCACTTTATACACAGACTGCAAGCCTGCGGAACTGATTCTTAACAATCCAAAGTCAAAACCTCCAGCACGCATAGAGAGGTGGAATCTTCGATTACAGGATTATGATTTTACGGTCGTATACACTAAAGGCCAAACAAACCCGTCAGATTTTTTGTCAAGGCATCCGACGACCGCTACAGGTGAGCCACATCATGTTCAAAATGTCGAACGCTACGTACACTTTTTGACGTCACATGCAGTTCCTAAAGCAATGACAATTACGGACCTTCAAATCGCCTTGGAACAAGATTCTACGTTAAAGCATTTAGTTGACATTTTGCAAGGACGATGCAACTGGGATTCGCTTACCAGCCAAAATCGCCAAACTTTGATACCATGCGATGTCAACAAAGGAGAATTGCTACAGTTTTATCACGTACGTGATGAGCTTTCCCTAACCAGTGATGGAAAAGTCGTTCTTCGTGGTCCGAGACTTGTGTTACCTCATCCTCTCCGGCACCGAGCAGTACACCTCGCTCACGAGGGCCATCAGGGATTGGTCAAAACCAAGAAATTATTACGTGAGAAGGTTTGGTTCCCAGGAATTGACAAATTGTCACAAGACATTGTATCTAATTGTCTTGCCTGCCAAGCCAATGGTCCGGATATTAGGCCTGATCCGCTTCGTATGACTTCCTTACCACCGGAACCGTGGCATACGTTGAATATTGGCTTTTGTGGACCCTTCCCCACCGGAGAGTACCTATTAGTTGTTATCGACGCATACAGCAGATTTCCTGAAGTTGAAATCATTACGTCCACTTCTGCACGAGCTACAATACCAAAGCTTGAACGAATTTTCGCCACACATGGGATCCCCAAAATCGTGAAAAGTGACAACGGACCCCCATTTTCTAGTGAGGATATCAAGGACTTTATGGGCGAAAACGGACCAATTCATCGCCGCATAACACCTTTATGGCCTCAGGCTAATGGACAAGTTGAAAGTTTCATGCAGCCTTTAACAAAAGCTGTTAGAGCCTCAGCTATGTCAGGCCGCCCTTGGCGCAAAGATCTTGTACAATTTCCTGCCTAAGTTCGGTGTCCGTAGGCAAGGCCTACACGGCAGGTTAGGAATTTGTTTTCTCGAATTCACCCGGTAGGGGTTCTTAGTAGATCCACGATTCAAGATTCCCTTTCATAGCTTTGAGGACTGTATAATATTCCATTAACAATAAGTATATCTAAATAACAAATTAAAAAGTGTAATATAACGAAATAACAAACAACGATAGCACTGTAAAGTGTCCGAAGGTAATAATCAATAGGTCCACATTCTCAGCAACGTACGCATATCCAAAGCCATGTATGTACAATAAATACAGAAAGAGTTCACCTGGATGTTTGTGGCGTCGATAAAGAGCTTCTTTAAGTCGATAAAGAACGAATCATTCAAATATGAAGAGTTCCATGTCAAAATTTGCGAGTTATTCTGAGAGTTCAGCGACGATTCTCCATATTGTCAAAAATACGCCCACCATCGGTTACTTCTTGTCGAATCATGGTCATGCGATTAACTGCCAACTGGTACACGCAGTTGGCTCTCAGCAGCAGTAAAAACAAAAACAAAGAAAACGCCAAAGGAAATGATTTAAAGTAACTAAAACATTGGGGGTCACAATTTCGTACACTCCCCCCTTGACCAGTCAGAACCCTTTAGTCTATATGTTCATTTTCGAACTGGTCAATAACCTTGAATGATTCCTCTGCAATGGCTGCTGCCTTGCGTTTCGGTCGTACTTGCTTCTCCTCGTCTCTTGAGGTGGTTTCTGAATCTGCAACTCTGTTTTCAGATTGAACCTCCAACGGATAGAGTTTCTGAATCGGTCTATCAATTGTGGTCCCGCTTGCTTGCAACAATCTTGCCCCTCGCACAACGTTGTCCTCTCCTATAATGAGGTTCTGAATTTTTCCCAATTTCCAAAAGATGCGGTTCTTTAGCCCTTCGCCTTCAATCAAAACAATATCTCCTTCATTAACCTTTATTGGGTTTCTACTGGGTTTTACTATCCGGTGTTGCTCGCGTAGATTAACTAAGTATTCCGATTTCCAGCGCCTTCGATAGTGATTCAACAATTTTCCTAGAAATAAAGCGCGACGACGCAACTTAATGTCACTCTGGTTGCAATCTTCTTCATTATCTCTGCTTGGTATTCGAAACTGCAGAGTTCTTCTTCCTGTAAGAAGGTGCGATGGCGTGAGAGGTTCTTCCAAACCTTCTGGGTAAAGGTAGGTCAGTGGACGGGAATTTAACACACACTCTATTTCAATTAATACCGTCTGCAATTCTTCCACTGAAAGTGATGCCTTTCCGATGCATTTTCTGAGGCAAAACTTGGTGCTTTTGATCAATCTTTCATAGAAGCCACCCCACCAAGGTGCCTTGGCTAAGTTGAATACCCATTTCACTCCCTTTTGTGCAAGATAGACTTGTGTATCTGAAGACCTTAAAATTCCTTTCAATGTTTTCGAAAATGCTGTAAAGGTTTTCGCGTTGTCTGTGACAATGACTTCGGGCATTCCACGGCGACCAATAAATCTTTTAAAGCAAAGAAGAAACGACTCAACATTGAGATGAGATACAAGTTCGAGGTGCACTGCTCGAGAGATACCGCAAGTAAAAAGAGCTACATACATCTTCTGGCTGGTACCAGACGAATTCTTTACATATAGAGGCCCTGCAAAGTCAATTCCGACCGTTGTAAAGGGATGCTTATCTTCCACTCGAAATCCTGGTAGCTGACTTTGCTGTGGCATTCCATACGACAATCCTTGTAATTTTTTGCATAACTTGCATTTATAAATCGTCTTCTTTACAAGCTGTCTACCTTTGATCACCCAAAATCTGGTTCTCAGTTCTTGTAAAGTCTGATTTGTTCCATTATGCAAGACGTTTTTGTGACATTCCCATATGATCAGTGATGTTATATGGTGTTCTCTAGGAAGAAGTATTGGATGTCTTGTTTCAAAAGTTAGGCATGAGTTCTTAAGGCGTCCTTGGCAACGAATAATTTTATCTTTATCAATAAATGTATCAAGGTGTTTCTCTACACTGCTTGATTTCTTCTTGTCTATTTGCGTCTGCATATCTCGGATCCAAACTATTTCTGCTTCATCTAATTCTTCTGCTGTCAGCTCCTTTGTATTTATACATCTGTCTTTACAGTTCTTAACGAATCGCAGGACATAAGCAGTTACCCTCAAGAGTTTCATATAACTGCTGAATCTGGTAGCATCAAGTATCTTAGATATGTTCATTTGCGTTCCAGTTTCGATCAATAGCGTCATGTTCGAGCTTCCCTTGCATGTTGATCTCACTTCCTTTAAGCAATCTTCAGGGAGATCGGTCATGTGTCTTTCTGGCCATTCGTTTTCATTACCCCTCAGCCATTCTGGTCCTTTGAACCAGCGAGAATTTTCTGAAAGTTTTACTGGATTGCTGCTTCGAGTCGCAATATCAGCTGGATTTTCAAGTCCTGGACAATGATTCCATTTTTCTTTCGGTACGAGACTTCTGATCTCTTGTACTCGATTTTCAACAAACGTTTTCCATTCCTTTTCCTCCCCCTTTATCCAGTACATTGCTGTGATTGAGTCTGTAAAGCATCTGACTACAGTAGTTTTACAGAGTGGAGTTAGCATAGTCTGAACTGAGCTGATAAGTCTTGCAAGAACGAGAGCAGATAACAACTCTAGCCGAGGAATGGTTGGTTTTTTCAGTGGCGCAACTCTTGTCTTAGAAATTACTAGATTGACATCTGTCTTTCCATTCACGGTAATTTTTGCATACACACAGGCAGCGTAGGCTTCTTCTGAGCTATCGCAAAACCCTACGAGTTCAATGGATAATGGCTTCATCTTGACCTCTCCGAAGTAGAATCTTGGGAAGGAAATTTCAGGAGCTTTCATTAAAAATTCAATCAATCTCTCCCATGTAGCTTTCAACTCATCTGGTAAGATTTCATCCCATCCAATCTTTCTGCCGAACAATCTTTGCAAAAACACTTTCAGCATTATGGTAACAGGAGAAATCATGCCTAATGGATCATAGATCTTTGCTGTAAGACTCAAGACATTACGCTTAGTAACTGTCCTTCCATTTGATGTTTCTGCTAATTGACGCAAATTGAATGTTATTCTGTCCCTTTCAACGTCCCATTTCATACCAAGAATTTTTAAATCATCAGTGTCAGTGTCATGACTATTCGGTATGGCCGTTTTCGCAAATGACTGGTCATCTTCAGAAATCACTGAAGATACCTTAGCTTGTGATTTGGATTCTCTTCCATTTATATAGGATGTGACTTCTTGAGAGTTTGAAATCCATTTTCTAAGATTAAAGCCACCTTTCTTCATTATTTCCTTTGATGATTCGTACAAATTGATCACTTCTTCTATAGTGTAGCCACCTGTATTCATGTCATCTGCATAGAGACTGTTCAAGATTTTGGTGCACACTTCAGGATTTTCTACCATGAATTGTTCTATGTGTCGTTTCAAGGTAGCATTCAGTAAGAAAGGGCTGCATGACACTCCAAAAACTACTCTCTTAAATCTATAGGTTATTTCTTGAGGTGACAATGAATTTATATTGTCCACCCATAAGAATCTCAAGGCATCTCTGTCACCTTGCCAAATCGCAATCATCAGGAATGCTTTCTCTATATCTGCACTTAATGCAATTGGATATAACCTGAAACGAGTCAAAATTTCACTGACTGTTTTCAACAAACAAGGTCCTGTATAGAGACATTTGTTCAGTGAAGTTCCCTCACTATCCTTGGCCGAAGCATCATACACGATCCGAACCTTTGTGGTACTTTTATCCTTGCGAATTACAGGATGATGAGGTAAATATGTCGTCTTTCCAACTATTGCATCGCTACTGGATGCTACTTTCTCAATAATTCCTCGATCTTCCTGTTCTCTAATAATTGAGTCATACTCCTGAAGAAGAGTAGGATCTCTGCACAGCCTGTCGAATGTACCCTTTAAGCGCTTTCTGCATAATTGGTAGTTGTCTGGGAGCATTGGGTGATATGGCTTCCATGGGAGTTTGACTTTGTATCTACCCGATTCAAACGATATTTCATCTTCAAACAACTCGTACACTGTGGTTTCAAGCTTCTGAATTCCAATAGATTCAAGCTCCCAAAACTTAGAAACTTGTGCTTCAAGAGAAGTTTCTTCTATCTCTGACATAGATTCAAGTCTCAGTACATGAGTTTCCGCAATGTTTACATGGGTTGATTCCACGGTTGAACCATTATCAACTGGACCTGATAATATCCAGCCCAGTATTGATTCCATAGCAATTGGACCTTCGTATGCCTTTATGCATTTGCCAGACAAAAATTGCCAATAGAAATTTGCTCCTACTAAAATTTCGCAATTTAATTCTTCATTCATTTTGGCGGGATAGTCAGCTAGCCCTAGGCCAGCCAGATGAGGATATTGATTGACAGCAATGTTAATAGCTTGCTCTGATAACGGCGCACACAAAACGGGCACAACGTACGCGCTAACATAAACGCTAAGATCATTATAAGGACTTCTAACGCAGAATTGTACAACTTCACACGTTTGAAGAGTACCTGTTTCATCTCCAAAAACCTTGATTGCAATAGTTTCTTGGCCAACGATTGGAAGCTGAAGGGTTTCTTTAAGCTTAGCAGAAATATAGGAATGCTTGCTTCCAGTATCAAATATTAAGCGAGCGATTTCGGATCTCTGTGGGTCGGCTGGCGGAGAAATGTAGCCCTTTGCGGTTTGCAAGAGAATGGATGTCTTAGTATTTATGTGCATAGTCATAGTTGATTCAGGTAAGGATAGGTTGCCTTGCTTTTGAATAGGAGTAAAATTGCTTTGATTGGCTCTTGATCTACTACCTTGATTTGCAGTATGTGCGGTAAACTCATTGTCGTTCGCTGTATTGGGGCGAACATCAGATGCAGGTTTTGAATATTCGCAAATGGCTGTATGATGTCTTTGTTTACAAATGAAGCAATATATATTGCTTTTACAGTCTACAGAACGGTGCCATTTTCTAAGGCAAACGAAGCACCTCCCTTGCTTAGATAGCATTTGCTTTCGTCGGATCGGATCTGTCACTATGTTGCATTTTGCTGAAAGGTGATGGTTCTTGCAAAAGCTGCATGTGACTTTGGTGTCATTACTCAAAAATGATGCTGTTGTGGGTAAGTTATTCTTGTTCTGTCTACCATCTGCAACGCTTTTGGAATGAGAATTTATATGTGCACATTGCTCTCTTGCTTCAAGTTCCTTTTTAATTATGTCCAGAATCTTATTGAGCTCCCATTCCTCATTTCTGATTTCTTTGGTAACGGCTAACCGTATTTGCTCTGGCAATTTCCCCATTATCATTGGGTTGAGAAAAGGTCCATATTGTTTCAAATCGTACCCTAGTGTCTCTAGGCTTCTTACGTTAGTATCGATCTTATCAACAAGGTTTCTAAGGCCTTTGACATCTTTATCAGAATGTACAGTTTGGAGATTCGTTAGGGCTTCGATATGTGCATTCACAACAATCTGCTTTTGGGCAAATCTTTCCTTGAGAAGCTTCACAGCGACGGTGTAATTCGCGTCCGTAGTTTGAATGCCTGAAATTGCTGCCGCAGCTCTCCCCTCTAAGAGTGTTCTCAAATGTCTAAATTTATTTACGGGAGGGATGTTCTGATTCCCATCAACAACCCCAAATGCATCCCAGAATTCTTGCCACCGTTTTGGGTCGCCTGCGTATCTTGGGAGATAGAGCTTAGGGAGATACGATTCTACATTTGATATCGTAGCCACTGGTTGGCTTGTTTGTGGTGCAACAACTTGTTGTTGAACTACAGGTGCTACTGAAATTTTTGCTTCTAACTGAGTTAAGCGTGACTGAATTTCTGCTCGCCAATTTTCTGACTCTTCGGCCTCGTTCTCGATTTCCTCCGGATTTATCAATAAGAAAATCTCTTCATCAATCGCCTTTAAAACTGTTAACTTATCCCGTAAGATCGCGCATAATCGTTCGACTTGAGCCTTAGGGGGGTTTGCTTTTTTAACAACTGTATCACATTCTGTAAATATCTTTTTGGCATGCGAGCGATAGCCACCCCGTACCTTTTTCTTCTTGGATGCCATAGATACTACAGGGACTGACAGGTCAGTAGGGGGTTCGGTGCTATTGCTTCCCTCTCTAGACATTTCGTTATAAATCAAAAAAATAATACCACAAAGTATTCAAAAGAATAATAAATCAAACATTAAATCCGGCTCCAAAGTGGATCATGTACAATTTCCTGCCTAAGTTCGGTGTCCGTAGGCAAGGCCTACACGGCAGGTTAGGAATTTGTTTTCTCGAATTCACCCGGTAGGGGTTCTTAGTAGATCCACGATTCAAGATTCCCTTTCATAGCTTTGAGGACTGTATAATATTCCATTAACAATAAGTATATCTAAATAACAAATTAAAAAGTGTAATATAACGAAATAACAAACAACGATAGCACTGTAAAGTGTCCGAAGGTAATAATCAATAGGTCCACATTCTCAGCAACGTACGCATATCCAAAGCCATGTATGTACAATAAATACAGAAAGAGTTCACCTGGATGTTTGTGGCGTCGATAAAGAGCTTCTTTAAGTCGATAAAGAACGAATCATTCAAATATGAAGAGTTCCATGTCAAAATTTGCGAGTTATTCTGAGAGTTCAGCGACGATTCTCCATATTGTCAAAAATACGCCCACCATCGGTTACTTCTTGTCGAATCATGGTCATGCGATTAACTGCCAACTGGTACACGCAGTTGGCTCTCAGCAGCAGTAAAAACAAAAACAAAGAAAACGCCAAAGGAAATAATTTAAAGTAACTAAAACATTGGGGGTCACAATTTCGTACAGATCTGTATCGTTTTTTATTAAACTATCGTGCAACCCCTCATAGTACGACTGGCTTTCCACCAGCTACCTTACTATTCAACCGAACGATTAACACCAAGTTGCCTCAACTTACTTCTCAAAATCGCTCAAAAATACACCAGCAAGCTCGTTTGAATGATGCCTGTCAAAAACACAAGATGAAAGAAAACGCAGACACCACACGTAGAGCACGAAACACTGACATTGAAGAAGGAGACACAGTTTTGCTGAGACAACCGAAGCAGAACAAGTTGTCAACCAAGTTTGACAAGCAGCCCTATATCGTTATTGCCAAGAAAGGGACAACGATAACTGCTGAAGGAGGTGGGAGAAGAGTATGTAGAAATTCATCGTTTTTCAAAAAGATTACGAATGTCAATCAAAGTAATTTCAATGATGATTATTATGACAATGAGGATGATGATTATGATTATGATAATATTGCGCTTCAGAATAATGTTAATGATGTAGAATCAAACGTCGTAGATAGATATCCGCGTAGAATAAGAAATCAGGTACAACGATTTGGAAACAATATCTACGAACGTTAATTTGAACTTTGAAATATTTTGAACTTTTAGCTGCTTAATATTTAATTGCTTGTGGTTGATTTTGTATTTCTTTGAGCTTATATTTAGAAATGGATTTTTGATTCAAGTAAGGGGGAGATGTAATGTTGTAATGTATGCATGTCATGTGATTGAATGTTGTAATGTATGCATGTAATGTGATTGACTAATCAGAATACACATGGTAGAGTTAGTTAGATATAACTAAAGAAAGAGCAAGACAAAACATAACAACAACAGCGAGGATCATTTGAAAGTACTGCAAGGGAGTGGGCATTGGATACCTGCTTCTTGTAACTGAAAAGTGATGCTCCAGTACAAGAATAAGCATACTTTGCATATTAACTGAAACTGCAAAATCTGGATTCACAGCCATAATCACATTCGAAAGCTTTCTGAAACTTCGAATTGAAATCTAAGGTGATCTTTTGTGGCCTTTGCTGGTGTTCTTTCTGGCCCTTTCAGGCTTAGAATTGGTTTGCCCATAACTTTACTTGCCAAGTCGATGATTTCCTCCATAAATTTGGGTGAGTTAATCAATTTAGTAATAACTTCTGAAAGATGAAAGAAACTATAGGAAAGAAGCTACACACTTAGCCACAAACAGATGGACGAATATGGTTAGTCATTAGTCAGTAAAATTACTCATTAGTTACTAAGCAAAATAGCCTGTTAGTCAGCTAGTCAAAACCAGGCACGCCTGCCCGCACCGAGGGCAGGGGGGGGCAAGTTTCTTATTGAGGGCACATTATAAGCATTTTTGAACTAAAATAATTAAGTCCTTGGAAAGGGCAGGAGGGGCAGCTGCCCCCCTGCCCCCCCCCAGCATAGGCGTCCCTGGTCAAAACCTTTTCTATACCCTCCAAATTTTCCTGAGTGTCCCTAAAACAGTTTTTCCTGACCGAATGAGCCCCGTTGATATGCATGCGAGAAGCTTCAATAGCTTCTATGAATTTCTGGATGAATATACTGTAAGTTGCCACAGAATTTGTCCAAACGAAGATACATGGTCATCATACGATACTGTTAGCACTCTTTTCTGGGTCTTGTTTACTTTATTAGTTCCAACTGGAATATTCATAGGGTTAAAACATAAAAATTTAACACCCGTGCAACCTTTTCAAACACACAACTCATTTCAGTGGTCTACAGACCTGTGTAAAAGCTGTTACGCTTTCTCAAAACATACTGAAGTGAAAATTACAATGACAATGACAATAGTGAAGTGAACAGTCTCAATGCAAATTTTGACTTCGTAATCGCTGAGTATCTGCCCAATGCTAGAAAATTAGGTATATGGCTCAATATATTTACAAATGAGATTCAAATTTTGATGTAAAACATATTGCAAAACATAATGAGTTCAGCTTATAAACTCATCCAACCTAGCGTAAATATTGCTCTGACAATAACCGTCCCTGCTCGAAAGAGGGCCTGGCGGTGTTACGGAAAAACAGAGGGAGGGAAGGTTTTTTGACTGCGTCATAAAGCTTGCGCACACTGGCCATACGATATGCTTGCTTTTGGCCTAAAGTGACTCAATATTTATCATTTTTCCATCTGGGAGTAAAAGGAATCCGTGAATTTGTCGGTTTTACTTTGAGCAAAATCACTCCTTTCTATTATCTTCCAGTCTGCAATCAAACCCCATAAACTCAATTTGGGTGATATTTGGGCAAATTACCAAGGTTATTACTTTGAAGCCAGAAGTAGCTCACTTTTTCATTTACGATTGTGACATTTAACTCTTTGGTGCCTAGTAGTAGGGGGGAGTTGGAATAGTCGGGGAGTTGGAAAAATCCCCAAAACCTAATTAGCAGGGGGGTTGGAATAAAGGGAGGGTTGGAAAATTGCCTTAAATTTAATAGATGGGAGGGTATTGAAAAAGCTTCTAAGCAGTGCAACTTTTTCTGAAACCAATAATAGCAAACAAGAAAAAACGAAGAAAAAGAAAAATGATTATTCACGTCGAGACTTCTGTATATGCGTGTTTTGTTCTTGTTGAATACGCTCCGTTTTCCGTGTGAACACCGAAATCAGAGACATTTGAATACGGCCAGATTTTGTTTAAAAGTGAGGCTGCATGCATTATCCGTTTTGGGGAACAAACACAGAGGAAAAAGAATACGGAGCAGTATGAACGTAGTCTAAACTTCATCACTTTTAACCTTCAATCAGTTTCCCAGCATTTCAATATCGGTGATTTATGGGCAAAATACCGAGGCTGTAGCCTTACTCTGAAGCCAAAACTAGGACTTTTTCACTAATTTTCAATCTTTAATCGAAACCAACAATTTGAAGTTCAGTTATTTGTGGGAAAAATACCAAAGCCATAGCCTTTCTTTTTGACCAAAATTCGCTCGTGGTCATCACTTTTCATAAAGTCTCACAATTTCAATTTGAGCATACTATGACTTGGATCATTTTTGAACAAAGTGCCAAGGCTATAGCATCACTCTGAGGCCAAAAGTGGTTCACATTGTGCAAAATTGATTCATTCTTCCATTAGTCAATCACCAATTCCAATTCACTTTTAGTTGTTCTTGGGCAAATGCCAAGAATATAGCCTTACTTTTTAAAAAAATTGACCGTTTTTAAACACTTCTAAGTCTGCAATCAAAGTCTCTCAATGTGAATTTTGGTCATATTTGGGAAAATATCAAAGCTATTGCCTTACTCTGTATGTAAAATTGGTTGATTTTCATCACTTTCTAATCTCTTGGGCACCAAGGTTAAAGCCGTAAATTCTGCAACATCGGCTCATTTTCATCAATTTCCAAGCTGCAATCAAAATTCCTCAATGTCAAATTGGTTCATTATTTGGCAAGGTATCACGAATATAGCCTTTACTTTTCAATCTCCAATCAAAGCCCTACGATAGCAAATTAGCTCATATTTTGCAAATTACGACTGCTATAGTCTTACTTTTGAGTTATACATTGCCTCATTTACATCACTTTTCAACCTGGAATGAAAATGCTTCAGTTTCAATATGGGTCATTTGTGGACAAAATGCCAGGCCATAGTCTTACTGTTATGACCAAAGCTGGCTCATGTTCATTACTATGTAAGCCATTATTAAAGTCCTTTTAGCTTAATTTGAATCATTTTTTAGGAAATAGCAAGGCAATATCCTTAAGCTTTAGCCAATATATTACCAGTTTCTTATAAAAGCAAATCTGAACAGAGTGGGCACGCTTGACTTTGATCAAACTCCAAAGCCTATAAACTTACATTTTAGACTATACAATTGCAAAATTACTGCTGCAAAACAAAATTTGACATAATGAACAAGTTTTATACCGTATCAAACGTCAAGGCCCACAGCCTTACAGATTGGGATAGAATTTATCGTCAATTATTTAAAATGTCACTGTAGCATGATCTTGTAGTGAAAATTAGTTGAATGGTGTGTTGGAAGCTTAACGGCGTGAATGTATAACTAGTACTGTGTAGAAAACAAAATGGTGACTTTTTATTTGACAGCAAAATAATGATGGTGCATTAGATCAAAATCATTGAAGAATCGGCTAGAATACCATGGCTTCTAGAGCGAGAAGGCCGTGATAAATTTCAACTAGGCATGGAAAGGAAATGATGGTCACGAAGCTAGTTATAGAGTGGACAGAGTCTGGGCAAAAGCCTCGTTTGCAAATATCTCCAAACTCGGTAGAGCGTCATCTTTCAGAAAGTCAGTCAGCAAAATGTGCATTTAATGTGATCAAAGAAACAAAATTTTCGTACTAGCATAATTAAAAAGGCTGTCATTACAATATATTCATTCCAACGGAGACTAAATCAGAGACACTCTGTGTTAATGTCGATTTCAAGTGCAATACAGCTAAAAGTGTCAGTCCTTTCACGAGATGATATTTCCAAATAATCTCCTTCAAACTATGCAAGATAATAGGAGAATGATAACTGAGGCCATGACCTTTCGGTTGCCTGGGAGTTGGTTAGTTACTTGAAATACTTAACACTGAAAAGGAATGAAGAACCCAAACGGAGAAGGGTAGTTGAGTCTCTTATCCATTCTTGAGGAGCTGGATTACCCACAACAGATTGTTCGTTATGTTCATAAAGTTACGGCAAAATGAAACAAATCTTAAAGAGCTGTTACCATGCAATCTTAAAGAGCTGTTACCATGCATTGTTCACAGGCACCACATAGAACTAGACCCTCAAAACCTGACAGCTCCTATTCTAGTACAAACCTTACACACCATCTGCTTTAAACGATGTTGCAATGCATTATTACACGTTGTTGTCATTTCTCATCTTAGAGTCATGCTTGAAAACTATTTTATTTCTCTACATTTACATGATTTTCAATCAAAAAATCATTCGTTGAGGGCAAACGACTTTCGAGACAACAAGGCAAACTTTTGCCTCAACCAAAACATAAGAACTCAACGTGATACAGTGTGTCAGTTGGCATTGCATGTAGCATTAAAGCATTAGCTGAGACAGAGGCTGAGGTAAAGAAATAGACAGACTGAGACAGAGGGACAGAAAGAAGGATTGGGAAAGAGGCTGAGAGGCAGACACAGAGGAAGACAAAGAAAAAGCCATGCAAACTGACAGACAGACAGGCAGACAGACAGGCAGGCAGTTTCCAATCTTGTATTTTCAAACTTTGTCATTAGGGTATTTGAATTTTTTGCTTTCATATTTTAGAGTTGTTACAGACAGACAGAAAGAGAGAGAGAGGTTCACTTATGCTTGTTCTTCCGTAAAAGCTGGACGTAACGATCCAAAAATTATCAAAGGTCCAAGACAAGGGCAGATATTTTACTTCGATTTTTTTCACACCAGCAAAATAACTCACTTAAGAAATCTGAATATTGCTGCAATTATCAAGCATCTAGGGGGATCAGCAAAGTCAAGAATAACAAATGATCTACCAATACTTATGAAGGGTGGCAATAATTCTAAAAATCTACAAGATCAAGTCTGTTGAAACTTCATTAGGGCGTAATGACATGATACTAAATGCATACAAATTAGACTGAGATTAGCTAGTATGTGAGATCAAGAACCTCAAAGTGTCTAAAAGGGTGGCAGTGATAAAATAGTAAGGTTTTAATACTGGTAAAGAAAAATCATAAGCCAATCTCTCGTCTAATATAGCGAACTCTTATAATGCCTGCAATAACACTAATTCTTAGCGAATAAATGAATCAGTTCCAAAATATCGAGATGATCTATCAAAAGCCGTGATTTGAGCTTTTACTTCCCTCTGCAACTTACACACATTTATTCATATCCCTCTGTCGGACATCATGTGTTAACTATAACGACACAACCTAGACGTTGTTTCTGTAAATAACAAGGCCATAAATATATCGTACTTCGTAGCAGGAGTTTGGAATATAAATATAAATATCTGGAAATTTTCAATGACAGGAAAAATATTGCGTATTCATATGCAGTGGAAATTCCTTATGAATGATGCTTGGGCCAGAATAAAATTCTGCAATGCGAGTATTCTAATAAAACAACTTAGAAGACAGTTGCAGTAAGTACAAACTGTACATCAGAATGGGAAGCAGATAACTTATGTGCAAACAAGACGCAAGCCACTTTTATATAAATCATTGAATGTAATAGGAGTCGCACAGCTTACATTTGTTCAATGCATTGAATATGTGATCTTGATGTGAGTTTTTCACTTAGGCGATGGAGGAATCGAAACTTATGACCACCACTTTTGATCATAATACAAATACTACAGATAAATGCTACACATGCAGTGGTTTACAAATGCTGTGCCCTGCTACCAAACAATGCTAGAAGCATGTACAAGAGCAGCGATTGATGCAAATGCAAAAGCTCAAATCTCACAAGTAAAGATGCTTTTAAGTAAGTCTATTTCTTGCATCTACAATCATACCACTACAAATGTTACCCAACGACCAGAGGTTCGTCGTCTGAGAAGCGATTTATCATGGCTGAGTCTTCACCTAAAAACATACGGCAACGTAAATTATACTGCAAATAATTGCATGAAAAGGTAAGTGGTTTCATTCGAAAGGCTATGACCACAGTCTCACATAGAAGAGCAAAAGGATGAAAAAACTCAAATTATCTTTGGCTGACTTGTATAGTAAAATCCCAAACATGGTTGAAGGTAAAATATTTTGATAAGATACCTTGGTGAAAAGTAACTGCAACTTCGTCATCCTCCTCGTCAGCCCTTGCGTAGCCGCGGTTTGCAAAAGACATAAAGCTTCTCTGCAGGCTTCGGTACTTTGCTACCATAACAACCAGAGCTATAAACAACACGAGGACAACAAGGGCGACAGGTATTGCCCAAATCAGGGTTTTCTTTGATGGGCTCTTTCCAGTTTGAGGTTGATACATGCGTTCTTAAAAAACAGTGTCCAAATATAAAATTAATGCAAAAATCGCTTGGCCGGTCTGAGAATCTTAAGATAAATATATCATGCACAAAAACATGAATATTGCAGAAGATCTATATCTGAAATAGAACTATTTAGTTAACATTTGATGAGCGAGTAGTCTTCTGGCACAAAAGAATTTCACTAAAGAACGAAAAAGTGGAAACTGTCCTTAACATAGCGAAAGCACTCTGATGAGTCTCAGACGAAAAAAGTGCTTACAGTTTGTAAAAGAATGTTCCCGCTATTTCGTGCAATAGCAGAATATTAGATTATTAGGTCCAAAGAAACAAATAAATGTCGATTGTATAGATTTGCCAAATTATTTCTGCCAAGAGGATATAATCTGACATAAATACTATCAAATTGTATAAGCCTTGCGTTCAAGGTTACAAAGTATCAAAGAACGTGTACATACTTGGTACAAAAGATACCACATCTGAATCTATTTGTAGTCTTTGTTGCTTGTCGCCTTGTAGGAAAAACCATAATTGAAGCTAGAAAAGAAAAAATAACAATAATCAAATGCCAGTGGGTTCAACATCTCCGTTTCCATTACAAAATAGCATGGAAATTTCTATGTGAGGGTTAATTGCATTGAATGTCAAGATTCAGGTCAGTAGATGGATATAACACAGAAATGTAGAAGAAAATAGGAATGCAAGAAGATAGACAGGTAGAAGATGTATGGACAGAAGATAAGGAAGACAGAAGATAGACAGAGAGAAGATAGACAGACAGAAGATGTATGGACAGAAGATAAGGAAGACAGAAGATAGACGGAGAGAAGATAGACAGACAGAAGACGAGAAAGGGAGAAGATAGGCAGCAGGAGAAAGAATGATAGAAGAAAAGGAAGGCAGAAGATAAACAACAGAAGTTAACGAAGCCAGAAGATAGGCAAAAGATAGATAGATAAAGCTAAGCCAATAAAAGATTTAATAACCCTACGTACAGAACAGTGAAACAGGCCTACGTATAGAGCAGCAGATAGGCTTACGCATAAAGAAACCAAATAGGTTTACGTACAGAGCAATTATAAGTAGCATCAGGGATAAGATCTGTCATTTCAAGAGATGAACCAGCTCCAATGTTGAATTTTATATTTGACTGTGGCGTGCTACGATCATTTGGGTCATGAACAGTGCAGAATACCTGAAGGGGATAAGACATCTTCATTATACTTACAATTTTCTACTACATAAACTTCCTTTACCTCATTTCCTACATAATTAAATAACATGTATTGCATAATACTACGGCTCCATAAAAATTTCAGTCAGTAAACCCTTCCGTCTTTATTCGACGGAGAAACCCTTGTAGATTTTTGGGATTTCTACAAACTCCTCCAGCCTCACTATAACTTGAGCTCTAAGGATAGTTTATTCAAAACATTGAAATCTCCATCAATCACTGAAAATGTTTTCTATATATGGTCATAAAATTACTTACATTCAACAGATATATATATATATATTACAAGATACAAAACGATACCATAGGGAGTATGGAACCCAGTGGCAATTGACAACTAACATAAAATAAAACTAATCAACAAACAACGTTCATATGCTGTATTCTCTCTAATAAGCGAACGGAGGCGCCAAATTCAAGTTAATTTGTCCTAGGAGAGGAAGCGCCAGTTGAGAGCGGCACTACTCAGAAAGAACACGTCAATGATCGATTTCAAGAAGGAGGAGAGGAGGAGAGAGAAGATTTATAGTGTTCTAGAACCAGTTATTCATAGCGTTTGGTAGCATTGGATGCAAGTGACAAGTGCTTATGGTCACAAAGGAAAATATCTACTAACTCTCTATTAGAAAGATTTGCAAGACCGTCTGGCAACAATATTACATTCACACAATGGAGCAGATAATATCTTTGTACATAAGTATCGCAAAGCAGAAAACAGTGCTCCGTGTCCTCAACACCATCGTTTGAGGGGCACAAAGGGTTCAAAGTGTCACCAAAATTAGGCTTAAATTTGTGGAAATTCAGCTAACTGAGACTAACAGTTAGACCTATTGGGTCATAAATATTGTAGACTGGTATTGGGGTGGATGAATAATAGACAATAATTTTTGGTCGAGTCTTTCCCATTCAGGCAAGCAGTTAGGATAAAAACTTGATTTGAAGCCTCTCGTCCTCGCACATATTTCGCCTATTGAGGCATGTCTACGTAGATTGTAAGTAGATATTTGAAGAATAGGAATTAAGGTATCGTGTATAATCTGGAGGGGAATTGTTAACTATTTTGTAAAAGAGAATAAGCCGTCTGCTCCACCGACGGAGATATAATGGTTCCCACTCAAGCTCATCATAGAGCTTTTCATGTGAAGTACGTCTCCAAGTTCCTGTCAATGCTAATGCGGCAGAGTATTGGATAGATTCAAGTTTTTCCATTTGACACGATGAATAAATTCACAACTACTATCTGAATGTGATATATGACGTCACTGCAATCTAGATGTGGTCGAACGTAGTGTTTCACATAAGGTGTGACGAGGTAAATGTTTTGCGAGAAATTCCACGAAAATAGGTTAGTAGAAATCCCACACCGGTGTAATTTATACAGAAGGCCCTCACCAGAACCTGTCTAAAACCTTTGATACATCGGAGTAGCAGAACGAACGTCTAGACTGGGGTTGCAATCAAAAGCCTGGAATATGTATTTGCTAAGTTGAATGCCCATAAACTACATCAAGCGTTGTCAACTATTTGATACTTTCCACGTCAAAGACATCATACTAGGGATTTTTAGTTTGTCTTATAATTGCAAGTAGCATCGTCACTCAAACATAGACTGCGAATTTCTGATATCATGGTCTAGAAGATTTCATAAGGAACGTTTTTGAATGAAAAAGACTTCATCATAACGAGAAAAATGAATGTAAATCCTTGATGATGTAGGAAATCCGCTTCACGCAAGAGTTAGAAACAGAACGGGAGTATATGGATCTTTGAATAGAAGTGGCAAAACTAAGGAGCGCCAGGACAGCAAATGCAATGTCAGTCATCATTCAGACTCTCGAAATACTAAACAAAAACCAGCTTCCATATATTGGCTTTGGTCTTATGAATAAACAAGTGGCATCCATCAGCGAGCAGTAGTGACTCTTTCACTGACTTCATATCAACTGTAATGTCAAGACACTAAGAACTCAATAGGTAATCTAAGTTGGTTGAGCTACTGAGTTAATGCAAAAGCAGTCGCAACAAAACGCTTTATGCTCATTCGCATGGGTTCAGAATTTACGCTTCGGAAATCACATGCGAACTGCGAATTCCGAATAAAGTGGAAGTGGGCCTTAAGTTTAAACTGGCCTTAAGACATACGTTGAGTAGCTTAAGATGAGATCCTTACTACAAAAAACATGTGTGCTAGAGCAGTAAAAAAGATAGCAAAGAGTACCAAGGATATCTCAGAGTTTGGGTTTCAATTTAGTTCCCAGAAAAAGCCGCAAAAGGACAATCGAGTATTAAGAAAAAGACATAGGACATTAACAAAAAAGTGCGCCCTTAAAACTGTGTTTCTTCAAGTATACTATAAAAGTCTCTGATGCCTATAAGTAAGTAAGAGACCAACACGAAGACCACGTACATGGGGAAATAAGGTCCGGATTATTGATTTAAGATCTGAAAGAAAATAAGTTATACATTCTGGGAGGAGAGAGGAATGTGAGACATTTCAAAGTTTACAAAATCTCGGAATGCATGATTATTTGTGAGATAGAGTAATTCGGTTAGGTATTGTAACAACAAAATACACGACTATCCCTACAGAAGTTCAAATGTCTTGCACAGTTTTTCCAGCAATTTCCTTACATTAGCACGATGCAATACTTAATGTAATGGCTCAAAATACGCTTCGGAAGATATTGGAAAAGCTTTTGCTATTATGGAATTGCTACCATAGTGAAATGCCACGAGATTTTGTTCAGTAATTACTTGTTACATAACAAAAGTTTAATGGAAGAGGGTCTATTTGAGAAAACGCTGCAATAAGTGGATCTAATAGCTCAGATTTAAAGAGACTACCTGACCTGTCGAAATCAAAATGATGACCAAGACAGAGAAATAAATCATCACTTTCTATAGCACTAATACATAACTATTGCAAAACAATAATCACTATTGCATAATAATAATTATTATTATTAGGATTAATAAGTAGTAATTGCATAAATATAATCATCATAACTGTCATTAAAATTATAACAAACCTGTCCTTGGTCTGGCTCACAATATTCAGATTCTTTCCAGGTTAAAAATCCAATACTTGGCTTGGCAGTTTGTTCGAAGGCCAAATCTCTTGGCTTAGCAGTGGCTAATGAGACAAGAATATTTTATAACTGAGATCAGGGGCGAATCTGTGCCGTCCACCAAAGATTGGGGGGAGGAGTTCAGCAGAAGATTCCTTTCTAGGGGCCACGTGAAATGGCACCTCGCCGTTCAGTACAACAGGATACGATAAAAGGTGTGACAAAAGCGCTGTAAATAACAATGGTAGGAAACAGCAACTAGCTAGAACTCTCCAATCTGACAACTTCTCAAAGTGCACCTTGACATACAAAATTCCCTCTTCACAGAGCCCAAAAAACTCAATCAAAACATTCACACATATGCAAAATGTGGCAGCACTTAAAGGGAAAATAGAAGCTTGGAAAAGGAAATACTGCAAGTGTACCTAAACTACATATTTAACAGAAAATGCTCTTTTTATCATTGTACAATCAACGTTATAGTTGATTTGAATGAGTTACTCATATCTAATTCATTGTTACTATTTGTAATTAACCAACTGTAAATAATGTCATAAAAATAATTAATAGTCTCCAGGAGCATTACTATCATACAATCAAGATACTGCCTCAAAAGACTTAACAACATACCTTCATTCGGAAGAGTCTCTACACGCACTGAGCTATATTGCCAATCTTTTCTAGGCAAATTACCCATCTGTACTCCAAGAGCTATGTCGTATTTACTGCATCCATGTAATATACCCTTGATAGAGTATTCATAAGTTCCAGTTGGAATAACAGGGTTATCTAAATTACCACTGTGTCCTTTTTCGTTTCTATAAAAAAAGTAAAAGCTCTTCTAACACCAAGAAAGGATGCTCATCTTCTATTTCACTAAAAATACAAGCATCACTGTAGCATCTAGTTGATATTTCTCAATTGCTAATTGCGGGCAAAAACCTATCAGCATGTCAAAAATAAATAATGAGGTATATGTTATCTATCACATCCTACTGAAAGCATTATCATAGTTATTGATATTAATATATATTTTGCTGCCGAAATAAAGACTGGTCTAATCCAGACTTGATGGAATTCTAACAATGACTTATGTTTTTATCTGCTTTATTTTCCTATTCTTTTTCTTTTTGTTCAACGGTTTTTTTTTATTATTAGTATTATATATTCATTTCTAGTACTATCATTTCTGTTTTATTGTTAACACATTATCTACTGATGTTGGAACAGCCAATTTTACACTGCCTTTTACTAGTGAGGTGTACAATTGTGATTTAATCGTTATGAAAGAATGAAGATGTTTTAAAAACATTTGGTTACATCACTACAAACAAGTCTGTCACTAGGACAAAAATCTGTAGCTCAAGAAGATGGGCAATTTATAATGAAGAACTGCCTAAAAAGTTAAAATGTAAAAAGAAAATTCAAAAAACCATAAGCAAAATACTGGGCAGATAATAAGTTTAATTTAAATGAAGACTAGAGAGTAGAGTATGCGATAAATTATAAGGATACTCCCACGTGCCTAATAAATAAGTGGACGGAAATTCTTCCAAAATTTAATAAACGGAGGTCAAACAAAAGGCCGATCTTAAACTTGAAGGATAAGTTTCGATCATCACCTGTCTGAACAATGTAGTGTCTAAGGATATGAGACACCAAGAAAACCGTTTATAACCATAACTCACAAAGGCAAGAAACACAATTCTATAAACCGTGAAAATAAATTAATGGGGATTCCTGATAAACTCTTAAGAGTTAGTAAAAATCGACAAACTAATAAGTGTCCTTATGTTCAACAAGCATCAAAGGCTACATATCAGTTGAACAAAAATGACTCAACAGACATCACTTCCACGGGAACACTATGGCCATAGTAATAAATAATGAACAGAAAATTTGATATTTCATACCTGTAATAGATGGTATACCCTGTAACATGGTCAATTTTCTTCAATGGCTTCCACTTCAATTTCACATAATCCGGTCCCACGGTTTCCACCAATCCGTATGCCTTAACAGCCATCGCTGTAAACGTACGTGTATGAATATATCATTTGTTATATATATCATACATAATATATTTGCAAACATACATACATAAATAAATAAAAACACTCTTCGTTTCCTCAGCTTTGAAGTGAGTCTAACTTTATAGTACAACTGAGATACTTTGAAAGAAATATTCGGAACTGCGCAGAAGGACTATCGATAAATGGTTGGGCATTTACTAGTAGCAGCTGACATACAAAAATACTGTAGAAATACTCAATTTCTGAAGAAAGAGTGTGACTTTAATAACACTTCCTTAATAAACTCACAATTGAGATATTCAACATATGTCATAATTAAGATCAAACAAATTTTTATACAAAATTCAAAAGTTTCAATGGCCAACTCGTAGGTTCCCCTACTTTGGGAAACTTCTAGTGTACAATTCTGAGGTAAAGCTATATATCAGAATTGCATGCATCTCGAAGAAATGAAAAATGAATTGAGTGACAGTAAATCAAGTGTAGTTTATTTTTAAAAATTAAGAAAACGACAAAGATATGTTGACAAAACTATGACTGGAAAGTTCTGTTGGGGAATAAAAGAATGACAAACTCCAAACACAGATTCAACAGATTACTACACAAGAATTCAAAGAGAACCATGACTACTATTTTCAAATTTTTTTGGAGATGCTCCACAGGAATAATTCAAATATTAATGATCTCAGAAACAATGCGTGAAATTTTGAATTATTACATTGAAAATCGAGGTATACGCGCAGGCCCGCCGTGAGCTTGTTTGGCACCCGGGGGCAAATGGAAAAACTTGGCCCTGCGATAACATCACTGTCAAATTTATAAGTAAACGAAGATCATTTCATAGCTCTGGGAGCCCCTCTCAGGCTCAGGGCTCAAGAAAACCTGTCCCGTCTGCCCCCTCTCGGCGTACAGTAACTAACCAAAGTACTGGCATCGTTTCAGTGACTTCCAGGCAGCTTCTAGGCGCACTACTTCTTGAGTAGGAAGAATTTCTGTGGAATTTTAAGGGCTCTACTTACCACAAATAGTTCTGTTTTCATCCGAGGCATCTGAACAATCATAATATTTATCACAACGCTGATCAACACTCAAACATAATTCGCCATCAGAACAATTATAACCAAATGGAAAGACTTTGCATTCAAACTTTGGCTCCTTAGTTCCTGAAATGATAGAAGATCATTTAAGTAAAATACTTTACTATTACTGTTATATATTATTTCCACTCAAACGTCAAAGGAAGATAACACACACAAATATGAGAAAAAGATTCTGCGTGCGGTCTGCCAATATTTCCTACATACGTGCATATTAAGGTATTTAGGAAATATAAGCGGGCCTCGGTAGTATTGCAAGTTTAGTACTGATCAAGACAGCACGCGCACACGCACACGCACACGCACACACACACGCACACACACACATACACACACACACACACACATTTTATATATATTTTTATGTATAGAGTGCGGTATGTAACATATAATATATAAAATGATGTCGTTCAAAGAATAGATCACACAAGTTTTGACAGATTTTGAGATATTCTTCCCCCAATGCCACACAGTCACAAAATAAAGAAATATTGACACCCCCCACTTTCGTGTGATATCACAAACTTTTCATGTCAAAAGACAGGGGACAGATTTGATATTGCTCTGTACCCCAAAAGAGCACTCTGGGATTCATATATGGCCAAAGTAAAGAGATAGCTAGGCTGATAAAAACATATAAGGGGATTCTGGGAATTTTCACTTTTCCATCCGCCTTTAGAAAAATTTCTTTTCATTTCATTTCTAAGAAATAAATAAGAAAGCAAGACCATCTTTTTAGTATACGTTCGAAAAGTATTGCAGCACACCGCTAAAATGGCAGCTAGCAGTGACGAAGTGCCAGCTCTTGACAATCTAGCATGGTTATGGTGGTTCATAGCGTTCTCTCACCGTATTTAATGGAGAAAAATTATTCTTCGTTTCCTCAGCTTTGAAGTGAATCTAAGTTTATAGCACATCTAAGATATTTTGACAGAAATATTAGGAATTATAAAAAAGGAGTGCCGTTAAATGTTTGGGCATTTATTAGTTGAAGGTGGCATAACAACATAGCGTAGAAACACTCATTTTCTGAAGAAAGAGTGTGATATTTCAATGCTTTTAGAGCCAGAATTTATGATGCCTTGTGATAGTGCAAAAATTCTAGCATACTTGGTTTACTCCGGTCAGAATAATATCATTCCAGATCGTGAACAGTTTCAGGTGAGTGATACTTTGCAAAGCCACACACGTTTTTCGTTTCTACAATAACATAGGCCTTAAATTTGGCCTTTTCAGTAACGCTTACTATCAAACTTTTCATATATGCTAATGAAGCTCTCTAGACAATTCTTATTCATATTTTAATAAATCTTCAACTTATTTCATACGAAATGTAGAATCTCCAAGATCAACTCACCTGAAACTGCTTCACGAACTAAAACCTTTTCGCTCTGAATGGCAAAAGCCATTTACTAAAAATTCACTTCGAATGCTAGGCCTGAAACATTTTCATCTTGAAATGTCGTTAATCACGCTTCTGCATTCAAAATTCTTCATTCTGCTCTAATATTCTATGCCTACTTTGAACATTTACTGCCCGTACTTTTGATAGCATAGCTTCAAAATCCTGCAATTTTTCCACAGAAAAACATTGTTTTAGCTGCACAGTTTGTTTCACTTCGAAACTTGAAAAACTGAAGAATCTTTTCCCGCCTAAATAAAGATTGAAGAAGCCCTTACAGTGTGACGCTTTTGTTATGTAACTTTTCCAGACTAGGCCCTTGGCCGCTGATAGCGAACGTTAATTATCTAGCCAGGGGTTGGTACCGAAGAGAAATTAAATTGATAGTGAAAATGTCTTCTACCCAACTGCCAGAATATTAAAATTTGTTTCTACACAACGCCAACCCATTATACCATGTATAAAAAATTTTATCAAAACGCAACTTTAGCAATTCGCTCAGAAGATTGTATTTTTTATTCTTGAGATTAGGCATAGTATTTTTGCATCTTAGGAGTGCTATAAATAGTTTGGAGCTCAAGAAAAAGGCAGTTATATCATAATTTACTTAAAACTTTGCACTTAGTGCTTGTGTAGTTTTCAGGAATATGCCAGTCTTCATGTTCCTACATCTCTCCCATATCTACTTCTTCGAATCAATGGCACATCTGCTGCATCTGCATCTATTTCCTCTTCAACTAAGGCCCCGTTCACATTGCTCCGTATTCGTATGAAAACGGATACAAAAGTATCCGTTTTTGCCTTGCGTTCACATTGCTCCGCTATGAAAACGGAGACTTTTGAAAACGCACTTTGAAAACGGATACTTTTGAAAACGGAGACTTATGAAAACGCAAAAATGCAGTGTGAACATCGAAAACGGATACTTTTGAAAACGCTAGTATAAGACTCAATATCATGCCGTTTTCCGCTGTACCTGGAGGGGAGCAATGTGAACATTTATCGTTTTCATAGCGTATTCAAATGTACCCGGGGCAATGTGAACAGGCAAAACGGATCGAAATGAAAACGGATAAAAACGAATACGGAGCAATGTGAACATAGCCTAAGTCATGGAAAATCAAATCACTTTCATCATCATCAAAATCACTGCTATTTTCCTCATCAGCTCCATCAGAGTCGCTGTTCTCATGATTTTAATAATTCTTCAATTGATATTCCTCCACTGGCATATTTCTTAGCACATGAACAGTAATAGACTTTATTTATCTGCCTTCTTGCACTTTTTATTGAGATTGTATTTATCCAAATATCTGTCCAGCTCAAGGACGTACAGTTTGCTAATTTTTCCAGAGATAACGAGCTGCATCCAATCATAATCCTCATATTTCATGTAATTTTTATGCTGTTTCTTGGCGTCCTTGTCTCTTGCCTTTCTACTCTTACCAATATCTAGAGAGCGCAAATGTTCCAGACAAGAAACAGCATGGCAGATTTCAATATTCAATTTCTTGGATGTCTTTTCTATGGTCTCATGTTCATTTAACGAGATGTTCCATTCTGTGTATAAAGCTGCCAAGCAGGCTCTAGGCTGCCAAGCAGGCTCTAGGCTGCCAAGCAGGCTCTAGGCTGCCAATCAGCGGGAGATCGATCTTAGTTTGAATTTATCACGCACTTGTCTAATTTCACCCTTGGTACAAATCCAGTACGAAATGGCAGTGAAACAAAATGCAAAAACCTTTCCATATCACAGTTGTCAGGTCGAATTGCGATCAAATGATTGTCTGTTTCTTGAAGTGTGACATCATAAATACAAAGTCCCCAATCACTATGCAGTAATGAATACAGAGATTTGTCCCTAACTGCATTAAGATATGGTCGTTGAATATGGCGATAAAATGAATAGAAAACATCAATAGCTTCTTCGAATTGCAAAAATGAAGTATTATATGCTTTTCCATCAACACCAACAGTGTCTCCATTCAATTGATCCAAAACTTCTCGGAGGCCAAGAAACCGTGTCACGATGATTTTATCCTCTTGCTCCTGCCTTTTGATTAATTTATCCAACTTCCTTCTGTTCTCCGAGACTAAACATGTCTGCTGTGATTTTAGTACTGTTCCTAAGTATCTGGAGTTTGAAACTAATTCTTTTCTCTTGTCATTTTATCCTCTCAAGGCATCAGGGCCATCCCGTGTCCTTCCCACGTGAGCAACACCAGCAGCCATTATTGAAATAAGTAATCTCGACAGAAACTAACAGAAACCTCCTCCTTCACATCTCCCATCTCCACACATAGAGATCATTGATCTCTAAAAAAAGACTGATGCTTTTTAGAGATCAGTGATAGAGATAGGGAGTGTGCACTCTAGTGCTCTTATACTCCTATCTCTGTGTCTCCACATGACCGTCGATAGAGAGGTCACCTCTCATTTTTAATGTGAACATGGCCGTTGTTAACGAAAGGTATGATTCCTGGATGAGTTCAACAAATTTACGAGAGTATGCTGAGCGTCTCAAACAGTATGGGTTTGATGACATTGATTTATTGAAGCAAATGAATCATGAGGAAATAGAAGAAATGATTTTGCTGATTGGGATGGAAAAGAAATGCCACATCTTGAAGCTGACGAAATGTTTGATGGGCCTAAAGGTTACGCTAAAGCAGCCTGTCCAATCTGCTGCCTCAGCATCAGAAGACAGATGCAAAATAAAGCAGACAATTGTTGGTTTTTCGAAAGAAGGAAAGTCATTTTTGCAACCATCCATTGAAAACGAAAACCCGGATCGGGAGAAGTATTTATATCCAAAACAGACAGGTTGCTCTTCTTCAACTCTGTTACTGTTGAGATTTACAATGCTGCCTACTCATCAAAGCAGACCCAATTCAAGAACTACCTTGACGGTCAATTGCAATTCAGATGGGATGATATGCAAGATATCACAAGTCTGGATGAGGTCATACATTTGTATGAACAAGGTGTAATACCTAAAGAGAATATCAAGCTGGATAGGTATGTAAATGTACCAGAAGATCCAAGCATCAAAGATGTGAGCCATGCTAATAGCGCCTTAAGACATGTTATGAGCACAAATGCAAAAATTGATAAGCTCTTTGATAACCTGAAGCTAATAAACTTGCAATTATATGATAAAGAAGAAATGCAGCTCAAACGTTGGGCCAGCAATGAATCGAACGTAATCCAGGGCTTTCTATCATCATTGAATGATCTCCAAATGTAAGTTATTTCATATGAGAATAACCTAAATTATGTTGTAAAGATTCTTCAAGAGATTTGATCAAACATCGGCCAAAGATTTTGATATTGCAAGGAAACAAAGGAGACAAAGAGAGCAGAAAAGCAAAGAAAAGAAAAAGAAGAGAGTCACAGTAGTAAGAAGTGTAAGAATGTTCTTGGCAGGGAAGAATCTCTCATGGGATGAAATTGACAAAATTTGTCCCAATTCATTCGGCAAGAAAGGAAGCTGTACTGTTGCTGAAAAGCATTTGGGTAATGAAGATAAAGATAGTGCAAACATTATGTCATATCTTAAAATGATTGGCGGATTGGCATACGATTCTGATGATGATATTCCTGCAGCTAATATTGATACAATGGACTCAATGTCAGAGGACGTTTCATTAAGCGATTCCAGTGATAATATCTGAGAGTTGACTTTTCAAACTGCCTTGCTGTTTTTATTTTGATATGTACTATGAAAAATGTTTACCAAACATTTTAATGCAAAGAAATTTTTTTTATCCAACCTTTTTAGTGTGGAAAATTTGTCTACACAACTAATTTCTCTTCGGTACCAACCCCTGGCTGAATAATGAACAGTTCCGTAGCAATCATTTTTTGCATAGTAGTGCAATACTATTCGAACGTAAGTGTAGTATAAAGTATAGAGCATACTGTATATTGTATATTGTATATAGATATACACATACATACGTAATTGTACAATATAACTTTCCAAGTACCAATGGCAAACCAAATGGATGAACTGAGATCCTAATGTCTTGGTTACCTGCTCATTCACCATAGCAAACTTCAAGCAAGCTGAACTTACCGCAATTGAACTCATCACTACCATCAGAGCAATCACGAGCGCCATCGCATATTGACTTTAGAGGGATGCATTTCATCGATGATGCACATTGGAATTGTCCCTTACAAGGATTAGGATTGACTGCAAGTTAAAGGATCAATATTGAAAAATACATTTTTCAGGAGCATGTTATAAAATTTTAAAAATAGAGGTCAAATGCTGCTACTAACTACTACTAGCTAATCGATGGGGGGGTCTTTTCCTCATAATCTAATAAGGGGGTTCATGAAATGGGGGAGGAATCTCATGATTTTACCAAGCTTACAACGATCAATCAATCGAGTAACTAACAGCAATGTCACAATATACAAACAGTGTTATGAGATGGTAAAAATATTAGCTGCCTAGCATAGTTCCTTTTCAAAATGGATAATATTGAATGGCATCAAACGTAATGCAAAAATTCATACACAGTCGGTACAAATAGAATCCCCAATAGGGCCTGTCTGTGCCTGTGGGGTCGGCAACAATCCTTAAATATTTCAAAAATCTTGAAAAATTGCTAGGAGTAGTTACCCGTAGGGCAGTTCTTCTCATCAGCACCAATGAGGTCAGATGCTGGATAAACACAATCCTTCTTGCCATCGCAACGTAACGAAAGCGGAATACATGTACGATCAGGACAACGGAAACCACACTTAGTTGTGGAAGGTATCCAAGGAGAATGAGGCTTGGTGCTGACAGGGGGTGAGGTTGGACCTAGTAAAGAAATAACATTACTGCTACATACTTCAACCAAAATAAAACATGACACTAAGTAGCTACAAAAGAGGCACCGCGGAAGCAGCGGAAGGCTGGGGAATTTAGCCCCTTAATAGTTTCTAAGAAACACTTTTTTACTCAATACTTTCTAATCAAACCAATGTATGCATCCACCAAATCTTACATTGGCTAAATATAGCCAGTAGGTAGCCAAATGATGAGATGGTGGTAAAATTGTACAGCACATTGTCTAGTGCTAACAGAGGTGAATGTTTAAGCATTAGAAGAGAGAAACAATAGCTTTCTGAAGAGCTAAGGATCATCAGGAACGTAAAGAAGTGCGTAAAGCAATGCCAAATAATGACCGAAAACCTAAACAATACAGGAAGGGACCTTTCACACGCCACCTCATCCGGGGAAGGGGGAAGGGGGAGGGGGTCATTGGGAATGCCTATACTTGATTAGTCTGTTGGTACTACAGAACTTCAATATAGCACGAAAAAGCGGAAGCATTCTTTTAGCATACTGAAAGCTCTTTTCGTCCGACACTCGTGAGAGTATGAAATGTTGGATAACGACCGAAAGGTGAACTAAAATATATAGCCAGATGCGGATACACGTGATCCGACGTTTCATACTCTGATGACTGTCGGACGATAAAAGCTTTCAGTATGTCAACAGAATGTTCCCGCTTTTTCGTGCTATACTTGATCATAGAGGAGGAGGGATAGGGGTGGCTGTCTGATGACATAAGCAGATAAGCATGTTTTTCTAAATTCATCTTTTCACACCTTTAAATCTAATTCACTTCTTTGTGTCTGCAAACATAAATGTGCATGCAAATCACAGCATGATATCATTTATGGTTAGATAACTTACAAACCTGTCTTTTACTGGGTTCTCAGCTGCACTAAATGCTTATGTTTTAATAAGGATGCATACTACAAAGTAATATCTGCATGCCAGTTTCAAATTCTGGTTGAGCAGAATGGCACTGTGGTCAATATGTCGAGTATATAGATAGAAAAAACGATCGAAAACTGGGTCCGAAGCAGCTAGTAACAGCTAGTTAAAAATACTCCAGCAGAAAAACAGGCCCTGCCAACAATTGGAAACAGCGCAAACTAATTTTATTTGATAAAAATGGTACACAGTTCAATCAGGTAGTTATATCTGCCAAAAGTCTAGGAGCACTTTCAATGATCTACACCACAGATGGGCTACAGACTTACTTCCCCCGTTGAACAATGCTCTTTGAGGCAAACAAGAATAAGCCTTCGGGTAGACGTGATACCTGTGTAGAATGCTATAGGTCTTTGCTATCCACTCAACATCGTCTGAGGGAGCGACGGGGTATGATTTTTAATTGCTGTCAGAGAAAGAGACAGGAGCAGAAAATTCATAAAATTGTAGAGGTGTTGTCATTCCTATTGGCAGGCTTTGTAGTTACTCGTAGCAGATTTCAATGAGATTTCCCTGCAAATATTATCATTCACTCCAATAAACCTTCTCATACAATAAAACAATGAACAGATTTAAAACTTACAATTTGCTTCATCAGATTTATCTCCACAGTCATCATATCCATTGCATAAGGAAGGAAGTGGAATACAACGATTCATTCTTACACATTTGAATTGATCGCTGTGACACTGCTTAGCTGAAGGATGAAAAAACACAAATTAATGAGCTGAATGATATCAAAACTTCATCTCCTTAACTATGGTGGCATTCAAAAATTAGTTAAAAAGGCTGTTCACAGGCCGATGTCTTCATGCTACCTGCGAGTGAAACCTTCATTCATCATACTTTTTCGAATACTTTTAGCACGTTGAATATCATGCCTCTAAATTGTTCATGGTTTTATGTTCTTAACAACAAACAGAAGAAATGTAGAACGAGGCTGGCCGTAAGGCATCTGCTAATGCAAAGTTATGTAGGGCCGAGTGGGAGCCACTAATCGACCCTTCGTGTTCTTGTGGCCCATCAGTGGGTGCGAGCCAAAACTTCGTCCGGAAGGTGTACAATCTGCAAAGATTCGCAACAACAGACTTCTAAACAACATGTCAAGACCCTGTGTAGAAAGATTAGCCAAAACCTTCATGCTCTTGTCCGCATATTCTTGTACATGACACTGAGAAATTAAAGCAGCTAATGAGAGTTTTCGTTCTGTCTCAATTTAGCTATTGCCCACTTGTTAGGATGTTCCATGATAGAGCTCTGAACCATAGAATAAAGCATATTCACAAAGGGGCATTACGTATTGCGTACAATGATTGCAGAAACGATTTTGGTTCTCTTCTGGAGCAAACTAATTCGGTGTCCATCCATGTAAGAAACCTACAGCTGCTTATGATGGAAATTTCTAAAGTTTGATCTGAATCCACCCTTTCATGAAAGATATTTTTAAGGAGCGAGGTATTACCTACAATCCAAGGCGTGGCAATGAAGCTCAACTCCCAAAGGTATGGTCCATGTCCTTTGGAATAGAGACCATAGCCCTACCTTGGAAATAAACTGTGGCAGCTTTTACCGCATGAAATAAAACAATCAAATACCCTTTCTATTTTCAAAAAAGGAAATAGGCATTGGAACAGTGATAAATGCAAATGTAGGCTCTGTAGAGCGTATATCCCAAAAGTAGGATTTTTAACATAATAACATTTTTTCTTTTTTATCTTGCAATTATTATCTATGTATTTATACCTTTATTTTCATTTAAACTTTAAGTTTAGACTGTAAATTTTGTAAAGTAAGCTTAAACTAGCTGTAACTCAGCTATTACTGTTTGTCAATGTAGCCTACGTTAAATAAAGGGTTGATGATGATGATGCTGATTATGAGACTAAGAAAATTCTTTGCTTGCTGTTACCAAATACTACAATAATCGTCTGAAAGTAACTTTATTAAATAAATATTACAGGAAAATAGGTCCTGGCCTCTTGATTAAAGTTTCTGAAAGCACATTTCAAGATATGGCTAAGATAATGGCACAGGTGAGCTATCTGGGATCTTCTGCCCGATATGAATTTAATAGTCTTAATTATTGTAGTATATAGCATCAGGTTTCTGGTACTTCTCTATTGTACGATAATTCAGTACTTATTACAAATTTCCATCAAAATACTGACTTCTAAGGAGTGCATTTTTCATATCATTACTGAAGCACAAACTCTGGTGCTCAGGGTAATAAAATAGTCTTAATTTTACCCAGAGCACATTTTTTGTTGCTTTTTTATGAACCCAAAGCAGCCACCCTTTCTGTCTCTGCCAACAAACGTTCCCAACTAGCCTCTCAACGAAACTTTTGAAATATATTTAAAGTAGAGATGTCATTCTTCGCTGACGTAGTCCCTGATTATGAGGGATCTATTGCCTGTTAATACTAATTAACCTTTCATGAATGGAAAATTTAAGCCTATATTCCATATATCTAACATAATGCTGCTGCTATTAGTTTGGTTTAGGCCAAAGTTTGACCATGGTCAATGATGCGTTTCGGACCGCAACCCGCCGTGCCTCGTTTTCGTCTTATATTTTTTCTCTTTGTTGTTCCTATTAATTTTCATATGATTTTCCTTTTCACGTTGCTAGGTTGTCCATCCATGTGGCTCTTGGCCTTCTTCTGCTGCGTTTACCATTAATCTTTCCTTCAAGCACCTGACGTTGTAATGCATTTTGTCTGACTATTTGACCAAAATATCACCATTTTCGCTTGATTATTATAGGTAACAATTGCTTTTTTGTATTTAATATGTTCAGGCCTTCTTCATTTCTTTCATGTTGGGTGTATGAAATTTCTAGCATTTTCCTATATGTCAACATTTCAGAGGCATTTATATTGTCAGTAAGCGAGCTTTGGCGAAACGCTAGCGGTACCTAATTCAGTCACTTTATCGACTACAGAAAACATCATTAAAACACAGAATGAATGGAGCTACAATGAGAACAAGAATGTGACTTCAAGGCATTCCACCTCCATTACAACTTCAGTGCAAAGTGCTTGGGAATAGTTCGGAATGTCTTTGAGAATACTTACTACATCCAAGAGGCTCATCAGATCGGTCATCGCAGTCTAGAGCCCCATCACAAAATGAGCTTTGCGCATAGCAGTTCCGTTTGTCATGACATCGTAACAGTCCACTACCACATTTCAACGGCGTGGTTGATTGCGTTGTGTATGGCGTCGTATCTGATAAACAATACTTCCAAATCAGTAAAAGTACTAATACTAAAAGATTTCTCACTTCGAATGTGAAATCATCGTTCCCAGTCCACTTCTCAACGTTCGCCAATTGCAGGACGTTCCATATCGACTGGAAACAATGAAATCGCACCCAAAGTCTGAATCAAATGGAGAAATGCCCTAAATGACAAGAAAAGCTTCAAAATTGATCGAGCTTTTCGCTCTGATGAAGATTATTGTCTTTAGTGAATGTATGAGGGTGTCCGTAAGTGAGCATAAAATGCACCAGTGAAAGGATTTCAAAGGTCATTAGATTCTAAGTGAATGATGATGATGAAAATAACAATATTAAAGATAATACAATAATAATAGTAATAATCATATAAATCATTTACAGTTAGCTATCTAAGCCAAATATTTGCATGCAAGAAACAAAAACTGAGAAATTAATCACAAATGCTGCAACTGGAACTTTCCCAATTACAAGTGTTGATTGTTCTTTTGAAAGAGGCGATATTTTCATGAACTGCAACCTCATGACCAATTATAAGCAACACACTACAGACAACTTAGTTTTAGGGTCATTCCATGTCATCTCATCCAGACCATGACACCCTTACCTCTCAGATTTCTTCAAAAATTTTACTAATTGCAGGTACAGTTATGATAACCACAAAACATCTAAAAGGTCTCATTCATTGCCGTTCTTGAGTTGTGGCAGTTTCAAGTTTTCACCACAATCAGCATTTCACCAAAAATCCGCCACTATGAAACTACATTATGTCATATATTTTGCCACTCTGACAACCCTTTCACTCGAAAAGCTGTACATATACATAGTTTGTACTGAGAAATCCAGAAATCTACTTTAAAACACACCAAAACAATTCCATTCAAAGATATTCAACATTTTTTTCTATCATTACTCAGGCCAGCTGTTGAGCTAAAAATCCATGCGGCCGGATAGATATGGCTAAAATATATTTGTTCAACTTGCTTTATTCATATCATCCATCAATTGTACCAAGTATCGTGTTGGGTTCTCATCTAGATTATTCAATGTGTTCATGAATAGTGCTGACGTCATTTCAGAATACCTGCTGTCATTCTGTACAGAGCATTCCATAGTAAGTATTTTGAAATGGCGTCAGCACCATTCATGAACACACTGAAATATGCCACGAAATATACACCTTACTTTGTGAATAACAAATATAGGAAACAATTTGAGTGATAAAGGAAATGGATGCTGACAAAAGGTATACGATAAAGAATCTGAAGAACGAAGTACACGGATGATTATAGAGATGTATGATAAAGAATCTGCGGGGGAGGGTGATGATGAAGGAACTGGATGATGATAGAGATGCATGATTAAGAACCTTGAGGTTATGAAGGAAATGGATGATGATAAAGATGTATGATACAGAATCTGGGGGACGAAGGAAAGGGATTATGATAGATATATATGACAAAGAATCTAGGGGAGGGGTGATGAAGGAAATGGATGATGATAGAGATGATAAAGAATTTGGGGGTTGATGAAGGAAATGGATGATAATAGAAATTTATAATACAGAATCTGGGAGAAGAAGGAAATGGATGATTGTTATATCAACCAGGGCATTCTAGAACATTCCGTCTATTGCAATACCATTCTTGAATGAGACTAGAACTTTCTAGAACCTCAATGTTAACAAAACCTCTTTATGATTACTGTAGAACTTTCCCCCATATTGTATATAAGTCTAGCATCTAACCCTATCATTCAGTCATAAACTGTACTAGAAAACTTAACAACTCATAGATATATTGTACTAATGATGGTGACATGGATACCAAAGATAAAGATACTGAGGATGATGGGTGAAAAAAGCTGATTTGTAATGACTGTTGAACATTAGAGAGAGTTTTCACTACTGAGCTTTCAAGGACTGGAGCAATACAAAGGGAACTGAAAACATATTTGAAGGGCAAGACCTAAATACATACTACCCAATGGAAGCATAGCTTCATGCTACATAGGTGTTTCATATATGATTAGCAATCACTTGTAGACAACTTAGATGGTTCATTGTAGGCAATTGCTGAAAAGTTTCATTTTGGGAATAAAGAATTTGACATGAAATGAAATGATAATACAAATAGACGATATAACGATCATAATGATGAAAGTGATGCTGAGTTTTACTCAATTCGTGAAGATAAGGATGATGACCAACGACAAAGATCATGATAAAAACTACACTTCAATATTCGTATCAAAATATGTTCGGACTCACAGGTAAAGCAATTCTGCTCATCTGAATTATCATGACAGTCATTATCGCCATCACATCTCCATCTGTTTAAAATACACCGTCCATTGTTACATCTAAATTGCGTATAACCACAAGTGCTATCTATGAAAACAAACTTCCCTTTAATCATTAATATGCAATATAAAATATTGAAAAACTCAAGGAGCTACGAAGTTTAGATATTTAAGAAACCAAACCTGATATTTATAAAGGTAATCCTCTCAGTTTGGAATCTCCATGAAAATTACAGAGAAAGACTTCAAAAACATCAATGCAACTTAGTGATAAAGTTGGTGCTAGCATTCCAACAATCAGAGAATGATACCCGCTTTGCTACAAGGCATCAAATATCAAACATCTTTTTCTTCCAGGAGCTCTATTTCCAAGATCGAAGATTATCATGTTTAAAGATGACCATGGTACTGCGTGTCTGAACAAAGATAGCTCAGAAATATTACCATCGATAACGGAACTACACATCGGGTGAATTAATCAAAACCATTTCATATTCAATTTAATATAATACTTTGAATTTCAAGAAATAAATCTAGAGAAATTTTCATCAGTCAATACGCGTTATTTATAAGAAATAAGTAAATAAGAAACATGAGGCTCAAATCAGGCAAAAATTGAGAAACATACAAGAAACACAGGCAGGTTGAGTTTCACAATCAGACTTGAAAAATCTGTTTGCGAGAAATTTTTAATTGAACTGGAAACTAAATTCAAAAACATCCGTCTCCCAAATGTCTGTAACTAAAGATTCAATTTCTCGTCTCACAGTTGCCTTGTCGCTATAGGAAAATTCAGGAACTTTAAGAAACATTTATGGCTGGATATGACACAATATTAAGATAGGATCCAGGCTGAAGGGAGAAACTTGACTCTCATATAAAAGAAAACGTGTACTTACTGCAATTTTTCTCGTCAGAATGGTCTCCACAGTCATTATCTCCATCACACTTCCAACGACCTGGGATGCAACGCCCTGTCTTGCATTGAAACTGGGTGGCTGAGCAGGAGCTATAAGCTAAACAAAGATGAAAGTAATTACCATAAGTAGATGACTCAACTGACTTGAAAAAGATTGATGAGAGAAAGTACTCAATCTCAAAGCCAATCAGGATTAAACGTGATTTGTAAGTTGAGGAATGACTGCTAGATGGTGTACTAACTATATGCCATTGGCACAGCAAGATAGGGGGGGGGGTAGTTCCTTTCCGTGCCACTTTTCCTTTGTACAGTTTATAATAGCAGTGGCGTAAAAGAGGGAGATCAGGATTTGAAAAACCCCTCCAGAGTTAGACAACCATTTTTTCGCAAGATTTCTCATCTTGTTTGAAAGATGATGGAGTTGTTGTTCTCTTTTACATTTGGAAAGGAAAGATTTTATAACTCAATAGCTAAATAGATCGATCACAATAAACGATTATACTAATTAAATTTTTGTTCGAAGGTCTTTATTTTGTTGCCCATCCTATAATTGTCCATCTACGCTTCTGCATGCTAGCTAGGCCTTGCTACTAGATGGACATGAAGCATCCAATTACTGTTCCAAATGCGTCTTGGACCAATGATTTTCCCCGTACAGAGTCGCCTATTACTCAATCTTTCATTTAAAGTTGGCTACAAAATTAAAGCTGTAATTGCTAATTTAGGCCAAATATTTACAAACCATGTATAAAATATTACAACAAAGATACGTTCCTGGAATGATATATTAATATAATTAACAATATGATAGAATCTACACTAAAATTCTAAATAAGGGTAAAAAATGTTGCATAGTCTGCAGTTGCAACTTGCACATTTGTAGGCTTTAACAAGCTTTTTGAAAATATGAAGGGAGTGACTTTTTCAGTTCTAGTGGTAATGTCTCCCATACTTTTCTGCTTACTCAGAGAATTGATAAAAAATGACACAAAGATAATGTAGGGATAAAGAGCATACCGCAATCTCTTTCGTCTGAGAAATCATGGCAGTCGTTGTCATAATCACACCTCCAGCGTCTTGGAATGCACAAATTGTTGTCACATTTGAATTCATTTGCACCACAAGTAGCACCTTGATGAAATTGTAGAAGGAAAACGTTTGCTAACGGAAAATCAGACTTTACAAAGTCAAAAACTTTACTCTGTACATTTAATTTTCCAAGCGACTAAATGTATTCCAATTGAGGACCATAAGCCCTTCATATGCTCAATGAGGTTCAATTCAAAACGCACATAGCCCATATAATCACATTTAAACGCACTTGGGGCCCGATTATATAATACCACACCTGGTTTTCAGATTATCACACTTTTAGAACGGGGCATCATGAATATCTAGTAGTTCAGAGACAGGAGCACATACTGGATAGAAAGATACATGATGTACAAGTTCGAGCCTGTGTATTGGTACGAGATGAAAAGGCAAAGAGTCACAATTGTGGAAACTGGTGTTATACACGGTTTGGTGAAGGGCAAAGATAGAGTATTGTATGAGGACCGAAGCTCCGTATAATTTCAGGTAACAAACCAAGTGTTTTATTTAGACATGTACAAAAAGTAACTCCGCTAGAGATGAGACGAGAGGAAGGGTAATGAATTGCAGCCCTGTCCGCAGCAGCCAGCCGCAGCCCTAGACACGCGCCAGCGAACTAAGCTTTACCTTGACTTCTAACGAGTCCATCCAGGGAAATGTTTGGTGGTCTGGCACTAGGATTGCGCAGTATATAGAACAAGCTATAGACAAGCCAACTATGCGGAGATTTCTAGGTAGTATTGGAGGAAATGTTGGACTAATGACATTACACTTATAAACCTGTGAGTTGTTTCATTTAATTTCCTTCTCTAAGAATTAGCGAATGAGACTTAATCACAACAATATGCTTGATGAAAATTTTTTTCTATAAGATTTTTAAGGAGAACCCCTAGGAAACCAGTCAATAGGCTGAAGAGTAAACGTCCTTAATTATATGAAATATGAGATGATACAAACCGTTCCCTAGGGTAGAAAAGTCAACATAGCTGGTAGCCATTCTATGTTTCAGGTTCAAGAAGTTCGGAGAGGTTTTAAGCAAGGTCTTCATACCTATTTACTACGGAGAATGGTCTATAAAATCTCTCATAGCTTATATGAATTCAAACAAAGAAAGGATGAGTTATTGAATCGATGTCGAGATCAATTCAATATTCCTTACACTCTACGTATGTGAAACAAAAATTCAGAATGAATCCAATAATGGGTAGTAGAAATGACAATTATTTCAACAAAAACATCGTAAATGCTTCAAAGAGGACCCTCCATAAGGTCATTCACACTATGGCCTTATGTAATGAGGTCAAAGGTTACTTCACCAGTAAGTCTGCTACTACTTAGTTTACAACAATTTACCAAAGTTTGACACAGATTATTATTGGTATAATGAAAGCAATAGAACTGGATACCTGTCGCAACACATTCTCCCCTCGTTATTCTTGTTCCAGGAGGACAAATGCAATGTACAGTACCGCGCACAACATTTTGTATCAAATTATCTGGACATGAACAGTTGCTTCCTGACGGACTTTGTAAACACAGGTATGCACATTTAGCTGTTGCACAATCTCCAGTCCCTGGTAAAATTGAAGAATCTTAGAAATAAAAAGGCTCACCGATATCCAATTGGGGGAAAATTCAAAAAAGTTGCTCATTTCAAATTGTAGTCTCATTCATACATGAACCTTTACCTGCTTGAGATGAAGGGCCAAAAGCTCGGAGTTCCATAACTCCACTCACGTAATACTTTAGGGTTCTTCTACTTCCACCTGTTGACTTGGAGGCAGCCTCTATGGTCCTCAAGTTCCAGTCGTTCCAATACAGCGTGTTACCAAGAACACTGATAAAGTAAGGCTGTCTTAAGTTGTAACTGATGAGAGTCTATGATAAAAGATATGGACCAACTGATATGAAATACATAAACCACGGGTACAGAGATATATCACAAAAACTCTCTAGTTCACAAAGGGAATTTTGACTATAGTCGTTAGTAAGTAAATTAAACAGTTCAAAATCAAATGAAAAATATGGTAACAAGGAATAGAAATGGGAATGAGACGCACAAGAGGTAACACAAATACAAAAGCACATAAAGAGCATGGAAGATCGAATGCAAAGGTGAATAAAACGAATCAATACTAAATGAATGAACGTTTGAAAAATGTGAACAAATCTCTAATAAAAAAGGTAATAGGCAAAACCGGATGATTTTCTACCTACTTCCAATAGATAGGTGACTGAACAAAAATTCATATCTACGCATTTTTGCATGCTCCTGTATAAAATTCAGGACCCCAAGTTGGCACTGGATAATAACCAACAACAACAACAACAATAACAATAACAAAACAACAAAGCTAGTTCTACCTATCTGACTACTTGCTATCAACGATAGAGCTGCCATATTTTCCTAAATAAATTCATGGATTAAAAAATACATTAGGATACTTAAAGGCATTCAGACGAGCTTAGGGACCAGTAGCTGCAATGTGTTCACTTCCGACTACTGTACATTAAAAACTTCTCTCCATCCTCCTATTTGCCAAGGAACTTAAAGCACCAATAATGATACACAGTCTTTTCACAACTCACCTGCCTCCTAGTGCCATCAAAGTTTGCAACCTCTATTTTGTGTGTACCGGAATCTGTCCAATAAATTTTCGATCCACTAAAGTCAATGGTAATTCCATTCGGCCACAAGAGGCCACTTGACACAATAGCTTGCCTGTTTTCTCCATGCATTGTTGATCTTTCTATCTTTGCATTCGGTCCCCAGTCTGTCCAGAACATGATACTAAAATACAGAGTATAAATGGTAGGTAAGATATTTTAGTTAGTAACCCCTTGACATAAAAAACTTTTATACGTAAACACCGCAGGAGTTGAGAGATTTTTCGAGCTCTATGGCTTCACTCACGGAATCTTACACTATTAAAATATTTCAACTTCAAATAAATTTCATTCATTATTTATCTTCGCATACACTGAGTTGAGCCAAGAGAAGGAGAGCTTGAGCCTACACCATAATAATCGTGAATTCAACAAGGCATCACTAAAAGAACGCGTCCTGCCTTCACTGAGAGAGCACATTTGGTATTTTCCCAAGATTTATGCAACATATTGGAGCAAACCGTCAAAATTACAGAATTGAAGCTGCTTGCGGTAATGTTTTATAGTTTCTAGATAGATTGCATCTTCTCACCAACATTGTGTGTAATGATCTGCTGACTAATACGTGAATATTCCATTGAAAAAGGCTTAAATCAATAGAGAACTTCTAAATCTAAAAAAGAAAATCTAAACAAGACGAAGAAAGTTTTTGACAGTTTCCAATTGGTAGCTCGTAGCTTGACTGAACGAAAGTTTTAAATTCTGATTTTCAAGATATATACCACAAGTAACATTCTTTATTATCTATTCATATAATTTCTTTCATTCCTTTTAAAGCAGGAATGTCGCACTCTGATTATATTGTAGTGCTAATACTCCCAGCAAGTTTTATTTCAGTGGCATCTTACCACAGTGCGTGTGCAAGTTTCTTTTTTACGCAAAGAGAAACATTTCATAGTAACTATGGATTTGCCCATGGAGCATCGCTTGTGGAATACTTAATACGGTCCATCCTCATGCGAACTCTGTTTCTACTTTTAATTTGTGTTTTGTCTGTTGGTACTACAGAACTTCACTACAGCACGAAAAAGCGGCAACAATTGTTACACATACTGAAAGCTTTTTTCGTCCAGTCAGATGGCTATATATTTCGGTTCACCTTTCGGTCGTTATCCGATGTTTCATACCCTGACGAGTGTCAGACCGACGAAAAAAGCTTTCAGTATGTGAAAAATGGTGCCGCTTTTTCGTACTGTAATATGTGCTTTATTCTGCTGGGCACACGCTACTAAAGTGCTTACCTAGTGCCAATATATGAATCAAAGTTCTATCATTCATAATTTATTAAAGATTTCTGCTATAAATACAAACCCAGCCACTGGATGAAGAGCAATAGCTCGTGGTCTGCTAAGGTTCTCGGTGAACAGAACTCTACAGATTTTCATTTCTCGCATGCCTGGCAATGGGTACGCTCGAACAACTCCAATCTGTCGTAGGCCAGCATCGGTATAGTAGATGTTCTTGCCTAGCCAATCGAAGGCTATAGATTCGACGCGAGAACGAGACTGGTTGAAACTCATGATCTCTTGTGTATAGCTCGCTAAAAAGATACATACCATATTACGACGAAATTCTATTTTATTACAGAGACCGTAGCTGTAGTGTTGAAACTAATAGGGGTAAATAATTTGATGGTACTACAGAACTTCACTATAGCTCGAAAAAGCGGGTAAATTCTTTCAGCATGTTGAAAAGTTCTTTTCCTGAAACCTCAGATAACGATCGATAGGTGAACTGAAATATATAGCCAGATACGGATGGATTCATGTGATATAATGGGTACTGCATCCAGTTGGCCATATGGTGATATGGCCATATACGTGCCAATTGGCCAACCATATGGCCAACCGGACGCAGCACTCATCATATCACGTGAATATATCCGCAACATGCCATATACCAATGTTCACCGTTCGGTCGTTATCCGATGTTTCATACTCTGAAAAGCGTCTATATATATATATATATATACACACACACACACACACATGTATATATATATATATATATATATATATATATATATATATATATATATATATATATATATATATATATATATATATATATATATATATATATATATATATATATATATATATATATATTGAACTGATGAAGGCTTGTGCCGAAACGTTTTAAAAGTTGGAATTTTTTCTTGAGGGTCTTATATATATATATATATATATATATATATATATATATATATATATATATATATATATATATATATATATATATATATATATATATATATATATATATATATATATATATATATATACATATATTTATGTATATTCACTTCAAGATTAACATCTAAGCTTTCTAAGGAGGACTCTCTAAAACAGACTTCGGTTAAATTTAACAAAAACAAAACCATTATGTTCCTTGTTGGAAGTTATTAGTGAATAAAAAGCGCCTTTTGCCACACGATTCCATTGAAGAGCAAGAATGCAAACTAATCTCAGAAGTAAAAACAAAACATTCCGATGAATAAGTACCGAATCTATAAATGCATCCTGCATGGCTACATCTAATGCAATTATGAAACCAACCATTAGCATAAGCTGGACCAGGTACAGTCTGGCCTATTTGCCAAATGCAATAGATACAGGGATGAACACTGCCTTGTACCTCAATTTGAGTACGAGTAGCAATATCTTGGGATCAATTACCAAGCCTTATCAACTGGCCAGGACCTGCAGGTAAACTTAAATTAGGCTACAAAAATATGAACTGACACATAAAACTACTTACATCCATTGATATTGATTCTGTTAATTCTGTCTGAAGAAATGTCTGCCCAAAACAAATACATATTTTTGTAATCATAATCCACGGCGATAGCATTCCTCAAGCCACTAATTTGAAATGCTACATCATTACTTGCATTGCTAAGATCCATCCTGTGAATTGAAGTTCGCTTGGCGTACCAAAGAAATGAAGCTGGATCTGGAAATGGTATAAGAAACAGCGTCAAACCGTTTGCGGAAGAAGAAAGCGCAAAAAAAAGAAAAATGCCTGGTCTACTTTAGTCTGATCATCTCTAGCAAGATCATCTCTGGCATTGTATACTGTGGTCTGGTCTTCTCTGGTATGGTCTTTTCTGGTATGGTTTACTTTGGTCGTCTAGTCTTCAATAACTGAGTCAACTCTAAATTCAGTTGAATTAATCTGCATTTAAAGGCAAAAACTGCGTTGTATGAATGTTGGTAGCTGAAAACGCCTATAATAAATAGCATGCTGAGAAATCAACTCCAGCAACCTGCTATGAAGGACGGTGTCCCAATTCTCTGATGCCTACAAGAAGGTATCATGAATACATACTTTAGGTTTTTACGAACCCCTTCCCACACACACATGCACACGGGCGCACATATGCACACACATAATAGGTCCATTATTCTTCAATATTTTTATTAATGATTTCATATACATTATTGAGCAGTCGGAGGTATGCAACTCTGAAGATAATAACACTATTTTCTCTTGTGGCAAGTCTTTTGAAGTTGTTGCTCCAAGTCTTGAAGAAGATATGTCTAGATCAATGTCATGGTTTAAAACAAATCAAGTTGTTGTGAATGTGTCAAAATTTTAAGTTATATTCTATGGCTTGAAATCCAGCGAAAGCATTGTTCTGGAGGTAGGCGGATGCTCCATTGATGTTGCTAACAGTGCTACTCTACTAGGAGTAAAAACTGATTCTAAATTAAAGTTAAACCAAAACTTATCCAAGACTTGCCAAAAAAGTAAACACCAAAATTAGTGCTTTTCTAGGGTCTCGAATTACCTTGATGAGAAACAATTGCTCATCCTCTACAACTCATTTACAACTTCTCAGTGTAATTATTGTTCATTACTATGGATGTTTTGTGGAAAAGTAGCCTATGAAGACCTAAACGGTGCCCACAAGAGTGCACTTCGAATTCTACTCAATGATTATTCTTCTTCATTTGAAGAATTTGTATGGAAATCAAATGAATGCAAAATTCATATTAAAATTTGCAAAAGTTAATGCTTGAGGTTTATAGCTGTATCAACAAAGAAAACCCATCTTTTATGTGGAACATGTTCCATGAAAAGAGCAGTCAATATGATTTACGATGGGAAAACCTACTAATGTTGCCTCAAACAAACGCTACTAGGTATGTAAGTGATAGTTTAATGTTTCGAGGCAGCATATTATGGAACTACCATCAGAATGACACTTACAGCAAAACTTCCGTATGCTCTTTCAAAAAGTGCATAAAAAACTGGAGTGGAGAGAACTGTGACTTTAAATATGCAAATGACAAAAACACTACTTTTAAAATTTCGTTGTATCTGAGTTTCTCTTTTTTTTAGAGTACGTCTAGTATTGTAAATAGTTGGTCTTACCTAATTTTAGCACAAACTATGTGAAAACCAACTTTAAAGACTTATAATATTATTATTATACACATACACATACACACACACGCACGCACGCACGCACGCACGCACGAACGCACGCAAGCACGCACGCACGCAAACACACACACATGTATATGCAATTTCCTTTAAACATCAACTACTATCGCATACACAATCTTTGTAGATTTTACAAATTGAAACTTAATGTCTATGTTCATTCTTCACCCTGGAAGGAAGAAGTTGCAGCACTACAACGCACCAATTCCATATACAGTCAAACCTGCATAACTCGGATTCGAAATGCTGTACTTTTTCTTTGCGTAAGTCGGATGCTTTAAGTCGGATTTTCGCGCAAGTACGGAGGTTTTTAAATCCGGCTGTAAAATAGCACGATAAAAGTTGGATTTTGATCATAATTTCAATAGCAAAATTAAAAAGTGTTACAGCCAGTAAGCTTCATACTCTGAAATGGTGTAGGTGAGCTCGTAGAAGGCATTTGAATCTTGGAAAAGTGCACCAATGGCCGGACACAATTTCATTAGAATTCCCAGTTTTTGCTGAAAATATCTCCGAGCTTCTTCTGAGAAGTTTATATAACCGCACAAGAATACTATATTAGATAGCATTGCCTTCGTTTGTCAGTTCCCTACATATAGTGTGGTGTATAAGCTACTTACTGTGTGCTTTGCATGCAGTTGGAACTGGAGCATAGAGAAAATCCATTCCTCCAGAGCAAGTATCGCCTGATATTTTTCTATATCTAAAATGTAAGCGGCAATAAATCTCATTAACGATGAACAACGAAACCCAGACACGACAACAGGCTAGTTACTTTTTCCTCAAGATATTCACCGATACCTTAAATTATGGTAGCTCTTTCTCTATCTTCTTTTGTTATAAAAATCAGTTACGTCCCAAAGGACTCGTGACATTTACCAATAAGTTTGAACAAGGTACCAAAATTACTGAAAAGCCATGACCATTATGCCACCTTTTACCGAAGATAACAGTATATATCTAGCATAGCATACTGATGGTTCTGCTAAAAGTGAGGGAGGTTACACGTGCAGGCCCTCTACTACGGCATGCCCTGACAACAATGCATAATTTAAAATAAAAAATACATGCATACATATATGCATACATACATATATATATAAACATACATAGATGCATGTATGTGTATATATATATATATATATATATATATATATATATATATATATATATATATATATATATATATATATATATATATATATATATATACATATATACATATATATATACATACATGTATGTATGTATGTTTGTATGTATGTATGTATGTATGTATGAATGTTTATATATATATATATATATATATATATATATATATATATATATATATATATATATATATATATATATATATATATATATATATATAGATATATATATATATATATATATATATATATATATATATATATATATATATATATATATATATATATATATATATATATATATATATATATATATATATATATATATATATATATATATATATGAAAAGTCTGCTGCTACTACAGAACGTCACTATAGCACGAAAAGCAGGAACATTCTTTTAGAATATTGAAAGCTATTTTCGTTTGACACTCGTCAGAGTATGAAACGTCGGATAACGACCGAAAGGTGAACTGAAATATATAGCCAGATGCGGATACACGTGATATGATGAATAATGCGTCTATTTGAACCTATGGTTGGTAAATTGGCATCTATTTACCATTGTTCACTTGAAGAGTCCAAGTGAGAAAATTAACTCTTTTTGTTTACACAAGACTGGGTTTTGAGTCTTAATGTAAACTGATTCCAAAACACTTAAATGAAAGGACGATCTTGCTTGCTCAATGATGCTAAAATTATCGCCTGTTTATGTTTTGGCGCATTCTGGAATTTTGATGTGTCCTATGGCCGAATCACTTTTCATTTTAGAATAAGAGCTTTTACACATACGAGGTGGCTGTTCTCTTGTTATAGTGTTTTTCGTCCAATGCTCGTGGATAAATGTTGTTTTATTCTGTCAGCTAGCCTCTGCGTAGGGCGCCTTACGCGCACATATCTCATATAGGAAAAAAAATTGAATACGATTTATTCTACTTTACTACCTGTAGTTTGTATTTTACCTTAGTAGATCTAAATCAGCTTTTAGCTAAATGTAATTATACATCTTTCTTTGTCTACAGTGAATTAATATATAAATAATAAGTGAAGATAATATACTTTTTCAAAAAGTATCATTGTACAGGGGGAGGAGGAGGACAAAAGGCTAGCGCAGAATACCAGTGTTAAGTGAGACAGGACTTTAGGCGAATATTGTAGCTACATAGGTAGCAACAGCAGTAGAATTCCTCTATTGTTTATTATCATCTCATCATTCCAAAAGAGTGGCCGTCAAACTCCATTCAACTGCCAAGTTTTTTCGGAGATTTCAGTTTACAAGCCCACCTACTCGATATTTGTCACCGGTGATTTTGACTTGGTAAAGCTATTTCAATGGTAAAAGATGCCATCATTCAGCCCGAATGGCTAAGAGGATGTCCATAGTGAATATTAGACGTTGCAGACGTTTTTTTAATGCGGCACCTACCTAGCATCAAGCATAGTTCCAAAATTTGGACCCCTTTTTTACCATATTTTGGTACTAAGAGTTCTTTACTAGTTCCTTAATTCCAACTGCACATTCAGTGCCATAGACATGTTAAGTTTTCAATGTTAAGACAGGGCACTATAGACACTAAATTAACACAAAATGTAAGAATCATTAAACCTACCCACGAGTTTTGTTGTAAAATTTTCCAGGGGAGCAACTTGACGGCTCTCGTTTAGGATCGTAATCATCAAATGGATCATCAACACAAATCGTTATATACCAGCCATATTGCTCCATGAATCCAAAATCGCTATAGGAAAAATAACATTCACAACTGTAAACAGTTCTTGCATGGTATAAATACCACTCAAACTTTCCTATAGGCAGGAACTTTGAGAATTCTTCAGGGTCCCAAGTTTATTGCTGCAATAGTCTGAAAGGGGAGTTTTCAGCTAGTGTGTATGAGGGCCTATTCCTAACCAAAACATTAAACGACTGTCATCAAAACAATAGAATCAGTATAGGCCTCCTTGCATATCTCATTATCATACAAAGCTCTCCAGAGAGAACAATTAATCAAGAAAGGTTCGCCAAAAATATCAGCAGATGCTATTACGATCTTAGCAACTCGTACTTGATAATACTCATTCATGAATGTGCAGACTGAGGGTGTGGGGGCATAGGGGTGTCACTCCCTTCCAAGTGTCTATGAAACTTTATAAAAGTTGGTGATGCAGCATGGAATTTAGCATGCATTGGGAAGTTGGAGCAAATTTCAACATGCAATATTCTGTCGGCTAAGGTTGGTCATAGTCAACTTTCTCTATTTGTAATAATGTAAATAACTTGCAGTTACTAGCAGCAGTCATCATTGCATTCTTGTGCTCAGGAAAATACAGCTTGGCTGCACAAAATGTACATGAGATACTATTGAGTGATGTTCATTTCTATTGACTGCACCCTCCCCCAAAAGAAAAGAACATCTCTGGCAAGAGTCTACCACTTCCCAAATGCAACCTATAAGCTTGCTCCATAATTAAACAACATACTCTGAAGATTAATAATAGTGAGTCCGTACCATTCGAAGTCTTCTCGAGTGCATGGACAGTTAAAAGAAGCTACTGGGCGATCATAGTCTCTTCCGTTATAACACTTCTCTTTCGGTGCTCGTTTTTCATACATTTGGCGCTTTCCTAACAGACAGCTTTCCGTATTATTTGCTGGGTCAACTACTGTCCAGTTTTTGTATTGATCTGCTGAGCAGGGTTTTCCTAGGAAAAAGATGAGTAAACTAACTAAACTTATTTCATTCTAAAACAAACTTGATGAAAATTTGCTCTTCATTATCATAAAGTGAACAAATTTCCCTTGCATACTTTTTTATAAGAATATCTAATTTTTCACTGAGCTTCAATATTCTAAATTTTTTTTATTTTGAACTTAAGAATATTCTTAAAATATTCTTAAATTATGGTGATTTGTAAACATTAATACTCATATAGACAATACTCTTATTACAAAAAGTGTGTAACTGACACTCCCCAAAGAGTTGCTAAGTTGCATTATAGTGCAATGACTCAGAAACCCGATAAGTGAAGCTCAAACGTGCCTTGTTTTCTACAGAAAATTCAAACAAGCAGAAACATCTAAGCCTTGATGAAGCTTGAAAGGTAAAAGGTTAGTCCCATATATGATTCCGCACGTTGTGGAGTGCCTGTTAGAGAGGACATGTGTCCTGAGTCGTTGGCATAGTGAGGTAGGGTAGCCAGTTCCTTTCCTCGCCGCCTTTAACTTCCCTAGGTACCCATTTACTGCTGGGTGGACAGTGAGGGAGCATCCCAACTACGATCGGAGGGTTTGGCTCGAACATCGATGTTTTTGGCTCGAACATCGATGTTTTCCTCAGCTGTCAAGCGCTCTATCCACTTTGCTACTCGCCAATGAAACTTCAGTCTTTCATTATTCTAAAATTATTCTTAAATTTCAGCGATTTTGAGTTCTGATATTCTTATAGACTAGATTCTCATAAAAAAATATGTAATCAATCTGAGATTGTTAACAGCTGAGGAACTAAGGAAAATAAAGATAATATGGAAAGCAGTAGGTGATACTTCAACCTCAAAAACTTTCAGAACTGGATCCTGATATTTATTGCAATAACCAATAAGTTGTATCAAAACTTCCAATGACACCAGAATTGCAACTTTTGCTGATTATGGGGTGTTGTCATAAAGTTATCGAATATATGCCAGATGGAACATATGACATAGTGCAAGATAGAGGGAACAGGACTTAGAAGGACATACAAAGTGACAATGCGAGAAAATGAATGACCAAAGCGGAGATAAAACAGACGTGAGATAATCCAAATAGCTGTAATTAAAAACATTGATATATCGTGGAAAAAGGTCATTTCAAAATGAAGACGGAAAATCCTAGCAAAGAAGGGATTGCTTGATGCTAAATAAAACATTGGACAAAAATTATGAGACATAGGAGGATATAATTTATTAAGATTCAAAAACAAAAGTAAACAGCTTCAGATCAAGCAGGTCATACAACTTCAGACTTTTTAAGTCAGAAAAAAATCCCCATGATGGAGATGCGACTTTCTGAAAGACAATTGTTCTAATAACTTTACTTTGCAAAGGAATATTGTTTTAGTGTAAACGTCACAGGTGAGCCCCTAGACAAATATTCCATATTGAAGAAAAAAATAAATATAGAATGTTGTAAGGACACTAGAAAATCAGTAGACAGTAGATAACTTTTTCAAAAAATATACCACAGTGTCTTCCTAGTTTGTTTTGAAAGTTCATTTAAGTGGTACTTACAGAGAAGGTTTTCATCCAAAAGGAGGCCAAGAAACCTAGCATATTAGTTTGATTAACAGACTCCTTACCAATTTTGATGCTTATAGTTTCAGTACGCTTTATTGGGAGAATGCAAAATGACAAAACTAGCTTTGTCTATATTTAAAACCAGATTGCTAACATCAAGCCACATCCTAACTTGCTTTGGTCTTTATTAACTACTTTCTGTGGTTGCTTAAACTTACTAGATTCAAAGTAGATACTTGTGAACATAAAAGAAAATTCACTAGATGAATTTGGAAGATCATTAACACAAATGAGAAACAGAAGTGAACCAAAGGCAGAGCTGTGTAGGGATGAGATTTCACAGACAGGTGCTAGACATGTGAGATGTTCAGTAGACAGTAGGGTGAAATATGTTCTACAGTGAAAGGAAGACATGGAAGATGTGATTTAGGTCATAAGGTGCTTCAAAAGATTGGCTAATTTAGCAGTTCATAACCGAAGTATGTTGTACCAAGGGTAAACAGATAACGATTGGGATTAATAAGGTAAGAATGATACATGTCATGGAACTGCTTCCGCCGCCTTTTCAGATTGAAACATTTAAAATAAAGACTTGGATAAAATTCTTCTGTAAAACACGTGTGTACTACACAAACAAATGTGAAAAAGGAAGAAAATCTGGAAAGTACGTTTTAAACGAGGAAGGTTGTCAAAAGGGGTCAGAAAAATAGTATGCTAGTGTGCAATAATCGAGTACGGTACAACTGGGGTATTTATATAAGGGTTGCAAGTTGAAATCCAATCTTGCCGTTCAATGCAAGTATTCCCAGAAAACCGGTTTTTCGTTGTGGCACTTGCCAACCTGCTTCTTCAACAAAAGCCGCTAAAGTGTGCAGATCTCTCCGACTTATATGCATACCCCCGTTCCGTCCAAAACATCATAAGAACTACACAAACAATAGAGCTGTGCCTTATTTTGATACCTGTGACGTGATACAGCAAAACTTCTGACACCGTGTGCAACGATGAAACTTTCAGTGAGCCAACAAGCGTAAAAACTGCCACCGTAGCGCCAAGTTGGGGATCAGCTAGGAATGATCTGGAACAACTACCTCGCTGATAACATTGATCGTCGCATTTGCAGAACTACGAACAATATATATATATTCGAAAGAAAGGTTATTTTACCTAGAACATCCTTCATATCGACCTGAATGGTGAACCATGAGTGCCTCGTTGTGTATGATCCAAATATAGTGAAAATTGTTGTTTTTTCCCCAGGTTCTGTCAAAAGTCCATAAACTCTAGTCTTCACATTTGAAAATTTGAAATTTTGCCAAGTTTCTCCATCATCCCATGAATAGCTATCGAAATAAAATAACATGGATAAGAGAGAGGACATCTGCTCTTGCATCATTCCTTCACATCATCTATTCAAATCAGTTAGAGACGTATAAAGCAGCAACCGTGTTTTAGGCTCAGTGAAATGGCTCAGCATAGCTAATTTCAAAATCAGGACTTCTGCATGTCTGATACACGAACTCTCAGTAAAACTTCGCATTTAAACAGCTTTCTTCTGGCTCCATCGCGTTGAATGTTCAAGTCCTAATCAAAGTCAGCTGCTACATGCTAGATTATCTCACTCTAGAAAAATGCATTATCCAATATAGCAATTCTACTGGATTTACCTGAAAGGGAAACTACCAAAAATTACCAACGCATACAGTCACATCAGAACTATTGAAAACAATATTACCAGAAGTACATAAAAGCTGAGCTATTGCCAATGACACGTAGGTCGATGTTCGTAACTAAACGCTAACAGTATTGTCATCAGTATGATCATCATCATTGTCACTAGCAGAGAGAAAGGAAGACTACACAAGAGTTTGGTTCAAAATCGCAAAAAGAATAAAAGAATTCACGTTACATTAAAGAATCAACAATGCCATATCTCCTAATTGCCACGATAATTCCACCATGGTCAGCAAATCTGTAAAACCAGTGTCCTTTCATTATCTATAAGGTAAGGAAGACAAGGTCATGAGCATTGCTACTAAGATAAAGATCATAGTCATAAAACACTGCTGATGCCATAAAGATCATAGTCATAAAACACTGCTGATGCCATAAAGATCATAGTCATAAAACACTGCTGATGCCATAAAGATCATAGTCATAAAACACTGCTGATGCCATAAAGATCATAGTCATAATACACTGCTGATGCCATAAAGATCATAGTCATAATACACTGCTGATGCCATAAAGATCATAGGCTTTTAAGACAAGCTCATCCAAGCTCTATCGACCCTCGAAATTTTCGTAGATGCATCAGTGAGGAACCTATAAAGTTGCTCAGAATTCGAAACAAACAGAAACAATAAACATCAAAGCATGTTTATAATGCGGCCAGCTCTGTAAAGAAGGTCAGAGCCGGGGAAATATTTCAATCTTATCTGATGAATGCAGCTTAGGGGCCTCAAAGATTTTCAATGAAAACCTCAGGTCACCTCAGATTTAACATTGAGACGTGCTTACTGCTACTCTGACTATCAATTTGTTTTGTAACGTAACTATGCCCTTTGAGAAGTAATCATTTCCTGCTGCTATTTGACGAAAAGTTTTATGAATCCGATAGAAATCAATATTTGCCAACGAGGACAACTCTAAGATACTGCGTTCGGATGCTATTTACGATATGAACGTCCAAGATGCGACCAAATAAATATGAATATACATCTGAAACTGGAAACCAAAATGAACTGAAAATGGCTCTCTATTGTAGGATGACAGTAAAAACCACAATATCTCACCTCTCTCCAAGTCACTCCGGCATCAGCTGATAAGTAAACATTTGGGTAAGTTTGCAGATTGGGACCAATAGATCCTGAAATACAAAATGTAGTCATTCTAGTCTTGATGCAAATGAATTACTATGATGAATCTATTGATAAGACATCAGACACTGTGTGTGGTGTGTGTGTGTGTGTGTGTGTGTGTGTGTGTGTGTGTGTGCGTGCGTGCGTGCGTGCGTGCGTGCGTGCGTGCGTGCGTGTGTGCGTGTGTGTGTGTGTGTGTGTGTGTGTGTGTGTGTGTGTGTGTGTGTGTGTGTGTGTGTGTGTGTGTGTGTGTGTGTGTGTGTGTGTGTGTGTGTGTGTGTGTGTGTGTGTGTGTGTGTGTGTGTGTGTGTGTGTGCATAACGTCTCATGAGCCACATGTGGCTCTGGCGATCTTCTGTTTGGGGAACATTCATAAGCTAATAGATAAATAAAGATAGTTTATAAAAAAAACAAAATGCGAACGAAATTACTATTTATCAACCTATACTGCTTTGATAGGACGTATCAAATTTTTTGTAGAAGCTCTCGTAGTACACTATTATGTTTAACAGAGTCGCCGAGAGGGGGGGCAGAGGAGGTAAATTGCCCCAGGGCCTCAAAGTTTAGAGGACTCATAACTCCCAATGCTTCGAGGTCACGGGAGCTTTATAAAGTAAGACTACCAGTAGTTTTCAGGTGTTAATTCCCAGGCCCTCGAATTTTTCTGCTCGCTTCGCTCGAAAGGGGCAACATATATTTCTATTGCCCCGGGCCTCTGAAATCTCTCGGCGTCTGTGATGTTTAACGATACGATATAAGAAACACGATTATATATCAATGTCTTCCGGCTCTCAGTCATCTGGATCCTATTATATGCGGCCCTTGTTCTAGAGAAACTTAGTTACCCCTGCTCCATAGTTTAACAAATCATATTTTTGAATTTGTCCTTGTACGTTAGTTACCTTGAGCAATAATGAGTCCAGGGGCAGATTTCGATGATAGCATTGGCTGGAAGTTTGTGCTTCTCCCATAAGTCCCAAACATCTGAGAAAGGTGCAAGGAACATCCATTCTATGGAAGCAAAGGTCAATTCAATAACACTACACGTAATTTCCAACAAAAACTGTACATGGAGACAAAGCGACTGTCATACGCATAACAAAAATATACAAATATGTGATCTTGTGCTATGTACGACCGAGAAAGGGATAGAATCAGATAAGCAAGCGCATTTTTGAAAGCACTAGTTGGGAGTACAGAGCAAAATGTTAAAATATTTGCTGGCGATACGAAACAACCTGTACACTTTATGTACGAAAATGATACACTAAAATTATGATGATTTATTATGATTTATGATGAATATGATTATCTATGATAAACGTGATGATTTATCATGAATATGATGATTTATACATAGAACTTCACATCATTTCCGTCCATTTGATCCTTCTTTTTGTACCCAGTCTATTTAGGATCTTGCTATCCCTCGTTATATTCACTACTGATGATGATTCGATTCTTGGTTGAGTCGACACGTTTAGTCTTTGGATATGTCACTAGATTAACTCAATGGATATGTCTTAACTTTAATACATGAAAATATGCTGTTAATGTAAACATCAAGACGAAGACATGTCTTTGTTCCTTGTTGCGATCCTGGTTGTGAAGTTTACTTTAAGTTGGCATTTACAGTAGTCATGTTCAAGCTTTCATTGCGCTTTTGCACCTTTCTTCCCACTCAAATGCTCTCTACTGTTTTGTCCCTAAACAGTCTGTCATCTTTCTAAAACATATTTTCCATAGCAAAGAACTTTGAGATTGCATCATCAATACAAATTTGCATTGCACAAGCACAACTATGGCGAGAGATTTGGGAGTCTAGACTCTTGCCCTGTTTCTTAAAAGGATAAAAGCAACCTTTAGCTAGCAAAATTTTAAAACTGTTTCATTGACTTCTTGCTAGACAGATCCGCTTACAACAATCATTAAACTTAAAGGTAAGGGGCTAGTGAAAATTCATGTACTATTTCTTGCTTATCTGAATCTGAAAAATATTATCTATAGCTACATCGCCTTCAAAAATTCTCTAGTGTGCTCTTTTTATGACTTAGGTCACTGCTCTCAAAAATTCCAAGTTGCGAACCTAACTGCCCTATGCTTTCATGAGTTCATGTTCAGCTTCTTGTCAGAAAGAAATCGGTATATAGGTAGATATAGACCCCCATAAAGTGGAAACTTGCTACTAGCTTTTCTCTTAAAAAAGACCATAAAGATTGGTCATTCTACCAAAGCTTGCACGTTACGAGCGTTCCCCCCTCGCCGAATACATCTTATATCTTCAATGTTGCAAAACACTGATCTCATTTGTTAGGCCATGGAGCATTTCTATTTTCTAAAAGTTGGTCGGGAAATGTACAGATGGTCGGTAAACGTATCAAAACTTGCAAAACGTTCCGCATGGTCGGGAAAAGAAAACAATCATTATCAGTGATCAATATTAGGATACTCTTACGTTGGCAAAATGGCAATTATCATTAGTAGGATTTAAGTACGCTGATCGGTAAAATGGGTCTGTGCAGGGCGCCATCGGGACTATGGGGCTTCAACCTTCCACTTTTCCAATAAATTTGTATTTCCTCGCTACTTGAATGGTCACTGTAGAATTTCTCTGGAAGTGTGCATGAGCACTATGCTATTAAGTCAAATTTTAATTTGGAAGATACCTTTTCAGTCATTTTTTAGAGTAACATTGACAAAATGTCCTCCAGTCGTAAGTCATCAAACTAAATCTAGTGTGGAGCTAATACAAAAAGAATTACACTTCAGTCAAATTAGGAACAAAATAACTGTAAAACATATGCTACAACTTAACTGCCTCCACAACATCCCCTACTATTCTTAATGACAGCTACTTAAATCAAACAAGTCCCTTGATCTACGTTTCCACAATATATTCGCCTATGGTGCTACCACACAAATGAATCAGGTTGTCACTGCAAGACCAACAAAAAGAATGAACATTCCTAAGGTTTTCATCATAGCATCAAAGAAATTCGCTGGATCTGAGATATAGAATTGTAAAAGATTTATACTATTAGGAAAATACATACAAGTACGTTGCAGTTCGTGTATCTCCCATTTGAATCTCGTGTGGGCGCAGTGATGTTCATCCATTCACCTCCTTTATCAAATGTTATTACCGTTTTCAAATGTCTGTGACCTGGCTTATGAGGAGTCAGCTGAGTTGCAATGTAGATTCCTAAGATCCCTTGGACGCGGTATAAGTCAATAAAGGACTGGTTTAGTCTGGAACTAGAAGGAAAACCGCAAAAAGTGAGCTCCAAAGTAAACATTGAATAAAAATCGTGAAAATTGAATCTAAATTATGAAAAATGAAACTGAATTAACGTACTGCGTGTACGAGTGTGTGTGCGTGCGCATGCATGTGCATTACTATAGGCTACTCACCTGACTGGAAGGCTCGGGTTATGATCCTTGTTGTGGTAAAGGATTCGATCTAACGATTCACTGAAGACTAGTCCAGTGCTATCTGATATATAAAGAAATGTGCTGATATTCCGATCAACAGCAACAAACAATTGATCCTCAGACGCATCTCCAAATACATAACTCTGCAAAAAATATTAAAATATTAAGATATGAAAATATTAAAGTCTATTTCAACTTGAAGCCGGAATTTGGATGCGAACTCATTGTTTCCAGTCCTCAGATTTGTGAGCCCACAGATGTGGCCTGGGAACGATAAGTTCGCATCAGAGGCGCCGGAAGCACCGGAACAGCGGAGGCAGCGCTGTGTCCATGTAAAGCTCTTACTGCATGTTAACAGACTTATAAAAATATATGTTGCTTATAAAACAGATTTAAAGTTAAGTATAATAATGTGTATTTCTAAATTCTCTGTTCGTTTGAAACTTCTAGAGAAAGAATTATTCCAGAGATGACATTTCATTCGAGACTTATTGTCCAGGCTAGCTTTTTCATGCTTTTCTTTTCTTTTTCATGACGCTTTGTAGAAAGCACGAACCCCTATCAGAAACCGGGAAACACTATAGACACATATTTGCACCATTTCCTTCAGTCATTCCTGTATCTGTACCAAGACTACATGCTCAATTCCAAGTGATATGATACGAACGGGATTTGAAATGGCAAGAAATGATGAAGCCACAGAAACTGAACTTCAGCGAGAAGACGCCTTTGAGGCAAATTTAAGCACATATACCTGTACGCAATCGACAAAAAATTCGAAGTAAATGCGAAAATGAATTAATTTTTCTATTCGCAGTACATTGGAAATTTCGATCTCGAAAAGAGATTTCAGCCTACAAACTGGCTAGTGTCAATACATATTTTTTATATAACAAACCAGGTATTTCCAGTCTGCTCAATACTGACGCGTAATAACATGGTCAGATTTTTAGTTGTCAGAGTTTCATACGAGTGTCTCAAGAATTCAACAACAATCTTAAAATGAGTGAGTATAGATTTTATCACTGGAATTTGATCAAGCTATATCCGAAATCCTATTTGTCTGATATATCCCAAATATGTCCGAAAATATTTTCGCTGAAGTTCTACTCATAAAACTGATTGTATAAAAGTTTCTCAAAAAGGCGCGAGATAAATGGTAATATAAAGAAGATATGCCTATATTTAGATCTGTCATCCCTTTTATCACTCCTAAAGATAAGCCCAATACAACCTATCTTTCTATAACTTGGAACTTTCCAGAAAACAGAGATAAAGTGAACAAATCACACAAAGATCATTTAATAATGGGCTAATCTATCTTCAAGAAGTATCATGCAATTCCATTCCATCACTACCTGGTCATGGGGGGGTTATCATTATATTTAATGAAGCTGCTAAATTTTCGGTCATCATGGCTGAGAAGGGCAAAGCTCGACGAAGACCGATCAACCAAATCTTTATTTGATAAGAAAGGCCTAGGCTCATCAGGTATCTTTTTACCTAATTTTCAACAGCGCAGAAGAATTCATTCATCAAAAATGCGACCTTAGCCGAATCGGAAATGCCCTACCATCAACCTAAATAGAAGCAATAGATGTTGTGCTCGATTCCTTACTAATAACTTGATTGATTTTTTCCATGTTTCCTCAGGTCACCTGGAAACTGGGTAGTTTTTTCTGAAAAATATTCACGCTTTAGTTGCTTGCTCAAGATGATGGCTCTGTTTCGCATATGCTTATAGGTTTGCATTAGAAGCTTAGAATTCAATCTATTCCTTGCCTCCATCAGTTATGAACAAATTAACATCAAGCCATTGCACAAATTTATCAGACACTCTTCTGTACAATGTGGGTGCATGCTTCTCAAGAATATGTGAGAACATTTCGGTCTAGCTGATAACCGCTTCGTCAATATCTAGAACCTGCGTTACAAGTCCCTCCCAATCTACTAGAAAGATCAAATAGAAGAGCTGCTTGATCAACATTCTTTAAACCGTCTTAATCTTATACATATGTGTCCCCTTAGTTCACCCTTCCGAGGAGCTGTCTGACGCAACAGGCAAGGTAATGATCACTTAGGCAAGTTCCCAAATCAGCTCATGAGGCTTACTGCGACAATCCTCTCAAGGTTTGAAATTGAAAATTGAGTATGTTCTTGACATGAATTGCTACATCACCCCATTTCAACCCCTATCACATCTTCTAAGAGAACAATCATTGCTGGCTATAAACAAATCCTCGACATTTTTATCCATTTTTGTTTCATTTACGACCAAGATGTCAATCCTTTGACTTTTAATCAGCAATCGTATCTCATCTGTGGTAGGGAAGAGACTCGAGCGAGGCCATTACTGGGTCTCTCTAGCGACCTAAAGGGCGAATATGAGGCTCCATATCCGCACTTCTGTTTGCACCTCTGGTATGGGTAGAAATGTCCCTAATCCGCCCTATACCTACTATCATAAACATTCAAGTATATACATCTAAGAGGACATGGGCCTATACCAATAAGAACAACCATATTATAGTTGACTGGGCATGTACATCGAATCTAGGTCCCCGTTTATACGATAGCGCATTCATATGAACCCGATATGTTTTCATGCCGTATTGGCCTTCCGTTACATGATGACAATGATGAATACGGTATACTTTCAATATGCTTATGAATACGGTATGAAGTGAATACGGTATGGTGTGAAACACCCCTATCCGGTCTGATTTCATACCGGATCAATTGTGAAGCCTGCAGAGACAATAGAAAGAACAGCCTCTGTATCGATCCGGTATGAAATCATATCAGATTGGGGTGTTTACACGATACCGTATTCATTTCATACTGTATTCATAAGTGCAATGAAAACATACCGCATTCGTCAATCCCCTTCGGGTAAACGAAAAGCCAATACGGTATGAAAACATATCGGATTCAAATGAATCCGATCTCGTGTAAACGGGGTCAAAGATATATCCAGTGTAATCCGGGCAAACAAGTCTTCCCTTTCCGATAAAGCTGCTAGCTTCTAGTTGGGCACTGTCTAACTAGTCTCAAAATAGGGTTTGTTCATGTCATGTAGGACGATCGTAATGATAGTAAAACGAAACTGGCAACGTTTTGAATATCTTAGGCGAATAAACCAAAATCGTAGATTAAATGTACCCAGGAGCGTATTCATACTTTAAGCAATGGAAGGTGTCAAAACTTTTGTACGAAACTTCCCAATGCATCACAAGTAAAAATTCACTTCAATTCAAAGAAAATATAAGTGTAAGAGTCTCATTCAAAGGTTTCTGTACGAATGGTGGATCTGTTTTCGGCACTTGAGTATATCTAGCACTGAATCAGGAAGATTCTCCAATGCCACAAATTAAACATATACATAGTCACCACTGGTGGCACAGGCAACAGAGGCTTCGAAATCAATAAACAAAAACAACAGTCTTTCAAAAAAAAGCAGTAAACAACTTACGACAGCTGGGTACTTGGATTCTTCAGGAAACATGGCTTTCCTAAACCACCGCCGTCTGTATGAGATTTGAATATCTACTCCTCCACTAGAGCTCTATCATATTGGACAAAATAAAACAGTATTACAAATCGAATGCTAGGCAGGTGGATATTTCCAAATCACATAACTTACTCATACCACCCAAGCGATATACAACATTATTTCTGTCATAAAAAGCTATCAACTCTAAAATGCCATAGGAGTGAATAAGGAAGAATCCTAAATGCAAACAATGGTGCCTCGCTTGGAATTGTGAAAGAGAAAGCGGTGACAAGAAGCGGCATGATTTAACATTTAGGCCGTACATCTCACCTGGAATGGCTTCCAATAGAGGCACATAGCAACGTGGGCACTGCAGTTTGGGTGGAGACAACAAACTTATATTTTTGACAAGTTGTTTAGCACCTTGTCAAAAAGCCAGAAAAGAAATAAGACGGGTGTTTCGAGCTCAGAAGTTTTTCAGTCCTGACTTAAAGATACCTTGAAATGAGTTTGTTGTAGTGTCAAAAACCCAATATCTACGCAATTGTATAGGGGAAATAACAGATGAACTTTGGTAAAAGAAAAGGAGGAAACTCCTAGGATAAACTTACATTTCTTCTCGATGCAATCATATATTTGTCTTGTAAAGAGAAATCTTCAACATTATACAGCATTGTCCGTGAGAACCAATACCAATAGTAGTACCTCATGATTGTAGAGCGTTGTCCTAAGAAATTACAAACAATTTAATAGTAAGCACACAAGTTCAACATAAGTACTATAGTGGAGCCAGCTAACAAACAGTCCTCCTCCTCCATTACCTCCTTCCTCGCACATCCTAACTGTGAAACTCTCTTCCAACCTCATTCCCTCCAGACGACTATGATTTCCAGTCTTTCAAACCAGCAGTGGGTCCCAACTTTCATTTCATTTCATTATTTTAAAATTCCTTATACAAGAAAGGAAACCCTTCAGCATTTAACTACAGCAACTTATATAAGTGATATAATAATAAATATAAACAATGTGTAAACAACCTAATTAATTTGGGACTTTTCTTATAGGGGGCTGAGTTTATTTCAAGTCTTGCTCTTCAAGCACCTTTTCAGTTGCCTTTTAGAAGTAGTTAAGGTTGGTAGTCCACGTATCTTGATAGGTTTACTAATTCATTCCTTAAGAGCCAATTAATCACAACTTATTCTATGATATTCAGTCATATGCATTGGCGACCTGAAGCTTTTGCATAAAAAGATGCAAATTTCAATACGACTGATAGGAAAGGTACATTCAAGCTCGGCCAGACCCTCCGTACACGTTTTCTTACATAATAAACAAACTTTCTCCCTTCAGCCTGGATGTTTCGTAATATTTTGTCAAATCCAGCCTTAAATGTTTCTGAAAAGTTTCTTAAAATTCTTGAGCTATTCTATAGCAATAAGGCAACTATGAGACGAGAAATTGAACCTTTAGTTAAAAACATCTGAGAGACGTATGTTGTTTATATTTTGCTTCCAGTTCAACTAAAATTTTCTCGCAAACAGATATTTTCCATGTTTACTTTTGAAACACAGCCTGCTTGTGTTTCTTAATTGTTTCTTAATTTTTGCTTGATTTGAGCCTCATGGTTCTTATATCCATGTTTCTTATTAAAAAAACGAGTAACATTACACACACATTTGTGTGCTTTTTGCTCTAGTGCCGCAGCAAAATTTCAGTACATGAGACGTGCAACCTGCCATTCATTTGTTTATTTAGCGGAATGACGTCAGATTAAAAACAACTTCCTTGTTCAACGAGTTGAGAACAATGACCTCAGATGAGGCAGATTTTGACAAGAAACAATATGGAATATCAGCAGAAATAAACAGGTAAGAGCTATAATATTTCAGACCTCAGAGTGTGTACGACATGCCTAACCATACATCAACTTATAGTTTTGAACCGAACTTCCCTTTTAACTTAAATAATGAGTTGGAATCATTTCATCACATAGCACGTGCCGCTCGAGAAACAAACCATACGAACAATGCAAAGGTATAAGGGTCACTCTGAATTACAAAAATTAGAACAAATTATTACTCATATTTGCTGTGAATTACACGGACTATGCTATAAAGTCCATCTGCAGGGCCGGGTACGCACTGAAATACTGTATTGATCTCTTTCGATCAAGGCGGAGGTTGTTTGATAGATACGAGATTCGACTTGCGAGTGACATCCATGATATCGTAGGAGTGACATCCATGATATCGTAGCAGGTATACACACTTACCGTGGAGCACTCTCATGCCAGGAAAGTATTTAAAAAGGGATAATTTGCACTAGGGACAATATTACGCACATGAGACCGCCTGAAAACCAATAAGGCACAAACTCTTGGTAAATGGAGGCTGCATGTTGGAAATTGATGAAATTGGATTTTCACATTTAACAAGAAGAGTCTTTTTCAAAATACCTATCAAAACTGCGAGACCAATATCAGCTTGCAACATTTAGGAACTTTTGTATTTTGTAGATGTAGAGCATGTCAGTTGCGAAGGGAGCATGTGAGAAAACAAAAAGGTTACCTGGTAAACGTCTCTCAACGTAGAATAAACTGTATGAATCATAAGGTGATATCCCCCTGAAAAAATGGTATTGTTAAATAACATCTCAACTTGCTAGAATGGCAAAGGAGTACTCTTCATTTTCCACTGCAGTTTGATTTATTCTATGGGGGGCTGCTACTTACTCCAAATATAAACATATAGTTCAAAGCTGGGCTTAGAACAGGAATGGGCAAACTTTCAGGAGGCTGGGCCAGATTCCTCAAGTCTTCTCAACTAACAGGCCATAGGTACACTAAACTTCGCAAAACTTGCACTAGTGAGAACTAAAAAGATATAAACTACTCTACACTACAAAGAAGTTAACAAAGAATGGGGGTTTATACTTGCGGGCAACAAAACTTCCTTTCGCGGGCCGGATGGTGGCTCGCAGGCCGTAAGTTGCCCATCCCTGGCCTAGAATAGAAGAAACTTATAACCTCCAATTAGGGTAAATCAAGGGTTTAAGGGCGAGGTTCTAAAGAGTACTGTCCAGGACAACAACTATTTCCTGTAAAAAATACTTTCTTAATGTAATTCACCTCCAAGCCTTTGTTCTTTTCACAAGAACAGCTTGTAATTGTAGTGTCCACTACAACTTACACCACTAATTTTCATTTTCAAGAAAACTATTAGTGGTTGAAGATGTAGTTGCTGTTTCATAGTTTTAATATCGCACAAAAAAGCGGAATATGAGTATGAAACGTCGGAAACGACCCAAAGGTGAAGCTATATATATAAATACATGAAGATTGAAGAATGAATTCACGTGCCAGGGGGAATATGTCGTCTATTTTCCTTCTGAATCTTATGTTGTTTACATTACTTAAGCTACCATCTACTAAAAAAGTCGTATTCCTACCATTCAATACTGTGAAAGAACAGTCAATTCGTTAAATGCAAGGCCTCCAATGCTAAAATAAAGTGTGATTGGCAATAGCACAACATCTCATTGCAAATCCAGAAAGCGCCAAAACTTATACAAGACAATAATTTTCTGATTATTGAGCAAGCAAGTCATCCTTTCACAACAGTCTTTTAGAATCCGTCTACACTAAGACTCAAAACCCAGCTCTGTGTAGATAGAAAGAGTTCGTTTCCTCTATTAAATTCTGCATTCCTTCTGTCACATGAATCAATCCACACCTGGCTATATGTCTAGCTTCACATTGGGTGGCTATATGACGTTTCATACTCTGATGAGTATCCAATGAAAAAGTATTTTCACTATTTTCTAGAGTGTATCGGCTCTTTGGTGCGATAGTGAAATTCTGTAGCTACAACAGACAATTCACCTGTTTTATAGTTATTGGTTAGTGAAGTGACAACATCAAATACCTTGTTTACTAATGGATGCTATAAAATAAATCCCTTGCAAATAGCCTGCCTATTCCCAACATGGCAAGAGTCAAGGAAGATATCCATTTTAAAAACTAAATTCAAATAATATACTATTACTTTCACTACATACCAATAGAATGACCTCACATAATTTGTTTTGTATCTCCAACTGTAGCCAAAGTTGATTGAACAGTACAACTAAAATGATATATACATGAATATTCTTTATAGAGTGTTAACACACGTATGTATATTTGCCAGAAAATCTTGAGGTAAAAAGTGAATGTGCTACACATAAAGGCATTGAGATCTATAAAAATCATAGGGTGTGAGTGGAAGCAAAAGTCACCAGTTACATGATAAGCTTGTTACAAAGATTTTAAAAGCAAAATGAATACAAACAAAGTGGCAATAACATACACAGCTAGAATGAAACTTTCAGCAAATGATTTGGTATACTTCCATGCTTTTTTAATTATAGTCAAAACCAAGGGATCCCAGCCACAGTTCAACTGCAGTATTTTATGGGCTCAAAACACATCAACCAAGAAAAAGCAATGCAAATTGATTAACAAAATGTGTATGCAAGCCCATCTGCATGGATCTTAACAGGTATGTAACCAACCTTGCATCTCATGGCAAAATTTCCTGATAAGGCATGCAATTTAGTCCACCATTTTTTGTCATTGCAAGTGATTTGGCTGATCAGTTTTCAAAACTGAAGCACATAGCAAAATTTGAATCTTGCCCCATGGAGCCACACTCAGGTGTGTGGGTGAACTGAGCCTGCCTTACCTGACAGGCCTGAGTATGTCCAATAAACTATGCCACACAGCAATTTAAAGAGAGGACATTGAAGATGATCACTACCTTATTTTGAGGGTGATCTTCATCATAGGCAAGCAGGTATCTCCAGTTTTTTGGATGAAACTTTATCTTTGTTGGGGTGAATGACAATCTGTGCAGGTGGAAGCTTTTGCATCCATCTTGAGATATAAAAATGTACTTGTGGAATTTGGCTGTGACAATATAATGCATATTGTTGATTGGGCTTGGGTAGTAGTCATTCAAGACTGGCAATGTACCATTTACCACAAACTTGGAAGTTATATTTACAAAAGTCTTTCCATAATCATAGGATACATAAAAGTAACTTGGCCTTGTGGGTACTGGTGTTGGATCTCTCATTAGCATCAGGATCACAGAGCTATTGGAGCCAGCCCAATGAACTTCAGCTACATAATGGTTGTCATTGAAGTGATACTGTCAAGGGGGAAATCAGAAAAGAATATTAATCATTACTATGTTTTTTTCAAGTGTAAAAACCAATGAAAGTGAAATATAATATAAAAAATCTAACTCTCTCAAAACAATTTGCCTGTCAAGAATGTATTCAATCTGCAGTCTATCAAGTATAGTTTGGTGGCCTACAATTTGCAGAAACACCCAAACATTGGTAATGTGAAACTATATTTATAGAAACTTTCATCAAAATATTTTAAAACCTTTTCTGGTTGACATACTTTATAATATTTCCCTTAGTATCTAGGTGCAATCAGGTAAAGTATTGGCCAAATACTTTGTTGCAGAAATACACTAACAGAGAAAATACATCTATTCACTAGATCCCACAACTCAAAAAACTATCTCCTCCAAACTAACTTTACACATAAATAAGTTCCATTAAAAAGTAATTCCCTGGATAATTACTAAACAATGAAAGTAACATGTCCTTTGTTATAAGTTATTGCTAATTCAAATAAACAAGTCAATACTATATCTTTCTCATTTTTAAAACAAAACAGAAAAATTAGAAATCCATAACATAAGCTCCACAATGATTAGGTGCTCTTTACTAATGGCCACTTCTTGTAACATAAATTTGTTCTCTGGCTAATTATATTCTTTCTTTGTCATCCAAATTTTAATTATCTGCCAGTGTTCTGTTGCTTTTTGAGGTTGGTCCAATCTCTACATTCCTATTGTCCAAAACTAACTCTGTCGCTGATGACATCAATTGAAACCTATCTCTTCTAATAATTTCTCCACTCTCTAGTTTAACAATATAACTTCTTGGTTGTATTGCCTTCTTTAGAACAACATCTGGTCTCCACTCTTTGCCTTCTCTCAGCCTGACAACTTCTTGCAATTCAGATAACTGTTTGGTCCTGATGTCATAATTCCTCTTTTGGTTCTGTTGTTCCTGGAGTCTTTTCTCTCTAAATTGTGCAACATCAACTAGCTTAGCTTGTAAATTATTTCTTGTAACAGGTACTATTGACCTTATGTTTCTTGGCATCAAAAGCTGTGCTGGAGATGCATAATTGTCAACTGGCATATTCCTGTATTCTAGTAATGCCAAATATGGGTCTTTTCTAGCTTTTAATGATTTTGTTAACAGTGACTCTGCAGTCTGAGTAGATCTTTCCACTAAGGAATTTCCTTGAGGATACTTTGGGCTACTTGTGTTGTGAATAAAGTTCAAGTTTTATGAAAACTCTGCAAATTTCCTGGATATGAATTGAGGGCCATTGTCACTTCTTAGAACTTCTGGAATTCCAGATCTCAAGAGTGTTTCTTTCAATTTCTGAATCACAACGGCACTTCTTGTATTATGCAATCTAACAATCTCCCAGTATCTGCTATAATAGTCAACAATAATGAGATTGTCCTGCCCATTCCAGTAAAATAAATCAGTCCCAACTACTTGAAGTGGATAATCTGGCACTTCACTTAATATCATTGTTTCCTTTGTGTTACTGTTTTGTAGTTCTTGGCATCCTAATTTATTCCAGGCCAGAATACCCTCTCTTGAGCTCTTAACTCTGTTTTTTCAATACCAAGGTGTGCTTGATGAAGCTTCATTACAATATCTTTCTGCATGCTTGGTGGAATGAAAAGTCTTTCTCCTTTGAAAATAACTTCATCAATGATTGTCAGGTCTTCTCTGAAATGCCAGAATGCTTCACAACAGAATCAACTTGCTCTATATGAGTCAGCTATCTGTTTTTGATGTACTGAGCAACATTTATCATACTTTCATCACTTGAGGTTGCATTCTTTATTTGCTTTATTCTGCATATTTTCTAGTCATTACTATACCCTTCAGAGTATAAAACAACAGTATGATAATTAAATAAATCTTCAGGAAATTCATATTTCATGACTAAGGTTTTCAGAGCAATTCTCTGCTTTGTACCATAAAGAAATTGCCAATAAAAAAACTAAAATGCAGAAGAACTAAATGACAATTTATCACAAGAAGCATGAACTAAAAGCATCATTTCTATTAACTAGAAGCAGTAAGCACTATCTCAAACTATGAACGAATGCAGCCAACTCCAGTTTGATCAAGACACAACCAGAGAGAAGTTAAGCAAAAATGCATTAAATTGTATCATCCTGATTGAAACATCAGAAAAATATGATGGCCATTGTAAGGTAAGATTGAGTGGTGATCATATGAAGAGAAATACTTTTTACATGAGCCACTGCCTCTCAAAATAGCCCTATAATTAGAATCAGGGAAGAGTGCCACAACTCTAATACAAACAAATCTCTTCACACATCCAATCTCCTTTAAGAAAATACCTCCCACTTAACCCTCCAAAGTATGAGCTACCTAATATTTTAAAGCAGAGCAGAAAGTAAGATGTATACAGTCTATGACTGATTACTACCACTATGTGAATAGCAATCTACTATTAAATTAACAGACAATAGGCATGAAGAGGTAGCCTCAGAAATACTGCTATGTGCCTATTTCCCAGAAATTGTAGCTCCACAAACAAGATTTGGCTTGGTTTTCCATGTTCCATGCTATTACCTCTCTCAATATTAAATCTACAATTTGCTTATAAATAATTTTGCATATGTCTAAGGCATGGCATCACTGGGGAATGTTGGTGCTAGCTTCACCACTTTATCTAATAAATTTCTATTTTTTCTCTACTTGAATTTTTACTGTAGATTGTTCCTGTACACACCTGAGTACTATAAGCCTAGTATTCAGTCAAACTGTTGTCTAAGAGGTGTCGTTCTAGCCATTCTAGAGGGTAAAAATAAAAACAATTGTCCCCCATGTCAGACCCCAGCATGTTTGCTTCTCCTACGTCACTGAAGGTAGGTATCATCATCCCCCCCCCCCCAAGGTATAAACTCGCGATGCCGTCCATCTGTCTACTCTCAAATTGCATATATATTCCTTGTTGACGTTATGTAACTTTTTACAGCATAGATCTTGCATCTTCATCATAGAAACGCATGGTAATGATAAGCAGGTAAATATAAAACCATGCTTGCCGATAATGGAAATACGTTTCCGAACAGGGAACGTAATGTGCAATTATAGCTATATATGATACTGAATGCCTGCTCTTTCTATGTCAAACAAATAAACTCTCTTGGAACAAACACATGAAATGGAGTGACAGATTTCATACTTATTTTACTCTCCAAACCTATTAACTGCTTCACACTAATGTACAGTTTACATGACACGATATTTGAAATTGAAGATCTTTTGAAGGATCTAGGTTGTACAAATAAAGCAAGTATTTTTATTGCGTAATGTCTGGAAATCATGTGATGATGATCGAAAAGATAATGACGATCGCAAAGATGATAATGACGATTGAAAAGAGTGACTATGAAAACAAACACTAGGGCCGCATAGAGTTCTAGCTTACATCGAATTAACTGCGTTGAATTGACATTTCATACTCATACTTACAAAGTTTGTTTTCGGTAAATCATCTGTGGATCTTTTGGCTCTCTTACGCGCTTCATTGAAAGCCATTCTGGCAGATTCAACCCAAGCATTAGGCCCTTCGATCAATGCATCCCTTGCATCAATTGTAAATACGTCTTTGTGATCATCATTCTGGGGCGAATCTCCAACGAAACGCAATGTTTTGCCGACATCTTTCCAAATCTTGCTACTACAAAACTGTACAAAAAGTATTGCTATTAGAAATACTTTGAAGGTTGCCATTGCTGACAACTTCCTCTTTCGCTGCACCGCACAAATTTTGATTTCGTATTGAACAAGCAGTGACGAATATGGCAGCCACCAGGGGGATTGGGTGAGGGAGAAAAGATAGGTTGACCGCCGCAGAAGGGACATGGGGCTTACTCCTGTCCTGTTGATACTGCATGTAAGTAAAAGGTAATGAGTGAAGTGATGATGTGAATATCCAAGTATTAACAGAGTTTCAGTAATGAAGTTTTTGGTTTTAACGTAGTAAAAAAATAAATAGAAGCTGAGATGCTCTCCTACAATGTTAGTCAAGAAAGGTGGATGTGCTGTAAAGTTACGTCTATGGGCCGCGTTCATGATCAAACCCAATACTTCATTGAAACTGCTCAAATTCAAAGAAATATAAAGTAAACGAATTTTTTATATGAAAGCGGTTTATAAGAAACCTAATACTAGACACGCTAAAATTTTAGAAACTTTTAGAACTACAAGGAAAGAGTTCGTTATTTCTGTGCCACCTTTCATAGTTTCGGGAACACATTTTTTCTCCATGGATTAAACAGGTGTCCAATACATTATGCTGCTTTATGTGCTAAAGAGCCGCTAAGCTTTATGGGCACTACAATTAAGTTTTGTTTTCGTTTTCACTGCAAGTTTATTCAGTACCTAAAGAAACTTTCAAAAAATTTTAGAGCTAATTCTCTGTGAGACAGAATTTGCTTACAAATGTCAAAAGCAATTTTCATGAAAACTCGCTTATCAACTGTCCCAACCTTTACTTGAAGCATCTTCAGCCTTTGGGCCTGCTTTTTAGTAAAAAATTTTGACATTATCAACATGAAACAAACGCTATATAGAGTTTTTTCAGTCAAGATGGTAATGACCAAAATGAAAGAACTGACTTACGAACAGAGATTAGAAATAGTGTTTTATCATAATAACGGGAAAAACTATGATAAACTTTTAAACATCACTGGACACCTGAAGTCCGATGCTGTCGACGCGCTGCATAAAATTTTGGGAAAAATAGCATTGCTACCTATGAACAAATTTTTTTATTGATCGAAAACCGTACCTATCACTATAAGGCTGTTCAAAATACTCATCCAGTTTTGCAATTAGAAACAGATTGGCATTTAAGGCCAAAGTAAAACAGTACAAAAATTTTCTCTGCAATTCATTTTCAATATTGTTGGCATCTTAGCTATTCTGGGACTGTGGGCACATCAGGTCTTCGGTTTCAGAATCACCCCTGAAGTCGACCAACAGAGTTTTCTTCAGTGGGAATTAATTTTGGTGATGAGATGGCTTCAGTTTTCCATATTGTAGGAATCGATTGGGAGAGCTTTAACCAGGAGTAAGAAATTTACACAATTAACAAATTATTGTACTGACGTGTATACGAATGCCAGCGAAATTTATCACCGAAATGGTCGAAACTCTACCGAAAAATTTTTCCACCAAATATTTTTCTAACACTAAAACAACCTTCAAGTATTCCTTTGCTAATACCAGCTCTTATACCAGAATTTTTATGTGCATAAGGAGTTCAAGGCATGGCGGATCGAAATTTTGGAATTGGACTCAATTTAAACAGCCATGTACAACCTCTATTTCTTGCTTTCTAATTCAAGTAAAGACTTTCTTTCTCTTACATTTCCCCAATGCTTTAGTTCTGCTTTTTGCAGGTGGCATAACTTACATGAACCTCATTAAATTTAATTAAAATAATGAACTTGAATCTGAATTTTATTTACAAGAGGTACAGCTACTGTTGAAGGGTTACCTTCCTTAACTATCTGAATCGAAAAATTATATGAAATAGAATGAATCCGACCCTAGGACGTCGTTGTGAAGAAGGCCTGAAAAGTGTAGATTGCGATCATACAGTAAATAGCCTCGTTTACGCTAATAGTAATCACACTGGTACCAATATTCTCGTTTACAGGTACCACCAATAACATGTTTATTCGAATCACAGGTAGCTCAAAGGAGTCCTTGAAGCATTGGGGCAATTTTTGGTTGCAAAATGGCAAAAATTGCCATTAGCAACACAAACATGTTGGTTGCTATGGAGAGAACTTTTACAAGTGTTTATAATGCTCAATTTATATGAGAATTTAGAAAAATGTGTGGGTTTTAACTACCCCCAACAATTATATGATAGTTAAGAGTTGGTCTAAAAAGCAAAACCAAATTTAAAAAAATTCAAAAATCCAACTTTCAAAGTGTTACCGACTACCATAATGTTAATTGAAGCTGACGCCTATCATTCATAGTATAACTCAAACAGGGACTTTTAGCATCCTCCTTGTCCCCGTTTTAGCACCCTATATATCGTTCCACTAGAGCCCTCCCCCACCCCATTAAAAACATTGCTCCGTCGCCCATGTCTATTGCTGCGCAATAGTTAATCATGTATACCGTCCATGACGTGTTTCCAATGCATTGCTGTTTGTCATGTTGTGTTACCATGCCATTCACTCTTGGATACGTCATAGAGCATCTATTCTGTGGTTCCATTTCATGCTGCCATCAACCTGTTTGCTTTATGCATGGTTTTGAGCAGTTGGTTTTGAGTCATGTGAGTTCATGAGAGTAGGCGACCTGGGGCTTGGGGACTGCAATCTCTAATCCCCCAAAAATCCATTTCGTTCATTTTCATTTTAAAATTATTAACCCACTTAGATATTATTTGTTTATGGGTCATCCTTTTAGTCAGAAACTAATTACATCATGCGAGAGGCTCTTCGGCATTTCGTTCTGTGTTCATCTTCACCTTCATTCTCGCTCGTTTTCTTTGCACCCCGATTTGCAGTTTAACTTCACATATCAAAGCAGTTTCAATCGTTTTAGAAAACAAAACCAAGTTTGAAAAAATTCAAAATCCAACTTTCAAAGTGTTACCAACTACCGTAATGTTAATTGAAGCTGACGCCTATCATTCAATCATTCATAGTACATCTCAAACAGGGACTTTTAGCATCCTCTTTGTCCCCGTTTTTGCACCCTATATATCACTCTGCTTTTAGTCTTTCCACTAGAGCCCTCCCGCCTACCCCACTAAGAACATTGCTCCGCTGTTCGCTTCGTTTCAGCTTTGTTTACAAAGGACTATGCACAGGGGTGAGTATGCATTTGGAACAAGGCTTACAAACGAAGTAAAATCAAATAAATCGTTCTCCGCCTTTATAACAACATTAAAAACATGAAGAAGTTATAACGGCTACTTTGATTTTCCGCTCTTTATCACATACCTAGTTTAATTTATTCTGTTTTCTTTTCATTTTTATTGTAATTAGCTTTTTTCGTGTAATTAGTGTAATTAGTGTAAAAACAGGGCAGGTTTGTAAATCGATTCTTTTTTGAAACCACTACCCTGTATAAATAATTTTTAAATGAAATGAAATGAAATCATTAAATTTTACTCTAATTTCCATAAATCTCATTCGAAATTCTGATATAGTAATACTGAATGAATAAACTGAGGTTTCATCAAAGAAAACTTTATAAGATTGGTCATTTAAAATGGGCAAAGAATTCCAAAGTGTCAGTTTCTATCAGCATGTTATTGATAAAGTTGGTACCTGTCTTAAATTCGGAGGATCAAGCATATAGACTGTTTATTGGTGCTTAGTTATATTATTATTGATTTTAACCATTTTCATATTGAAAATATATGGTAGTCATTGCCATAGCGGGATGACGTTTGTGTTCATTTTCTATTAAAACAGTTCTTCAGGTATTGCTGTTTCTCAGTGTTTGATCTCTGTTGTGATTTTTCTAATATTGACTGTATTCTTCTACCACGTCTTACATTCTTGGTTTGATGGAAAGTTAGTTTCTTTATAGTTTCTTTATATAGTACCAAATTCAAATATTTCACAAAAGGTTCAAAATTTGTCCAATTGACTTAGCTTTTTCAAAAATCCCTTACCCGGTATTTACGTCCCTGTTGTTTCTTGTTGTCATCACTCATAATATGTCAGAAGCCACGTGGGGCCTTACTTCACTTGCTTTTCTTTAACACCTGATGTTAAAAATACTAAAAGTTTAAAAAGAAGAACAGCCCAAGGGGCCCACATAAACAGTTTTTAAAAGGCCTACCGGGAATCTTCACGCGCTGGTGGGAATTGAAGCTCAATACATTACAAACGGGGGTACGGGGATGGAAATGTAAAATTTTCCATATATTTCATTGCTTTGTTTTGATAGTGCTAGAAAATCACACATACATTGATTGACGACAATAAACAAAATAATTTGGCACACAAGCAGTATATTGAGGCAATTTTAAAATTGTTGTAAAGCAATTTTAGGCAAAGGGCACTTGCTAGTGTGGAACTACAGACCAACAAGTAGGGTATTTTGAAGGTCTGGTGGAGAATTTCTCCATTAGTCTGCGTGACAAAACACCCTGCTTTGATGAGTAAGTTCTAGCTGCGCTTTTCTTATTTTGAATTTCGAATTTAATAAAGAATTTTGAAAAATATATTATAATTCGTACCACAAGTGGCGGCCTACAAGTGACATTGCAATACCTTGTCTCCGACGGAAGTTTACGGAAGGAGGGTACAGGGCTGGAGGAGAAAAGCATACCAGAACCCGGAGTCCAGTGCATCATGGCATGTGCAACAAACTTAAACCATACAGGCTTCAAATACACCAGTAGTGGAGTCCTGGGTTGTATTGATGGGGGGGGGGGCAATCCCTGAACTTTTCTTGAACATGTTGTAAGATAGATTGGTTCAGAAAAGTTCCATAAAATATATGATGAGGTAGGCATATGTTCAATGTTTGATCTCTCGGCCTTGGCCAATTAATGCAAAACACGACCTCATCGCTGTGACATCTTTTCCTGCTTTTCCTAATTTTTGCCCCCTTTTGCTATAGCTCGTTGTCATCTTAACCACTTTTTTGGTGTTGGAAGACATCATGCCTATTGAAGTTTCTCAAGCGCGTAACAGTGATTTCGCCTTACATTTTCTATATAAGGCGTTTCTTTATCTAAAATGGGCGTTTCCTTAATATGGTAAGGCTCTGACTTTCATTACCCCCAATTCACGATGTAAAAACAGATCGCCACTTTCCTACCCGAGTAATGAAAGAATTGGAAGCTGGCTTGGGAACAAAGCTCTCCTATAAAAAGAAAGCTTTACCATAGAATGAAAACTTTGTCGTGAGAAAGAGAGCTTTGCTATGAGAAAGAAACTTTGACGTGTGAAAAAAACTTTTGCTGTGACAAAAAGAAAGTTTCTGCGTGACAAAGGAAATGTTTGCTGTAAGATAGAAAGTTTTGCCGTGACAACTTGTGGGCCACTGTAAAATTCAGTGTAGACACAGTATTTCACTCACATATCTAGCGATGTGGAATACAAAAAGACCTGACACTCATCAGATTCTCTGTTTCATTAAAGGTGTGTCCAATGCAGAGTTGTCTGTAAAAACCTTTCTGTCGAATAATCAGATGATTGTTCCATTATTGTGCTGGCCTGTGTTTTACCAACAAATTGAACATCAACTTATTCCCAAACGTATGAAAAGTTTGATACTGTGGATCATAGTATACTAATAAGGAACACTTACGGGATTGCAAAAAGAACTGGAGGCTGGTTTGAATCTTATAGTTTACACTAATCAGGACCTTCCTAATCATAGTTTAGAACTTGCCTGCATTGAAATTCGACCACAAAGATCTAGGCCATTTATTACTATTTCTTGGTATAGACCCCCAAATAGTCATGTTAGCTGTTTTGAAATGCTTGAAAATTTCTTATCGTTCTTTGATAAAGAGGGCAAAGAAATCATTCTTTTGGGAGACACGAATTGTAATTTCTCTCCAGAAACCTCTGAAAAAGACAGCAACGATAAGAACCTGCATAGCATTTACAACCTTTTCAATTTCAAACAAATTATCAACGAACCAACACGGGAATGCCTGTTGAGCAGAACTTTGATTCACCACATAGCAACAAATCTCCAGAGGGATATTCTGCAGTCAAGGGTCATAAAGGTATCAATGAGTGACCACTACATGGTATACTGTGTTAGGAAATTTAATGGCTCTCTAACTCGTGACTATAAAGCAATAAACACGAGGACTATGAAAAAATTTTTTAAATGATTTCCTAGCAGATGTTTCACGGATATGCTGGGAAGACATAATAATGCCTTGTCATGGTGTCGATGAACTTGCTCGCAAGTGGACGTCCATCTTCACTACGTTAATCGAAAAGCATGCCCCATATAGGGAACTTCGAGTTTCTGAAAGATATTGTCCTTGGGTCACCCTAGAGCTCAAGAATCTCATAAGAAAGAGAGACAAACTAAAAAGAAATGCGATAGAAAATGGAGTCTTGGGGAATGAGCTTCTTTGGTTCAAATCTTACATTTCCAACAGGAAGCAGTGTTGTAGAGTAAAGGCCTGATTACATGGAAGTTTTCAACCCCGGGGCTGAGTTTCATCCCAATTGACCGAGATGAAATGAACTTGGTATTACAGCAGCTTATTTTTTTAATGTAAACTCAATGCAGGTATGAAGCTACCTAAATAGAAGAAAATAGCCGCTTTCAAGACTTACCGACTGCTCATTGTGCATGTGTAAGTAGCGTTTCAACCCCGGGGTTGTAATGAGTTTGCGATTATATGAGCATTCACCTTTCCAGAACAATAGCAATCAACGCCTTGAAGGTTTCACCTCGGTTACTTCAAGGTGGGATGAAGTTTCAACCCTGGGTGTTATTTCAACCCCGGGGTTGAAATTTGTCCATATAATTGAAAACTGAAATGAACAAAGGATTGAGTAGCGAGGTGGAATGGAGTTTCACCTCGGTCAGATGGGTTGAAATTCAGCCCCCGGGGTTGAAAACACCCATGTAATCAGCCCTTAAATGGTGTAGATTCAAAACCGAGTCCAATAAATATTTGAGTGCCACAATGTTCTTGTCTTGGCCCTCTTCTATTTCTCGTTTACGTAAACGACCTTTCACGAGTGGTAAACCAAAGCTCGGTTGCCATGTTTGCTGATGATATTAGTCTCTCTTTTCGAGCTAAAAACCTGCATCAGTTGAATGATGTTCTGAATTTAGATCTAGCTTCCCATGACGATTGGCTGATGGGAAGTAAACTATCACTTAACATAGCTTCCCATAGGAAATGTCGCCATAATTTCGAGGGAGACCTAGATCTAAAAATATGAGATATGAACCTCCAGACGACTCAAGATAATAAGTACCTTGGTATTCAAATAGGTGAACGTCTTAAATGGAAAAACCTATTGACTTAATTTCGAAGAAGGTATCGAGTGCTACTGCAATACTTCGACATGTAAGCAACATCTTACCACAGTCCATTTTGAGAAATTTATACACCAGCATTATTGAATCCCATTTTCATTACTGCTCCTCGGTATGGGGGTGCTGTGGTAATACTGAAATTAATAAGCTTCAAAAATTGCAGTACAGAGCAGTTCGGTTAATAACCAGTAGCAAGTCTGATACTTCATGTAAACCCATTCTTTTTAGTCTAGAACTTAAGTCTGTCCAAGAGATCATCGATTTCAATACAAACTCTGTGATATTTAAGTCGATTTATGGTCTCGCTCCTGGTTACCTCTCTAATCTCTTTGCTAAAAACTCCCATAGTACCTCTTGAATTCTTAGAGATACATCTACCAGTCTTAGAATTCCTATGAAAAATACACCAAATGGGCAAAAGGGGTTTTCATACAGGGGTGTTAAAGCTTGGCATAATCTGTCAACTGAGGCCAAGCAGACATCGTTTCTGATGCAATTTAAAAAACTCTGCTCTTTGGCTGAGCCTAATTACAGATAATGTTAAAAAAAGATACTATATATATGAACAAGCTAACGGAGGAAAGAAATATTATAATAATAATTATTATAATAATAATAATAATTATTATTATTATTCTATTATCTGAAAAATAGAAAAGTCATATGCGGTATACCTCAGGACTGCTTGGGTTCCCAACGATTTACTATTTACTAGAATGACTTTGAAAATAGCCTTCAATACTCAAGAGCTAGCTAGCATTTATGCTGATGACACAAATGTAACAATTGCACCCAGATTGCACCTACTCATTGTACCGAACTGAGTATCCATTACTCAGTTCTTAAAGATTGAAATAATATTGATATACCTATCAATATACGTCAATTGCTAACACTATATACGTTTAAAAGGCAACTGAAAATGTATCCGAAGAGCAAGACTTAAAGATAACACCCCTATCTGTCAACGTTAAATAGGTTAAACACGTAATAAACTTGTCTCTTTCTATCTTTATTCTCAATTTTAGATATATTTGATGCTTGCTATTGTAATATGCTGAAAGATATTTCGTGTATAAGCATTTATGAAATGAAAAATGAAACACCTAGGAGCAGACTGGCTGATCAAGCGCACCGGGCAACTGCCCAACATGCCCCTTGCTCTGGTATACAGCTTCTGTTGGGATCGATACTCCTGTCCGATGCCCCTATCAGATACCCCTATCCGATACCCCTATCAGATACTCAATGAAGGCGTAGGCAAAGGGGAAGAAACTGTTGCTAGAACTGTCACATTGATAAATGTAAATTTCATTACTACAACTCATACATGCTCAAGTTTGAACACTATAGGCAACCGTGAGAACCGTAACTCCACTATATTTTCAAACTCATTATATTTTTTCACCGTTGTTTACTAGTACAACTACCATATACAGTAAGTACATGTACACTCATACGATCGCTCTATGTGTTATGATAATGTTGACACAATCAGAATTGCGCAGAAACATGTCTAGCACCTACAATAAATGTTACTGCGCGCGAATCCTGCTATTCAGCTGCTCTATTTTGGATTTTCTGCAAGATGTCACTTTTTGATTCATTAGAGCAAACCCAGATTGAACAACAGAAGCTCAAATGGGGCTCAACAATTCCTCTGGACCTTTTTGTTGAGGATATAAATTAGTAGATATTTCTTAGGATACTTAATACGTCCAAGGGCGCGATTTGCTTTGATCTTGATAGTATCAATACGCTTGTCTCTTTTGAGCTGGCTATCTAACTCTACACCTAAATCTTGTATTGGTGACCATTTCAATATTTTTTTGTTGCTATAACGTTCAAATAAAGTTTATCTGCATGCAGCCAATCTTGCAGCTTCAACAGAACAAAGTTTGAGTCATTTGGTTGTCCATCAATGCATCACCAGCATACATGCTGACATTTGACTTCTGCAAAAAAACGGTAAATCATTTATGTAGATCAAGAGTAAGAGTAGACCAAGACAAGAGTCTTGAGGAACTCCATAAAGTACTTCCTTTAAATTTGAGGAAGTGCCATTTAGCTTGCAGAAATGCATACGGTCATCCAAGAATGATATGAATCAGTCATGTTCGAGACCAGTTACTCCATACATTTTCTGTTTATTCAGTAGCATTTCATGATACACTGTGCCCAAAGCCTTCTGCAAGTCAAAAAAATCTTAAACCAGTGTATTTTCATTTAACTATATTCAGGTACCAATCATTAGTGCTAGCCATAAGAACTGCGGTAACTGAGTGTAAGAGTAATTTATTTGCGTCCAGATATACATAAAACTGGTTAAATATTAATTTCTCAAATAGCCTAGATACGAAAAGAAGAACTGATATAGGCCTAATATAGTTGCCCCATTTTGAAAATAGGAGCAACACGCGCTATTTTCCGATCCTCAGGAAATTTCACCGCAAGCAATGACTTATTGAAAAGATCACATAAGGACTCGCCGATAATTGGTAATGCAATCTTCAAACATCATGGCCTGAACCATGTGAAGTTTTCATCATATTCAAGGTTGATGATAATTTATCTTTCAAGATGGCAGAAAGAGAGTAGCAGTAGTTTTAAGTGTAACTTACTAGGTGAGAATTATTTAAATCATTAAGAACAGGAGTAAAGGATGCAAGAGAATAAGCATCTGTGGTAAACATATGCAACAGAAATCGGAAATAAGAAGTTAAGAAAATTGAATACTATTTGAAAGACAAGATTGTGAGACAAAGTTGGTGTTTTTGTAAATATTTATGGCAGCTTTGAAGAGTATGCAGTGGAAACTGGACTATATGTCGGTATTACAGATACTCATGCCATGTCAGAAATGCAGAATGACAGTGAGTTCAATGCACCTGCAGAAGAAGTCAAACGTCTAACAAATCAAACGCTGAATTTCGAAGCAACAGTAACATCTGCTATTTTTAACAGGCTAATTCAGCTATTGAAAGAGCAACGCAACAGTTAATGGATGACAAACATGAACTTATCTTATAGTAGCACATAGCCGTGGATTTGTACGATAGGTACCTTGACAATTGCATCAAACATACATGATTGTATTGCAGGAGACTTTTTCCTATCAGCAGGATTACAGAAAGGAAGATTGCGTGATGGTCAGGTGAAGACATATCTCGGAGCTACCTTCGAAACTACGAGCTAAATGTTTATTAAATTTATAATTGATTATGTTGTTTCAAGAAGTGATAGAATATTCACTTCTCATTAAAATCTCTATAAAGATCTTCCTTGTCTTGATCTTCGACGATTTCAGGAGCTGCAAGGAAGTGGCCTTTATTACCTAGACACACAGATATCCAGTTATTATAAACTGCTTCATGACATTGAGTCGAATTGAACAACATGTTCCGATCTATTCAGGGTCTGCCAATAATTTATAATACTCTCCCATATCTATGGCATCGGTCAGCATAGCCATGTGGAATGAGAGAGGAGTTTCTCAACATTAAGACTTTTCAAGAACAAGCTGACTAGTAATGTAGGCCAGTAAGACTAATAGAGAGTCACGCATTCTGTTGTACATGAAAGTACAAGAACTAAATAAAGGAAATTTGGATATTGGTATTACTATAGAGTTATGTATTATTGGGCTCTAAGGAACGAATGTACCTGTTAATGCCTTAATACTTTCAAGAATAATTTTAGCCTTGTTACTTCATGTTTGTTTCAGTAGTGCTTAACAGTACCAAAGTTGGTGCAGATGGGCTAAGCAGGGGGAAATCCAGTGGATCAGGTGACCAGATACAAACTTGAAATTTTAGGGGACAATGCTTTTTCGTAAATATAGACACGCCTATTGTTAAAACATTTCAATGTCGCACTGTTCGAAGGATGGATATATAGTATTAGCTACCACAAACCCTTCATTATTATTATTGTTAATAGCCTCCGTCAAGTCTCTGCAACATCTCTGAACCCATTAAAATTTGTTTTATTCACTGATATAGTTGTAATAACGCTGCTTTTCTCTAACTACTCACGTGAATCAGTCTTTGAAGTCTCTTCTAAATCAGGCACGAGCGGCACAGAATACACAAAACTTTAGTTGATGGATTATATGTGAATAACATAAACTATTTACAAGATAACGAATCTTCAGTGAGACCCGGAATTATCGCGTGGCAATAACCGAAGAGTAAATGAAAGTTAGAGAAAATATTAGAAAATACACGGATATACGAATTAAATCTAGCCAATCAAATGTATAATAATCTGAATCTACGTAAACACTATGTGATAAACGGGAAAGGTGTGTGTGTGAGAAAATATACAGAAGATCATCAGTTAGAATACAGTCAAGGCCTAAAAGTAGATGTAAAATGAGTGAAAGAGAGGTAACTACGTAGGTGAACTTGAGAGACTTAGCTCAATCTACGAGGAAATATGATTCATTAGTGAACAGAGCAAGAATGTTATGACGTATTAAAAAGGAAAGATGAATGAGCAGAAAAAAGTGGTATCGTGACACAGTCAAAATATCGAATTGTTGTTGTTGTATTTCATAAAACTGGATATAAATGCTGTTAAAGTTCCATTATTACGACAGATTCACTCTCTGAAGAATGACATCCTGATCTGAACCCGGTCAAACTCTTTCAACCCTATAGGAGTTCTGTGGATTTTCCTATTGCTTATCTTGAACAGGCTTTTGACCGGGTTCAAAGCTGCGAATGAATGAGGCACTGGGTTCAAATTTCCTTCTCTTACGCAATTAAGTAGCCCTAAATATTCAACAGAGGCTAAATAGGATTAGTGGAAATTTCTTGTGCTATTTGATACAGCATTGTAAATCTTACCGTATTTCCTCGAAAGAGCGCCCCGGGCACTCATTTGAAAGTCAACCTTCGATGGGAGGCAGTCATTCGAGGTGGGCGCTCATTTGTGGGGGGGGGGCGCTCATTTACAAATCTGCTTCTTTGGGGGCGCTGATTTGATTTCGTAGACATACAATGGCAACCTTTCCCAATAATTGTGGGTAGACACAAACGCAACATATGAAAAGAAAGGAAATACAAGGAAAAGGGAATCAGTCAGAAAACCATATGAAAATGAAAAGCTTAGAAAACAAGATAAAGGAAAGGGTTACAAGAAAAACATCAATTTCGTCCTCTTCGTCGATATCTATTAGCTTGGATTCTGGTGTAGCATCAGCAATATCCTCTTCTGAAACCAGCCTTTCAAATGGATTCAAGTCTGGTTCACTCAAACTTGATAACTTTTCTTTGAACATGTCCAGACCAGCGTGGCTCTCTGTCAGGCAATAGATCAAGCAGTCTTTACATGTCTGATTTGAATGGGTTGGTTTGTTTTGTTTTCATTCTTTTCGTTATCGTTGGCAAATCGTTACTAAAGGGGGGCGCTCATTGGAGGGGGCGCTCATTTTAAAGTATGTACTTTAGGGAAGGCGCTTATTCGATGGGGGCAGTGTCTCGAGGGGAGGCGCAAGAGCATTTCTGCGAGGCATGCGCATTAAGACGGTAACACCGCTCTCCCATAGATATCCTCTTCTCACAAGCTGCTCGTGAGGTGAAGAAAAAGTTTGAACCCGTTCGACTTTTCAAGCGGGTCATTTTGCTCCCCTTCTGTACCAATCACGGTTCAGTTGGATTCCCATTGTTGTTGTTGTTGTTGTTGTTGTTTTTGTTTATTTTGCCATCAAATGCGATTCAGAGAACGCTCAGGTTAAGAGAATTAAGCATTTTCTCTTACGGAAAATACTCCTGACCATTTTCCGATCTAGCCATAAAATGCAGCTCCATGGAAATAAGTCAATAGTAAAGAGCCAAGACGCCGGAGCACGGGGGGGGGGGTAATAATAGTATAGTATAATAACCAATTTATTTATAGTAGGCTAAATGACAAAAAGCATAAAAAAGCTAATTAAAGCCTACCTACAATAATACTAGTAAAAATATATTAATAAGAAAAGATACATTAAAAGTTCCCTAAGAGCAACAAATTAACAAAAAAGGAAATGCTAAGAAGAAAGGCCAACTTTGGCCAAGTATTGTTTGCGCAATCTACAAGGAAGGACATTTTCCCTGCTTTTTGCAGTATTTCATAAAAGTTTTTTAGTATAGAGATGCTGCTAGAATTTTTAATCTCATTTGGCACTGTATGCCTTAGGATACTGTTTTAACTCTTGGTAAATGCAGCCAGCCGGCTGCTGGGTGCTTTTATGTTATTCACTCTTAAATTGTACTATGTCTTTTTCTGTACAAAAATAGTTTTCATTAAACATGGGTTACGGCCTGAATTTTTCCTGTAGATTTCTGTCACTAGCAGTTGTAAATGCCATTCTTGGATTGTCACTGAGCTATCTTTTTGCAGCAAAGTATTGAAATCAGACAATGTATCCTTATATAATATGAACAAAGGCTTTCATGAATATGACTAATTCTGTTATTCAATTGTCTGCCAGAAAACATCCAACAGTACCCCTTCTGCCCATCAAAAGCAGGGGCAGGGGGTGCAAAAGTGCCCTTTGTATATCTTTGCATAAACAGAAGCAAAGGGCAAAATGAGAAAAGTGTAATCGCAGCCACATCTTATGATTCCGTACACAAACAAATGTAGGTATGTAGGTCTCTGTTAAACAGCTGAACGATGAAATAATCTATGATCACATGAGTAAACTGTAGGCGACTGAAGAACAACAATGAATTGTGGGAATAGAATAAAGGGAACGTTCCGATTCATCAGTTATCCAGGCACGGCGCTGCCAAATAAAAAGTGGGGTGATACACACAAAAGTGGGGGCTACAAACAATAAATTGCTAGATAAAAGCTGGAAAAATTACTGGCTGGCAAAATGGGGGGGGGGGGGGAGCTGAAGCTCTTAACTCTCTTCCATACGTCGTGTCTGTTATCCAACTGCAAGCAGTGTTTCTGAGCTTAAGGACAGTACGCTTTCCATGAAACGTCCACCAATACTCCATAGAAGGTACAAAACTACGTGTTTTAAATATGAAGAGTATGGTAAAGTACGAAAGAGCCTCATGTGATATCAGGCGCACGGGAGCATTACCTGCCTAGTTTAAAAATTTTACTTCTATTTGCCCAGCCAAACATTTTAAGATGAAAGTGCGTGTTTGCCTAAAACTTATAAAATAGGCAATTTAAAGCAAATTAGCCAAAAGCAGCGACATTATTAGTGGTTATCTTGTATAAGTGTGCACCTTCGTGTCTTGATAAATAGAATAGAAGTGCTTATAACGGTTCAAATCTGGACGTTATGAAGGAGTGGATCTTCCGGTGGGGATGTGTGAGGTGCGACACCCATAAGTCTCTTCCCCTTTACTCGCGAATTATTATTCTACTCAGGAAAGCCCTATGTTAGTTTCCACAACAATATTTCAAAACAGTCGGCAAGACTGAAGTCTCGCAAAATTTGCCTATCCAGGACTCCCAACATACACTTATAAGGGACTAGCATAGAGGAGGAGTGGCAGTGACACTAAGGTTTAAGAGAGGGGTAAATGCCCCCATTTTGTTGAAAGTGTGACAAGTCAAATTCGTTCAAAATTTCCATAAAAGCTATCAAAGTTTCTCACATGTATATCAATAAATTCATCATTCATTTTCTTTCTAGAATAGGCGTATCTCTATATCTAGAAAGGACATTTTCGAAGCATATAAGGCTGTATTCCAAAAACTTTACTGAAACTTCGCACCCACACATCTTTTGTGATATGAAATGCTGCCTATCCTCTTTGATGGTTGAGCTGAAAATCTTATTTAACGTGCAGAGAACACGGAGCCAGAGATAGACGATGTTGAGTTAACGAACTGATCTACTGACTAACTATACAACATACATTACATTCTTGTATACGTAAATACTGCTGACGAAACATCACACACGAATTACCAAATGGATATAAAAAGAAGGTAGTGGGCTGAGTAAAGTGGCTAGATGAGGTAAACGAAAGTAAAGGAATGACCTGCAAGATGTGATGACAAGGATGATGTAAGGTGATGTCCAGATGTGCCAATGGCCATAAACATAAGACCCAATAGAGAAACAATAAGTAAAATAAAAGCTGCAACAATAATTAGCGTCTTCTTGATTAATTTACTTTTCACGTTGAAAAGTCAGGTGCGCAACCAAGGGGTGCATCCTAGAGGTCTTGATCCCTGTCATTTTCCTGAAAAAGGTAAAAAGTGTCCTTTTCTTGGAGAATTTTAGAACTTCGTGAAAATATCCTTGTTGCCGCCGCAAGAAAAGAGTATGAATACATGATCAAATCTATTTAATCAAAAAGTGTATATAATTAACTCATTATGAGTTTTCATACTCCTTCAACACACATTATATATACAAATAGTTTTGATCATTATTTTGGAACGTATCTTTATATCCTCGTAACTTTGCTAAGGAGAGGTGCTTATATAATCTTTGATAAACGTCTATGTAATGAACTCCTGAAACCCCCAGAACGATTTCTTTTTCTATTTTAAATCTGAAAAATATATTTCAAGGTATATTCTCTCAGGTTGGTTAGCTCCTGCCCTCAAAAATTCCTAATTGTGCGCCATAAAATGAACAAAGTTGAAATGATCTAATACATAAGGACCCCTGATCCCAGGAGTTTGAAGAAGGCTAATATTGTGACTACTCTGTTTATGATATAAGTGCACACTGAGAAAAAAGTTCCAATTGAAACTTAATCTACGTAGAAAACTGCATAATGGAAGAGGGGTCTTCAGTAGTCCAACGTTAGATAACATCTATCGCTGGGCCCTTGGCATGAAGAATACATAGACCCCTTTGCCTCAGCCAGTATACCTATGGGACCATCCACATAGTACGTACGCACAAAGGGGGTTCAGCGACAAGCGCATGTTTGTGTACAAAGGGGGAGGGGGTCCAAGCAATACTCACGTACGCAAAACCACCTATGCAGAACACCACACTAGCAATAGTATACCTTCATTCGCGCACAGCCTACAATTGGCTACATGGTAACATCAAGAATGTAACTGAATTTGAAAATTTGGAACGTAAATTTTCCTTTGTCGCAGTCCATCATATTGAGCCCTTGTACCTTTCTTATAATCTGCATGGGCAGCAGAAGCAGGCAGAAAGGAGGGAGGGTAAATTAAAAAGAGGAATTTGTCCAGAATGTTGCAGCTATTGGCACATTGAAGCTGCAATGCGGCACCACAAGAATGCCACCATCTGAATGCTATGGACAAACATGGCAGTAGTTTATGAAAATCAGCATTGCAGAAGAACCCATAGTCGATGAAATGTATTCAGAAATTACCGTGACAGAGGATCGAATAAAAATTGTTTAGAACCTTTGAGCTATTATTGAAGGGCCATTTACTGACATTACACGTTTTATTTTTTTATAAGAAAATAGTATATACGAAAATGAAGCTCAAAAAGCCAAAATCTTAAGAAAATGCTAGGAAAATCACAAGGCTCACGGTTCAGAATTCACCTTTTTACGTGCGAGAAGTCGATATTCATTCGTATCGATAGCTCATTCTTTGCAACCCCCTTTACAAAGATCAAAACTTTTCTTTGATTACTCTTGGTTGACAAAGATCAAAATTTTTATAACGAATAATGGTAACCTCTTTTAGCCAATTTACTACAAAAAAAGGCAAGCAAATGTTAACAAAATCTCAGCCTCAATTTCGGAAAAAGTTAAGAAAATTGAGGTTCAGATTAAAAAGCGATTTTCTTATAAAAAAGAGAGTATTTAAACAACTTGCTGCACAACATGCTAATAATATTCTTCTTAATTGCTTGGTTACACTTCTTGTTCAAACCACGTTAAACGATATCGGTAATAACCGGGGGGGGGTTGTTACGAAAGTACATACGCAAATAGGGGGTTCTCAAGGAAGTGTATGCTTGCGTACAAGAGGAGGGGAGTCGAAATTTTTAAGATTTTTGGGTATGTACTATGTGGATGGCCCCCATGGCCACAGTTCCCCCCTTGTGAAGTAAGCGGATGCATATGAAACTGCTCTAAAGAGAAGTATATTACAAAAAATAGCGTAGGTAGATTTCATCTGTTTGAAATAAATGATCAGATTTATTAAATTCATCAAATAACAATTTGGAAACACAGAGAATCCGGGAAATAATTGGCACTGTCCAGGACTAAACTTAGCCAAAATATCACGTTCAATATAATTCTTGTAGCATTGATTACTTCTGCAAGTGAAAGCCAATACGAATAGCAATGAAATTTATATATTATCGATCTTCTCAAGGAGACAAGCTAGCCCTATCTCCGAAACTACCACAATGATTGTAGCTAATATTCACAGGGATTGTAAATTTTGTAACTAAAATTTTAAGAGTTATGTGATCACATCATGCATTCAATGTTGGAACCTCTTATGGTAAAAATGGGTAAGCTATCATTATGGGCGAATATTTATGAGCTCAGAAAAATTTGGTCGAGTCCATAAATCTGATGTATTTATGGTGATTGCAAGTGGGGGGAAATAACTCTTGTCGTAAAATCAGATAGTATTACTCATGGTGGCTTTAAATCTATTTAACTCTTAGTCCGTTATGAGAACGCCAGGACGCAGGTAACAGTGAGAACTGAAGTTTCCACGTTGTCAGTTTGTTTACAACATTGAAAGTCCCGCCATATACTAAACGCTTTTCTATTGCCAGATCAAACTTCATATTCTCCCAAGTGACCTTCTGTTTGATTGACAGATCTATGGTAACAACGCGCGCGTCATAGGCATTCTGGCGCGCAACTTTTTTTATAATTTTGAAAGTTGTTATTGGAGTGAAAAGATTTTCTGGGGAATTTTTTCCGCCTTTACTTTGATGACTGTGTGGACAAACTTTTGGTGGCCCACATTGCAATATTACAAGATTTGTGGGATTAATGTGGACTTTATTGACACTGATGTGCTCAAGTCGATTACTGATAACTGACGATCATCTGAGGCGAATTATTAAGGAAGAACAAAGTTGAATCAGAAAAAGTTGTGCATGGAAGTGACTAATTTGTGATCTTCTTCAGTATTTGGTCCGGTTAAGAAAATATTTGAGACTGTATTATGTTCTACATGGATAGCAGCATGGGAAATGTCAGACTATAGGTATGTACTTTAAAGCGATCGATTAGAAATGCGCTACTGATCGTAAGACTGGCATTAGGCCAACGGGGTACATGCTTCCCGTACACTTGGTTTCACAGCACTATATTCTCGTGACTTCTACATGATTCGATAAATAAATAAATACTGCATATAATCCATAGCATTCGATAACCGGTTTCTATAGGAAGGCTTGCATCTTATGAACAGTATCTTAGTAGAAAGTAGAGGTTGACAATTATCACTATTTTCATATTCATAACAACGAGAACTTGTAATTTGCCGCGCTTTCGATTTACCTGTGAAGGGCGGCTATATACAAATTGAATATTTATAGCGCCCTATTGTAGTCAACTCTTTTCAATTATCTTAAACTAAATAATAACTAGATGAGAGGGCATGAAGAACTTGTAACAGTGTTGGCGTCTTTACTTCCTAGTGTAATGGAATGTAGATTTGTCTACTTTTTCCTGGTTCTCAGACGACCGCCATCTTGAAAATAGATAAAAAAATCCGGGCGCATCTTGCCGAAGCCATGATGGCGATTTCCTGTTGCTATTCACAATACGGAAATAAACTACCAACTACCATGTGCTTCTTCTGTCTCTTACCACATTTTCCTTTACATTGGATATTAGACTGTTACTTTTGTAGCAATATTTTTGGACGTCAATGCCAGAATGACCAGTAATTCCTCTGTTGTTTATCTTCCTAGAACCTAAATGCCATGATGTCGTATTGTTTTTTATCGGACATATCGTCAAAACAGTAATTTCCATTACGAATTACAACAGTTGAACTAAAGCCAGTAATGTTGAAAGAAACATTTTTTGCCTACAAAATAAACATAATTTCCTTCTCCACTGAAAATGTGTGAAAAATTTAGTAGATTTAAGCTGCTTTTTCAGTGGATAGTGTAATGTATGCTCTTCATGTACACTGTATATCTCTAGTATATTGTGAGCTACTATTATTGTTAAATGACTCTGAACAAAAACTATTAGGCCTGTTTATTTTTGCGTAGGATGTAAACAAAACCTGTAACTCATAACACTTGTGAACAGTGATATTTTTCTCAAGAATGGTTACAATTAGTGAAACATTGATTGGTCATTCTTAAAGGCATTTTTGGAATTTTAAAATTGAGGTATGCCACTGGCTATGTTTATACCAGTTCTCTCAGTCCATGTGGAATTGTTATGCACCATATTAGATGACAAGATGTGTCTAAGGCGAAATTAGCTTTGAATGCAGGCAGATAACAGATCTAACTACATATAGAAGCAGTACACACTATTTTAGATAAGAAGCAAATTTGTTTGAAGCATTAGGCTCATATCTTGCATAGCATAGGTTAAGAAACTTTTAAGAAACACAGGGAGGCTGGACTTTAAACAGTAAATTTTAGAGAACTATTCCTATAAGATAAGTCACACTATATGCCTTGTAGAATTAAAAATTATAGTCTTCAAATCAATTGAAACGTTTAATTATAAATTTGAACTTTAGACCCAAACCTAAACTCAGTTATAATAGAACAACCAAGCAAGAGCATTCTGTTTTTTGTCTCATAGTAGCCTGACCAGAGATGCAGTTATTGTTGGAAATTTCAAGAATTTAAGACACATTAAGAAATATCTAAGGCTGGGTTGGAACAAATATCAAGAAACATTAAGGGTGGTGGCAGAAAATTGTTAAGCAAGTACCAGAATAAAAAATTCCTATGGTAATAAATCTATTTCAAAGGTGTGTAGTTGACTGAATTATTGTGGAGAGAATCAAAATAGTAGAAAGGAAGTGAGAGGGAATTTTGTCCATCGAAAGTGCAAATATTATTGAAATTCCACAGAGTTAGGGAGGGGTCATTATTTATGACTGGGGTAGGAACTGAAGATAAAATGGTGGGGTAAATGAAAAATTAGCTGTATTAGGTGGAGTAGCAGAATAGTTTTTGAATACAGAAGTAGTGTAAAAGCATATACCAACTGTAGGCATAAATGCAGCCTTGTTTTACTGTTTTCCTTCAGTTGGGTAAAGAAAATTTGACTTCAGGAAATGACGAGGTAAAATTTCTTGAGGGTGCATAATACTTTCTCCTCAGTCCCCACCCTGGCCTTAAATAATGACTGCTCCCTTACATGTAGTTTCATATAGAACATAGATTCTTGAGAATACCTAGAGTTTCATCTACCCCTTTACAAGAAGATATCACTATGAATGCATGCTTTCATCTCTAAAATACCTGCATGACAGTACAACTGGTGTTATGTAATAAAATTAGTATACATTTTATAATAATTCATACAATTTCATTTGGTCTATTTCTTTATGGAAAACGTATAGTGGTAAGTAGATTAGAATTTTACAAAATAGAAGTAGCCGGGTTTGATATTGTCAGATGTCTCATTAGCTTGATAATAGGGTCTCTCTGTTGTAAGTTTTCACTGAGTAGCTATGTTGTGGACGCTTTGTAGTTTGCAGCCACTTTGGAAAAATGAAGAATCATATGGAAGTGTTATCTCTATACAGAAATACTATAGGGGGATATGAAATGAGGCAATAGCACTTTGCTATTATCAAGTGTGTTGCCATTGTATAAAATCATTGTGAAATATTATTTGTTGTAACTAACATCTAGTTTTTTTGACTGTTTTATTTCCAGCCTCTGATCTGAGGAATATGATTGTGGAACTTAATGATTTATTTAAAATATTAAACTTGGTGTCAAGTTAAGATGTAGTGGATTTGCCAGCTGATAGTTAATGAATAGCAGGTTAATATAGAGCTCCTAAATATCTCTCAATATTTTATCTTAATTTTTTCCACAAAAGCTGTTTAAACATTATAATCAAGAAAAATAAATGCCCATGTGAAATATTTGTGTTGTAGAAGTGTGGGTTTTGTTGTAGCATTAAATAATTGTGGGTTTTGCCATTGTCATGTGGGTCTGGAAAGTCTGAGCCAAATTTCTGTGGGACTTGGGTAAAGCTAGTGTGATCACCTTTGCTGTTTCAGTTTACTTGCAGCTAGGCCTTTACCTTTGCACAATTATTATTATTATTTGTTTTGTTATATGTGCTTTTTTGTGTTCTGTTATTTGTTTGCTTCTTTTTCTGCTTTGTTTAATATAGTGAGGTGAATGATTGTACTTATAGAATATATAGAATTAAATTAAGTTTAAAAAATTAGGTATCAGCCTAGCTCATTAGCTTTATCTTCTTGTGTTTTGCTATGTTTTAATCCTCCTTGTGTTCATCATACCTTACTTTCTTGTTGCAGGCCAGCCATCCACAGGAGTTGATTTTCTCTGTAGTGATGGTGTGGATAACAAACAGAGAAGGGCACTTGTAGTCATAATCATCAGTGATGGCCAGTAGCGAGCAAATGGTGCCTGAATCATCTGTACAAGAAACAGCATATGATTATTATGTTCGGAAAATACCAACAACATTCAGAGAACCAGCCACTGCACCCTTGCGAAAATTAAGTATTGATTTGATAAAAACATACAAACATATCAATGAGGTAAGGCAGGTTTTTGTTGATTCTACATGTCTGCATTCTTTAGATATAATACTCCCATCATGATAGAGCCCTTACCTCCCCCACATAGCTCAATTCTACAAACCTTGAGAAGCACCCATATTGAAGTTGGCACTCTCTTAAAGGGACTGAGGTACAGTTTTATTCTTTATGTTGGAGTGACTAAGAGGTTTCTAGGTTTTTGCAGTGAATCTGCTTACTTTAATACAGAAGAATGGCAGTTTTGAAATTGTAAATGCCAAGTGGACTGTAGTTTGTGCTTTTACTTTCTTGATATTAGTTTATATGCAATTGAAATGTTGGTAAAGTTTACTGCTAAACATAGCATTAGTTAGACCTCTTGAGTCTATCAGAAGCCAGAAATCTAACAAAGCGTTATTAAGTATTTTATGTACTACTGTAAGTAGTTTGTTAATGCCAAAATGTTCTTGCATAGTTTGTAGAGTGCTTTCTGGACTTTTGCATACGTGAAGGACTGTCTATCTTTACCCCATAATAGTGAGTCAAAGGGTTAAGATCTATAACCATGGTATTTTGTCAAAGTGAATGCTAAGAATAACTTGAAACTTGCTAAATGTCTTGAGAATTACCTTAGGGGCACATTTACTGCCATCTGCTTGTGAAAAATGATGTTTCTCAATTTGTTATCAGTTTGGCCTGTTGGGCAAAATTTTCATGTATATAGTTGCAGATATCTAGTTTTTTGATATTTTGATTCTCTGAATAGCTGCTGATGATTCTTATATTAAAATAGTTGTATGTTAAGTTGGCTTTGTGAATGAAGCATAGATGGGTGTGTGATGTTATAGTGGATGGGAAATATGACCAAAGAGCTGGTATTACCCTTGAACATTTGGCACCAGACTAGAGGACTGTAGATTACCCATGGTTTTCACAAAAGCTATATAATCAGTGGTAAATGGCTAGCTTATTCATCTTTACCATCTTCTCAAATGTAAGCCCCACTCAAATATTAAGTATATAAGCTGCAGTGTGGGGCTATTGGATTGAAGAAGAGAGAATCAAATTCCAAGCAATGACATTTGGCAGAGTGTTATGGAGCTGGTGCCACATTAGAGAACCCAAGGTTATTGCAGAGAATATAGTATGTAGAATCTGTGCTCAAATATGTCCTCCACTCACAAATAAGCCTTACTTTTTCTGAGATAACTCAGATAGAATCTGGAGCCTCTACTAGAGAAATGATAGTATGTATACCAAGTATTTGCATGTGTGATATCAATGTTAATGGCATACTAACTTGTCTCTAGGTGTATTACTCACAGAAAAAGCGAAGAGCTGAAAAGGAAAGAGCAGAGGAAGGGCGTACAAAAAAGGAACGGAGGCTGTACAATGATGGTTATGATGATGAGAATTGTGACTATGTAATTCGGAGTGGAGAGAAGTTTCTGGATCGATATGAAATTGATACGTTAATTGGAAAAGGATCATTTGGACAGGTTGATGTCTTTGTTAATTAAAGCATATAAAATCTTACACATTGATAGGATTGAAAACACTGAAAAATATATTAAAATATGTAGAGAGTATTTATGAGTATTTTCATGGAAAATAGCAATGTAATTTCTATTTTATAGGCTGGCATTGTTGTTTATTGTACAGAACTGAGTATAAATAACTGTTTTGTACCTTTTTTTGGTTGATTTGTATGTGAGTAACAGTATAAGTTAGAACAACAGTTCTTTCAAAGTGCTGTATTCAAATTCAGAACAGTTACAAGAAGCACCATTATGTTGCCCTTTCTTTTTATTTGCTATATAAAAGAATATTGACCCATATGGTAAAAGCTAGGTCAAAGCATTTACAATCATAGTTCTGATGTATATTGAACGCACTTGGTTTATGCTTGTTTGAGTTGTATGTTTATTTTGATATGTTTCATCTGGTTTCTCAATGATAGGTGGTTAAAGCATATGATTATCAGGAGAAGGAAGAAGTTGCAATTAAAATTATAAAGAACAAGAAACCATTTTTAAATCAAGCTCAAATTGAAGTACAGTTGTTAGAATTAATGAATTCACATGACCCAGACTGCAAATTTTATATAGGTAAGCAAAATTTTTCAAATTTCATGTATGCTGCAATTAGTGCAAAAACCTTGATGTAACTATTGGATGTATGAAACTTGGCTTTATGTAAATTTAGTTTTGGTGTAATTCTTGCTCCCAGGGTATACTTTTACCAGTTGTGTTAGCTTTTTCCCAGAGTGAAAAAGAAACTACCTGTTATTATCATTATTAATGATTGACAGAAGTGTGCCGGTAAATTTACTGCTTGGATGTTCTGGTGGAATCCCCTCAATTCGGTAATGGGAAAATGCATCGTTTCCATTCTTCTTGTACAAACAAGACCAAAGGTTATAAATATTTGAACACTCCTGATGGTGTTTCCCTATGCACTCAGTTGGTCGAGATACTTACATCTATTGTTTATTTGTCTAGCGAAGGCTTAATCTTTTATCCTTAATCCCGACTTGAACTTGAATTGCTTGTTTTTAGTTGTCGTCAAAGCCCCAGAATCGATTTTAGCACCAATATTAATTAGACGTTTAATTACCATTTACTTGCTTCCATCTGATTTTCTCCTATAAAATCAATGGAGATGCTTCACCTGTCGGCTGTATTTTCCTTGCCTTCCGCTGTGGTTGGTTGAATATGCAGCGTGGTGACCGAACTGAGTCGCTGTTCAAATGTGCAATTTTGCTTGGGCCTCAGTTTCGCACGTTTTATCACATGGCGGCTGCTGCTGCTGTAATATAGAATTTAATTGAAAGTAATAGTGACATTAACGCTGCGGCCATAGTGATGAAAGTGCGATTAAAGTAGTGTTAGTACTCCTGTACAGTTGACTAATAGGAATCTCCGTCAGTAAGACAATATCATGGCTATACTTTTGTGACCTACAAGTTGAAGGTGTTGTTTTGCATCTTTGTTGCTTTATGTTGGGAGTGACTTCGCTTTTTATCGGTTAAACCACGGTATCTACAAATTAAGATAGCCATAGACGTTTAATTGATAAGTTTTAGGACACGTGCTCTGAAATTTGATGTGCCTTCATGCATATAAATTTGGGAGTTAACTTACACGCTTTTTTTTTATAAGGAACCTAGCTAAAGGTCTATAAAAGTTCCTTATTTTCGAACCTCTTTTTGTCAAATTCTAGTACTAAAAGTTCCTTAATAGTTACTTAATTTTCACTGCACATAGAGTGCCACAAAATGGCACAGACACTAGGAAAGCATTGAAATTATGAATTTTACCTTTAATTATGGCTAGAACTCAACCTCAAAAGCACAAATGCGGCAGGAAATAAGTTTTATATATGCAAAAGTATAATTTCAATCAAGAAGTATCACGTCTATTCCATTGATATCATCCAATGTAATGTAATCTTCACTGACATCTAAGTACAGCACTCGGAATTTGAAAATGAAAAGTTCCTTAGGGATTTTTCCTTTAGTAGTATAAGTTCTTTAATTAAATATTTCGGCCTTCTACATGTAGGTTCCTTATAAAGTGGTTCCTTATAAAAAAAAGCGTGTGTATCTGATATTTTGTAGACCGATATTTACGAATTTTCTTCTCCTTTCTTTTACAGTTCGCTTAAAACATCAATTTATGTGGAAGAATCATCTATGCTTAGTTTTTGAGTTGCTGTCGTATAATCTTTACGACCTTTTGCGAAACACTAATTTCCGAGGAGTTTCACTAAATCTGACGAGGAAGTTCGCCCAGCAACTTTGCACTGCACTTTGCTTTTTGTCTACTCCTGAACTTCAAATTATCCATTGTGATTTAAAACCTGAGAATGTTTTGCTGTGTAACCCCAAACGAAGTGCCATCAAAATTGTCGATTTTGGGAGTTCCTGTCAACTTGGCCACACGGTAAGCTGCTAATGTTTATTTGTTTGATCTTTAACGCCATTTTGACATTCTTGAATGCCCCTTTTAGTTAAATTGCAGACGTTACCTATTATTCTTGAACTTTGAGCAGTGTCAGGCTATAGTACGCGTACGCAAGTTTTTCCTTTCTGAAGGCCTAGATATAGTTGGGTGTTAAATATAAGTATGCGCAATATATTTATCAGTAACACTGTTTGGCAGATTTCAGAATAGACTTACAAAGACTGGAAGATCTATCTAGAAAATAAGGATAAGTTGTAGAATGCTAGGTAAGGTGGGGGAGAATCAGGGGGCTTTAGGTCTGAAAAAGTCCTTCTGTCAGGGAAAGTCAAGGAGTTATTTAGTAAGAAAATGTCACTTAGGCTAGTTCGTAGAGATACTGGACAGTTTTGCATTCAAGATTTTACTAGGAGATCGTTTTGAGCCTATGTTGTTAAATTTTCGTGGTGGCAGAATTGCGGTATTATCTCTTATTACTCAGTAAGCCACTTGGGATAGCATCATATGAGCTTCTTTATTAGAATTTTGCGTTAGATGACAAGATCAATCAGATCAGCTTTCAATCAGAAAAAAACTATTCATAAATGTATAAAATGATCAGGTGAAAACTGATGATTAGCATTTAGAAGTATGTTAGGGGAAAGTAGGTACTTTTGAAGAGATGTCGGTGGAAGTAAAGTTCAGCATCCATTATGAGGCCCTGGCTTGGGCTTCTCCGTTTCCATTATTAATCATGGTTGCCACAGAACCTGGAAAACCTGGAAAAATGCCCATTTCATAGAGACGTCAGTCTAGAAGCCTGGAAAAGTCTGGGAAAACTGTTGAAAAAACATATGAGACTGCAGGCCTCCCAGACAGTATAAAAAAGAAAAGCATTAGATTGTAGGCATAGCATACCGTAAAAGCTCTATTAAGCACCGGGGGGGCTTAGTTATTTTTTGCAGTCCTAGAGGGGGCTTAATAGAGAGGGGGCTTATTATAAACGCGAGGCAAAAATTTATAAAACTGTTCTTATGCACTTCCATGGCAAGATTTGTAAAACTAAAACTTTGCTAGCAGCTGCGTAGGTTTGTTCACACTTAGTCAATTACAACATCCTAATCTTCATCAGAATTATTTGGGTCCATTGTTAGTTCTAGGGCACCTTATAAAGAAACTTCGTCTTCTGGGATTTTTTCAAAAGGATCAACATCCGTATCCTCAAGACTTGAAAGACGTGCTTCTTTCTTTGGCATCAGAGGCTAAAGAGGGGGGGTTTATAGAGAGGGGGGCTTATTCACAACTTTTGCTTGAGTAGGGGGCTTAATAGAGCTTTTACGGTAATTTATGTTAAATTGGTAGAAAATATAGTATTTGAGCATAAATTAGCATAAAATTTCATAGGCGTTGAGCTCAGGAAATATGTTTATCCATATTATATCCCTGAAGAGATACTGGCAGAATAGAACCATACTCGTGTAAACGGGGTCTGAAAATTGATGGTATTAACCCTCTACACAATAGCTCAGTGGTGCGCAATTTGAGATGAAGACGAGATCAGATTATCTTTACAGGGGATTCATTCCCTTGCCAGCGTGCAGAAAGGGAGAAGAAAAAAGAGCATTTCTTCAAAATAAGAAATCTGTTCACAAGGCTCGTATTTTATAGGCATTTGATTTACCTACAGGCACGTAAATACTGGGGGGTGTGGAGTGTTGTGTTTAGGTGTAAGACCCCCCCAATCTTTGTCCAGTCGGACAATTTCCATCGGAAAAGTGAAGCCAAGGATTTCAATTTTCAAACTGCCCTCAGCTTTTCAGACTGGTGCATTTCCCAGCTACACTCTTTTTTTATAAGCACAATTTGTAAGAACACGAGCCTCAAAATTAATGGGAAATTAAGAACATATTAAGAACAAGCTGAGGCTGAAGCACATTCGTAAAATGATTTGAAACTGATATGAACCTTGTTAAGCTCTACAATGTTTGCCAAAAGTCCTTGAATCACCCTGACCATCAGTGGTTAGAAAGCAGTAAGTGTACCAAAACTTTTAGCAAGGATTATGCATCTCTAGGAACGTATATCTTTTATCTTCTGCTAATGTTATTAAAAGTGGTACCTGTTTCATAAACGCCCAATGCTGTCTTGTATATTGTGTAATGTCTAAATTGCTTACACCCGAATAATTTGAGAACAATTCAGCCTCAAAAGTTTTCTTAAAAATTAAGAACGGCCAGCTTGAACCTCAATTTTGCTGGTTTTGGAGGGCGTTACCTCAAAAATTTGTCTGGGGACAAGCCCCCATGCCCCCAATTGTAAGCACCATAACTATGGACGATAATTTTGGTCATTGATCGCATCTTAGATCAATTGGCTAAGATTTGTGACATGCAAGAGTTTCTAACTCTGCATTTGAATTCTGCATAAACATAATCCTTTTCAGCTGTCTATGGGCGTGCCTGATAATAGTAAACTCTCATAGTGTATGTTAATAGTGAACAATAGTACATGCTCATCAAATTTTGGCCTTCATACAAATTGATAGTTGACCTTTTGTCAGTCAGAAATTTTGAGCTCTTCACCCCCCAAAATATCCTTCAATTTACACTGTTTACTTGTAACCACTCTTTTATGTTATTGATTCCTATTCTTTGTTTCTAGTTGCTGGTTGTTTTTCCTTTTTCTACGTGGTTGTTTGTTTGTCTCTGTCAACTCTGAACCGCTTTAGCTTCAAGCCTCTTACTATAAATGGCACAACATATTTTGATAAAATACCGTTTGGGTTCCATAGAATAGCTTGAAATTTAAGAAATATTATCACGAAATAGCATAAATTCCTTGAGACTGTAGCATAGAACGGGTATAGCCAACTAAAGTCACCCCAGTCTGTAGTGGCTGGCACCGCCCTTGTTGGTCGTGCTTTTCATTTTCTATGGCAACCATAATTAGGCTAGTCCGATGTCTCGCTATTTGGTGTCTTTTTTCTGGGAAGTGACTTTATTTTTGTGACCATGTTATCGTGGAGTAACAATTTAGCTTACTCTGGTGAGCAGTGTCCTTTGGTGTGATGGTTCAGCATAAAGGTGTATTTATATCAGATTTAGGCTTTCGAAGTCAGAGCGAAATGGAACGCACATCAAGCAGTTGTTAGAAATGTTGTTTTCTTCTATAGACATTGTGCCAAAACATCTAACAGGAATTGCGTTCAGCAAGTCACTAAATAGTACTATTATTTATGCAATTTTGACCAAATTGTGGGTATGTTATAAAGGTCATTTGAATTAGTAGTTTTGCCTTTATACTATGGAAAATTAAAGAAATCGATTTAGGAGACTATGATGATTTTTGTATTACAGATTGGCATTGATGATTGCGTGTAATTCATAATTGTCGATTTCCCTTGCATGGTACCTTTATTTACAAGTCATGTGATGATACCGCTGTTACAACCTTCGTTACTACTCCATATTGAATATGAATGCTCTTTGTTTTTCGATGTATAATCTACTCAGCAAATCGTGCGTCTTCGACATGTTTGAATCATGATTATAAGATCTTAGTATCTTTGCGATAAGGATAACAATTTGTATCCTCTATGTTTGTTATTATTCATGGAAGACCAAAGGAAGCTACTCAGCTGAATTGTCAACTTCTGCAAGCGTGATAGGTTGTTATTCAAACGGTGAATCTCGAACTATTACTTACAATAATCACAAATCCGTGTCTTCCTTTTATGATACCGTCCAGCAGCAAGATGAGTTCCCACCATTCTCCAAGATTATTCTTCAGCAACACCAGTGCTTACAACTTCAAATGTTGCCCAGGCCAGCACCTCTGTTTGTGTTTCCCGAGAAAGTAGGCAACAAACTTTTCACGCAGTGTTTAATTCAAGTTGTAGCACGCCTGGACGTGTTTCATTCATGCGTCTGTATTGCTGAGTTGTTTTGTCTTCTGGATTTCGTATCAATATTTTTACTAGCAAGTAGACATGGAATGTTTCAGTAGAAAGTAATTCCACGTTACTCCCATTTGCATCACCCGGATTTGTCCATGGAATATAAACTGGGCGTTGTTTAGGGCCAGTAGTAGTGATTATATATGCGTGAATCCAAGATTTCCTAACGACAAGGCCTGGTACCTGTTTACCGTTGATCATATTGTGACGTTTTCATCAATACTTGTTTTTGTTCTTGATGACTTTTCCACCTCTGATTTCAATTAGTTTGTTTGTTGAAATACAGGCCAGTTAATTAATTCCAGGATCTGTTGTTGGTTGCTATTAGGGGGGTGTAGCGAACAAAAATCTATGGCCTGTAAAAATAGTCTAATTTCCCATGGTAGAGACAAGCCCGTCGGAGTAATGTTTGTTGTAGCTTGTTTGTAGTATTCCACAGATTATTTTTCATTTCATTGTCATGTTGAAATTATTTATACACGGTAGCCCCATCAGTCATTAAGTGCAGTTTTTTATAAGGAACCTGGGTGAAGGCCTAGTCCTTAAAATCCCCCTTACTTTTACTTGCACATTTTGTGCACCGACAATAGTAAAAAGGCAAAAAAGATTGATATTCAGGCATATTGGTCTTGGTACAGAGTCGAAGCCCTATTAGAATGTTCGATATCCCTGCAAACATCAAGTAGTTGAAGTGCTGCAAATGGATTGCTAGTAGGTGCTTGCTGGAAAGAGAACAGTGTAAGGGCATCGTCACCACGCTCTTTGTTTCTCGGTGTCTTTATTTTCATTGATAATTGTGATTCCAGTCATTAAATGCAGGAGCCTTCTGCTTGGTTGTTTGCTGTAAACTTGAATTCATTAATAAGGTGGTGGGTTTCCTATCCTACACATGACCACATTTCTGTCCAATTATACTGACGACCCAGAACGAGGTAGCTCCTACTCGCGTTTTCTTGTGTTTATAAAACCTGGTTCAGAGATGATTTTGGTGATGAGAACTCAAAGACTTCAGTATTCCTCGTTAATCGTCAGCAATGGGGTAAAATATGTGTTGGAAGTGAGAAAGACTGCCAAGTTTTGCGCCTCGCCAAACCGACCAACAGCCAACAAACAGTTACACATTTTGTTATACGAAAGTTATAAGAAACCAATACCCGACTCGACTCAAAAAGTTAAGAAAGTTCGGTACTGGATTTTTGAAACTTAAAAAAGTTTATACGCATTTGAAATTCCAATTTTTACGCATGCGCATCGTCTCTTTTGCTTAGTTTGTATAGATTTTTTATGAAAATCTATATATTTCAATGTTATGTTTGTGTGGCGCCTCCCTAGGGATCCCTGTCTAACAGTGCAATAGAAGCATGTACTCTGCACTATACCAGATATGTACCTCTCCTAGAAGTAAAAATACCATTCGGTGGCTCTCGATGAGCAGATCAAGGTAGTGGCCCTATGTACCTCATAGATCAGCGTGTTTTTCAATTATTAACATGATGTCAATCAAATAAATGAAATTATAGCATTCTGAGATTTTTTATATGCTAACCCTAACCTTTATTCCTTATTGCGAGAAGACATAGTGGCGATCTTTGTTGGTGATTACCCTATATCCTCGAAAGGGCGCCTCCCTCGAAAGAGCGCCTCCCTCGAAAGAGCGCCTCCCTCGAAAGAGCGCCTCCCCTCGAATCAGCGCCTCCCCTAAAGTAAATATTTTAAAGTGAGCCCCCCTCGAAAGAGTGCCTCCCCTCGAATGAGCGCCCCCCCCTTTAGTAACGATTTGCCAACGACAACGAACAGAATGAAAACAAGACAAACCAATCCACTCAAATCAAACATGTGAAGACTGCTTGATATATTGCCTGAAAGAGGGCCATGCCGGTCTGGACATATTCAAGGAACAGTTATCAATTTTGAGTGAACCAGACTTGAATCCATTTGAAAGGCTGGTTTCAGAAGAGGATATTGCTGATGCTACACCAGAATCCAAGCTAATAGATATCGACGAAGAGGACGAAATTAATATTTTTCTTGTAGCCCTTTCCTTTATGTTGCTTTTTTAGCTTTTCATTTTTATATGGTTTTGGGGCTGATTCCCATTTCCTTGTATTTCCTATCTCTTCATATGTTGCGCTTATGTGTCTACCCACAACTATTTGGAAAGATTGTTTCTGTATGTCTACGAAATCAGATGTGCGCCCCCCCCCCCCCAAAGAAGCAGACTTCTAAATGAACGCCGTGGGCGCTCTTTCGAGGAAATACATTATTGAAAATCAATGCATTGTTACGAACGGAATTTCAGAGCAGTTTTTGAGTTGTTCATCGACACATATGAATCTCACCTAAATTTTTCTCTGTCAAGTCTATCAGTAAATTAGGGACTTTCTGCATCATAAGAAAGATCCATTCCCACTCTTTATTAGCGTTATTACTAATCTTGATTTAAGCTGCTGTCACGGACGGAACGGACAACAGCTCATTTTCGATTACTAGGCTATGACTTCTCGTAGAAATCTCTGTGAAGTTTTAAGGAAATACGACATATAACAAACTAACCTTTGAAGCTGAATAATACCTCTGCTTCATAAGTAATGGCTTTTGCAAAAGTTAATGAAGGACAATGAACAATTGAAATGCTCCTTGCTCTTACTTTCGACCGTGTCACGGAAAGAATGTCGCCGACAGAAGTTTTCTCATTGCATTCCTTAATAACTTTCAATAATGTACCTGTAAGGTCCCCTTGGCCCGAAGGCATCATTGAAAGTCATTTGCTATCACTTCAGAGTTTCCAGGAAATTCTACCACAACTACCAAAAATTTAATACGGAACCGTTCACATTATGTCATCATTTTTTGGTCATGTTAGATATCCCCTCCCCAATGTAATCAACCGTAATCGTTGTTTTGACTCCCCCCTTCTGCATAATATCATCATTTGCTTTACCCCCACCCCCACCCCACCCCAACTTAATTGTAATGGGGTACAGTGGTAATATTCAAAGTACGTCAGAATATCATGCTTATACTACATATGCCCTAGCATATAAACTAGCATTCTAGAACAACAACAGCCCGTGTTACTCTTTTAAACAAGCAACTAATAGGTTCCTATTAAAAAGCTTGAATTAACAAACATCATGCACGATCACGTTGTACAATAATTACAACTGCACACAGCGAGAAATGCATGAGGTTTAAAAGTGTGAAGAGATGAATTAAAAAAGGTCATTTGCTTATGCCATCATGGGTACGATTTCTTGGCTTACTCTTCGAAGCATTGACAGAGGGTTTCGTCCTAGCTACTCATCGAGAGCTGGCTAATACTGCCTCAGCAGGAAGATAGTCCTCATGTGCACTCGCAACCCCCCCCCCCCCCTCCAATTTTTTAGGTTTACACGACACATATCGAAGCTACTGCCGTGGGAATTTACACAGTCCTGCCCATAATCAATGAACAATGAAACTAGTTTGCATATCTTTATGTGTACCTGTTAGCGTGCACTGTTACCTAATAGGCAAGGTTCTCAAAAGCAATAGATCTGTTATATGACCTTAAGCTTTGTGGAGAGTGCGTCGGTTAAGTTTTTCTAAAAGAAAGAGCTATTTAGTAATGAAGAGTAGTTCTTGGTGCAGTGTGTATAAGCAGAGTGGTTGGTAACTGAAGTATCGAAAACATTCGCATGTTATGTAGTTAACTATTCAGACAAACTTGGGCCTAATTCGAAGCAGTCCGTGGCTGTGACCTCATTTTTCTTTTGGGCATGCATGCAAGTCAAATACGTTCTCATCTGCTTGGTTAGGCATTTCTACAGTATGATGTATCATTTCTACTTTATAACTTTATCACGCCTATCAATTTGAAGTGCTAGGCTTCAGGTCGAAGACAGACCAACATAATGCATCGGCTTAGAAATATCAAAGTGCAAATTCTCCCTACTTGGCCACATGCTGATCGAGCGGGTGTTTTGTCTGTGAGTTAAGTGCGTGGGGAGGCCTACTTTTCTTGACAAGTCTTCCATTTCTAATGTTATCCCTGACTAAAATCATAGAAAACGTGTTCTAGGTACCACAGTATTGCAGTATCCTCTAAGTTTATGATAAACTTATTGGTTTGATTGATTTGACATGCAGCTTTTTATCGTGTATCTTATCGTTGAGTAGGCCTGGCCTCATCATTTATGCAACGTTTTGTCTGACTTTTATGATAATTATGCTCGCTCATGTGAGTCACGTCTTTTGAAATCAAGACACGTGGTCGTGCCGGCCTTTCGTGTTGCCGAACGCGGTATTATTGCTCGGACGTAAATACTGCATTTTATAAACGTTTTAGGTTCCATTATATAGCATTTCATTAAGCGCGAGGGTAGAGGAATTGCATTTAAACAGCAATTTTATCTTGCCGCTTTATTTGGGAAATGCACTTGCTTATTATAAGGGAGGCCGATGCATGGGTAAATTGATTTTTGAGAGATTATAGAGAAAACATAGATTAGTAAAGAGGTTGATTATTTGTCCTATGCAAACTACTCAACATTCAAGGGGGTGAAATTGAGCTGTTTAATTGAATCCAACTAAAAGTAGTAGAAAGGTTTCTCATTAGTGGTATTACGGTTTGTTTCTAAGGGAGCAGTCATTATTTGCGCCCGGGTGGGGGCTGAAGGGAACATGGTGGAGTAACTGAAAAATAAGTTGTGTTAAGTGGGGAAGCAAAATTATATTTAACCACTGGGATGGTGTAGAAGTATATACCATATTTAAACATGAATTTTAAGTTCAGAATGTCAAATGTAGAGTTAATAAGAGATAATTGAGTTGCTGAGTATAAGTCTTTGAAGAAATGGAAGCAAAGAGAATAGGGAAGAATGCCTGGCATGGTGCAAAGTTATTGGTTGACATGAATGATAAGGTTCCAGCATTGAATGAACAAGTAAGAGCATATTTATTAGAATATAGAGAAGAGCTGATCTCCTTCAAAAGAGAGTATGTACTGCAATATCATGCAGTCTTGTTTAACTGTTAACCTTTGCCGGGGTAAAGAAAAGTTGACTTAAACAAATGATGGGTAAAAGTGTTTTGAGGCCACATAGTACTTTCCTTTCAGCCCCCACCTGGCCATAAATAATGACCGCTCCCTAAGGGCACACGTAACCAACTTTATTTAGCTCGCATGATACCCTCAATGGTGTAAACAGATATCCTTCCACTAAGTGGCCCTAATTTTGAGTCTGGAGTGATCAGAGATGCAACAAGAGTAATAGAGATGGTTGGAAAATTTCCTCATGAAAATAGAACGGGGCAGATAGAATAGGCGATTCTTGAAACTGTATGGACCTGAGAAGGTTTCTTTGAATCGTGTTTGTTCGACTTCGCCGGCCTCCTGGGGGTCCTCAGGTTCGAGCACTAAATGGTGGTGCAGTTTTAGCCAATTTGATGATCTTACATGGGCCTGAGAATTGTTTTGACATGACATAGACAAATTCTTTCTCATTTAGTTTTGCAACTTCGGACCGCTCTTGTAGTTGACCTTTTAGGACTATCCGACACCTTTCACTAAGACTGTGCTATATCTATTGTTTTTCCTTCATCTTTTATAAACCGTGCATCGGAACCTGGCGTCAGGCACTGTTTTGAATTAGTATTTATTGATATTTATTATCGCAAAGTCATTTACGAATGAATATAGTCATCAAAATTTTCATTTTTGCAGCTTTACCAGTATATACAGAGTCGGTTTTATCGATCACCTGAGGTTCTCCTTGGTCTCCCATATGATATGGCTATAGATATGTGGTCGCTTGGTTGCATACTTGTGGAGATGCACACTGGTGAACCATTGTTCAGTGGATCTAACGAGGTACAGTTCTGTTCAATGCGTAATGTATTTTGCTGTTCTCTTTGGTTTTTTTGCTTCATTATGCTCAACGGTTTTGCATACTGAACCCAAAACAATAGAGTATGTTAAAACTAGTGTATGCTCGTGGTGAGGGAGGATAGCTAATTCTCTTCCTCGCCGCCTTTTCTTCCTTCCTCCGCTGTTGTTAGCAACCATCCTTGAGTGAAAGGCCTGTTACTGGGTTTTTTCTTTTTTCCAGTTCAATTTGAACAGCCCATGCAGGCCTTAATTAATGCTATATATTTTACTCAACTACATATAATAAGTACACAACACTTCGGATGCACTTTCTACTGGAGGTGAATATTCTGTTTCAATGGCATTGGTGTTGAGAATGTTCTTTCTTTTTTGAAAGGCAATCCTTAGGCCGTTTGCTGGGTTTCTTAAGTTTTCAGTGTTTTTGGTATTCATTAATTTATTATAACTGATCTAGGTTATATTCAGCAAATACCTGTTATTAATATTTTATTGTCTAATTTCTTCACAAGCAGAACATATCAATAGCATGTCGGCATAGTCAGTGACCTTCCATGACCAAGTTTCCGTGAAACTAATTACTTCATGTTGTTAAAACACAAAGATTTTTGAAAGCTGTGTCGCACGCATTTCGTTTATTGACGTTCCAACATTGAAAATGTATGAAATACCCATTTGTTGCCTTACTGTTTATATCATTGCCATTGATTCAATCAACTTCCTCAGTTTTCACCCTACGATATCTGTTGTTATTTTTTTCAATTACTTCTCTTTTACTAAATCGAATGAATACACTGTTTCATCGATGGAAAACTTATTGTGACTGAACTTAAACTTTTTGTTCATGCTCTTTGCTTGTTCCACAATCGACTACAGCTTCCTTGTTTGTTCCATAACGCGTTCCGACAGCTGTTCAGCAATCCTGGTACCGCTCCCGTCCAACCTTTTCTGTTCTGCAAAGATCCCAATTTTTGTTTGATGCCGGCCAAGTTTTGCCACAATGGGGCGATTTTTCCCTTGACTTTTCTTGCCAATTCTGTGAGCTCTGTCTATTTCCATACTACAATCGATATCCAAATTCATGCCTTTGTTTATGACTTCAGCAATCTTGTTTTCACATTCTTCCCAAGTTTCTTTCCCATTCGACTCATCGTTACTAAATAACAGTAAGTTTTGACCCTTAGATTCACCTTCCAGGTAATCATCTTTTCGTCCAGATTATCGATGCATTCTGTTAACATTTCATTTTCCTGTTTCAGTAAATCCTGTGTTGCCCTCATATCCGATACCACAAAACATTATGTTGTCAAGCTTTTCGTTGATCTTATCCAGTGGATCCAATTTTTCATTTGTTGCAGAACTTGCCTCATTTCATCTCCCCCCCCTCCCCCCTAGCACCGTGATTTGCTGTTCTTTGTCTTTGCTAACTTATAGTCTTGTCTGCACTTGTTTAGGCCCAGGGCTCGCCTCGATGTCATCCACAAAGCAGAACGCTAGCAGCTAGGAAACATGCCAGTAGGAACTGCATATATGATCTTGTTTTGGCCAAATCGATCGTATAAATATTACTTGACTATCCTGATAAAAAAACACCAATCCTAGCTCTGTATGACTATAAATCTACACCCATTACAATCTTCTTCTTCATGCACTTGTGTCCGCTATTAATCCGTTTTACAGAATCCATGTAACAAGACTGCACCATTACCATCCTTATGTTCGCACTTCGAGCTAGTTTAGGTCATTCTTTCTGGGATCCTTTTGCTCTCTCAGCCTTACAATCAAGTGCAGCTGCCAGGCAAACTTATTATAAATGGATATACTATATCTATAGTCTAGAATCGCCTAGTAACATGATAGCTGTCGTTTTTTTTATTGTAGGTGGACCAGGTGAACAAAATTGTTGAAGTACTTGGAATCCCGCCCTCCTACATATTAGACAAAGCGCCTAAAACACGGAGGTACTTCGAAAAACTTTCAGATGGTAAATATTCGATTCGAAAGTACAAAGATAATCGCAAGGTTAGTTATTTTTCGCTTATTGAGAATTTTTATAAAACACTGTGATGCTCACTTTTAACAGGCTCGATCTGTTTCTCACTTGGAGAAAAAGTTGAATGTATGAAAAATAGTTTACATCAGTCATTTGTCACACACCACCGATGGCGTTATCAGTAAACTCTTTCTCTTGCGTTTTATTGGCTAATTTCTTGAAAACTGATTAATATCAACCCCGCGTGTAATCTGCAGCCGAACAATACTGTCTTGCGGCCATCGCATGGTCTTAGCAAGTTTATTACGTGTTAAAAACGTAATGAAAAAAACTGGAATAGTGAACAGTGCACGTGTAGAATATGCCAAGAATTAATCAGGACGTGGTATTTTAGTTGTTTTTGGATTGCTTGTATACGTAATGTTAGTCTTAATTTGTATCTTGTAATCTTATGCTAGAATACTAACGATAGACAATGAATATATGAAATATAGAAGAATTATGCTTTTAACATTGAACTTGCGTGAAGCTTACATCCAATGGTTGTATAACAGATGTAGTGCCATGAGAATAGTCGTTTTATTTATGATTATTATTTTTTGCTTTTGATTTTGGACTCGTCATTTCATGTAATTAACAGGTTTTGGTCTGAATTTGGGAGTAGACGAGCAACTCATATCTATATCTACAGCTTTGGGGGATATCTTGGTTTTGGAACTTGTTTCATTGATAAAACGTTCCTTAGCTATCTGATTTGTTTTTTGTTCAGTCTTGCTTTTCATAGGCCAATAATACACACTGTTGCATTCTGTACAAATGAATTACCTTTACGATTTTAATGTTGTTTTGAGACTTTCTTACTCTCGTAATGTACATTTTCTGCAGCAATATTCCCCACCTGGAACGAAGCAACTCCACAATATCTTGGGATGTGAAACCGGCGGACCACAAGGGCGTAGGAAAAATGAGGATGGACATACATTAGAAGATTATCTTAAGTTCAAAGATCTTGTTCTCCGAATGCTTGATTATGATCCAAAGACGCGGATTACCCCGTTTCAGGCTTTACAGCATACATTTTTCAAACGGACTACATCTGAAGGCACCAATACAGCCAATGCAACTTCTTCATCACAAGGAGCATCACAGTTCAGTACAAGTGGTCGTATTGTGACCTCATCCTCAAGTTCCCATAGCACTACCATGGTATCACGTCCGTCATCAGACCCTACAGCCGGTGCCGTGAGAAGTTCAGCTAGCATGGATTGTGACAGCCCGCGCCAGAAAAAAGTATCAACTACTATGAAACAAGATAGTAAGGTTACTCAAATGATAGCGAACGATTTTTCGACGAAAAGTACGAACTCTCAACAACAAAATGCTTTGAAAAGTACAAATAGAAAGGACTTTAGTTATCAGCTAAATGCCGATACCTTTCCCGATGTTGATGGGAGTATTGTGACTTACAGTGGTTTGCATAATCCTATTGGCTATTCCAATGAACCGTACAGTAATTACCCTTTATCTTGCGGTAATGCGGTTAACACTTATAGTAGTATTATCGATAGGTCTTCGATATCGTCGTATCTGAGTTCGCAACAAATGGATCCAAATATAGCCAAACTTGCAAGCCTAACTCAGCACGGTATTATGAATGCTGATCGAGCTGATGAATCGAGAGTTATTAGCGTGTGCGTGCCAGATGAGCCTCGTATTGGCCACTGAAATGCGGTGTTATTTGGTTTTGTCGTTTCGCACTCTGGACGAGGCCCTGGAATCGTGCTTTGAGATCCTGCTTCATTTTATTGTGAGTTATTGTGGTATATATGTGAGCCACCACCGCAAGCAGAATTACAAGAATGAAAGTAAGTAGCAACTCTGTTGTGCTTTCCAAAGCTAATTTTGGTTGGGGGCAGGCATGGTCAGATTGAACGCCGGGGGCCGGACATAAACGACACTTGAGAGTTGTTTTAAAATTATCCAGAATGAACAAGATTTCTGTGTGAATTACATATTGAGGACCTAAAGCTTTTCTTATTTGAATAATGTTTAATTCGAAGTCACACTCAGGTCTCTAATTATTAATATCATGCCTTAGTTTTCTTCATTTCCTGGTTGTATAATGATAGTCTTGTATGTTCGAGTGCTAGCAGCTTCTGGTAAATAAACACTGAACTCAAATCTTTTGTTGGGTGAACTCCTTAGAATCAGCCGAAATTTTTAGTAGAAATGGTTGTATTTTCCTTCCTGTTCGAAGAGGAGCTCTTTCTGAGAAGAATTAAGTGGTAGATTTTCAGGTTGTATGGTTAATCAGTTGATTGACAACCTGCAAGGCCATGTTCAGGTTAAATCTTACAATATAGTCAGTCTGACTTTTACCAGTTCGAAATATATTATACCATTAAGGCTCTATTTTGCCCCCTCTCTTTAAGCTCCCTTATATCATGCGTTTTTGCAATATGCCCACTTCACTTTTTAGCCCCTCCCTAATTTCGTATAGTAAAATTTATGTGAAGTAAAATGCAGATATTTAGCCATAAATAGTCACGCTCCTTTACTTCTACCATTTCTGATTTCATGTTTAGAGTTGACAGTTCTTATCTAGCTCTAACTCAGATCACCGCGGTTATGGTACTGGTGTTGAAGAGCATCAGAAGACTTCTTTTATGAAGCCCAAAATAGCTTAATTGACTTTTGATTAGATTTACCTTTCTGTTAAGTTCCCTTAGTCCTCCTGTAGAAGATTGAAAATATATACCCCGAGGGCTTATTAAAGCTTTTTACTGTACAGCAAATTCAGAGCCCCTGAACATCATTTATACCTACCAGAAGCGAAATCCCTATCTTTCCTTTACTGCCTTTTGAGTTCACGTGTATCTTTAGCTTTCTATTACCGTAAATCCTCGAATTAGTCCCCTGAGGCTTATTTATGTTTGATACTTTTTGGAGGGGGCTTATTCGTAGGGAGGGTTTTTTCGAAGGAAGCTAGTAGAATTGTTCGACATGCTGCATAAAAAACTCCATTGTCCAAACTCCTTGTTTCCATAACATGTGTCTGTATGTCAAGGTCTTCGTCATTCTCTGTGGTGGGGCTTATTCGAGGGGGCGTAGTGACGTTTTGGAGTCCTGGCATGGGGGTTGCATAGGTTAAGATAATGCCTGTTGAATATCTGGCACCACATCAAGTGGTACCCTTTCGTTTACTGGAGAGCTTTGCTTTTCCAGAACAGTCATGCTTTTTGAACGATGTATTATTTCTTTAGACATATTTGCTAAATCACATCCACAATTAAATGTTCAATTGTCTTAAGTTATTTTCTTGTTTATTTCCATGTCGATGCAGCACAGTAATTTTTGTATAATTTGTGTAGGACAACACCAATGATCTATCATCTGGGTAATAGTTCTTTGCACAAGAAAAATTAAAACAGAACTGAGCCTTAGGCCTTAAACATAGAGTTTTAAAAGTGAATGTATCATAGTTGTTCTGCTCTGTATTATGTTAGTGTTTTCCAAGTTACCAGATTATCAGGCATTCTTAGGACTTAAAATTTACCCAAAAATAATCTCACAAAGTTGTAAAAGATTTATGTTTTCTTCGCTCTGAAATTCTACTTATACCTATGTCTTTTTGGAGACGGCTTGTTTACTACCCTGATCACTAGAGACTCTATGTTCTAGTAATTTGTTATCAATTTGTTATCACTTAATGAAAACGTTCTTTCTTGGTATATATATATATATATATATATATATATATATATATATATATATATATATATATATATATATATATATATATATATATATATATATATATATATATAGGTATGTATGTATGTATGCGTTATGGCAAGCCTATTGTTTTCCTTTCACATTGGTCATCTGTGACGTAGGTCGACTTTGTCAACAGTCGCAAACTACTATACGAGCGAGCGTGCCAACATATTTCGAGCTGCGATTATAATTTTTCCAAATTATATAACTTATTATTTCCTTCCTATACTAATTTTGGTATTGCCTGTAGAACAGTATTTTAAGACTTGAGAAACGACTTCAATGTAGATTCTGCTTTTATGGACATAGATTTTAATTGCTTTATTTTATAGGAATGTTTGATGTTTAAGAAATTGGATTTAACGGAAATGCAATCTCTATCTTGGCTTTAAACTTCTGTATTACATTTGGACAAGATTTTTTATTTATCACTAGGTTAGATAACTGGTATGTTTTTGCATTCACTAAATCAATCTCTCATCATCATCTGGTTGCAGATCTGTCTAATTTCGATCGATATTTTCATTGGAATTGCTCCTTGGGAATCTGGAATATTATTCATGATCCATTGAGACATGTTCAAACCACCAGAAGCTCTACCCAATCACACCCTTTCCAAGTTATGCTACTCGCCGCAAGTACCAAATAAACGGGGGGTCCTAATAAACAGGGGTCGGAAAAAATTCTGAATTTTAATAAACGGGGGGTCAGAATAAACTTGGGGGTTGGAAATTGAAAAAGAGCTTAAAATGACTATAAAGCGTGAGAAAAAACAAAGTCAGGTTAGCTTTTTCGCAGACTGCCATTGCAGCGGCAATTTTTCGCGACATTTCTTAGAAGTAATATGCCGGAAAATATAATCACAAAATTCGATTTAACCAAAGTTAATTATGTTTTGATATCAGTTGACACATGCTTCGATACCTATCAATTCACTTGTTTTTATATCAATTGACACCTGTTTTAACCGAAACATTCGAATGCTTGAGCGTGAATGGTACTAACAAAGAAAGGAAATAAAATTAGGAGCTTGTAAACAATTTAATTTTCTCTAAAATTAATAAACGGGGAGTCCTAATAAGGTCCGGGGGGTAGAAAAAATCGAAAAATTAATAAGCGGGGGGAATGTTTATTTGGCACCTGAGAGTACTTAATCATTCCAAAACACTTCTCAACTACGTACATAACATCTTGTCTTCCTCTTCCCTCCCAAAGTCCTACTAATTGTTTTGTTTCAATCCTAACATCAACAAACTTGATCTCATCTCTCTATCTAATTAGCCTTTCTTTCTTTGTCGGGACTTTGTTGTAAGCCTAAGGCATTTACATACATACATAAATTATATACATTTCAGTTATTTATAGACAGTTGGCCATTCAGCGTAGCTGATTTCAAGGGGCCATCTATTTACAGAACAAACAAAACGCTAGAAATTTACAAGAAGAGGAGAAAAAATTACATATCTTAAAAGTTTAAATACAACGTTAAAAAATTCCTTGAAAAAGCTCCCTGGCCTAAGGTGTGTTAAAAGTCTAATTACAAATAAGATTTGAATGATGCCAGGGATGGTGCACGCTTAGCATCGGCTGGGAGACTATTCCATGATTTTACTCCTCTGAATGAATATCCTTTTTGCCCACCATTAGTTTTTTCAATGGCAACTCAAATTATTTTCCGCATTTCTTTGGGGTCTACACAAATGCTGAGAGTTTCGAATAAGAAGTTTTCTAAGGTAATTTGGATCAAGGTCATTGAGAGATCTAAAGGTTACAAGTTTTGTCTCATGTTCACAAAGTTCCCTTGCAGATCTTAAACCAAGGTCTGTTAACAATGGACTAGCAGGGGCGTCAAGCGGACTGTTAGTTATTATTCTAACTGCTCTATTCTGTAGCTTGTGGAGTCTATTCATGTGAGTTGTGCTACAACACCCCAATACAGATGAGAAATATCGAAAATGTGGTTCTATTATGTTCATATACAAGTTCTTCAAGATATATTGCGGTAGAAAGTGTTTTGCATGATTCAGTACTCTTATGGCACGGGAAACCTTCCTCGATATTATACCCACGTGCTTTTTCCAAGCGATATGCCTATCAATCTGAAGACCAAGATAATTTGTTTCACTTACATTTTGGATATTTTGGATATTTCCCTGACTTAACATTCTAAAAAATCAGTGTTTCAAATTTTGCTGTGTATAATCTTTTTGATTGGGGAGTGTGGCCTCCTTCTCAGTCACCACAGGCTTCTTCACAAGTGCGGCCAACAATCCAGGTTTCATTGGCTCGCAGCAAGTTACAACTATATGATTAAGTGTTATTAGTATTATTATTATTCTTATTATTATTGAATTAGTATAATTATTATTTTTATATTCGCAACTAATTTCAGATCTAAGAAGTCAGTATAAATTTGCCGCTTTTGTATATCTCTCCTTGAGTTCTCTTGGGGTTTACGAAAACCCTTGTCTTCCGTTTCTTGAAATATGTGACTCCCTCTCTATTGATAACCACCACAAACGCTTTCTCATTTCTAAGTTATCTAAAATTTCAATCCGTACAACCTACTACACCTGCTGCAGAAATAAACCATGGAACAACCCTGATCTGTTTTACTTTAGTATTCCTTTTTTTGTTTTTTTTGTATACAACACTTGTTATTTACGATTTTGTCCTGTATTATAGCCCAGGCTAGCCAATTACAAATTACCTTGTAATAGTGAGATTTGTAATTGTAGTTTAATTGAATGAAATATGACTGTTTCCATTATTATTATTATTACTATTGTTGCGCTGTACACACATTTCTTCCAATTAAGTCTGCTCAGTGCAGCTTTACAAATATCATCTACCCTTTTCCCACACCATTCCTGTATGTCATCTACCCTTTTCCCACACCATTCCTGTATGTCATCTAGCCATTCTCGTTTTGGTCTTCCTCCTTTATTGGTACCTTCCATCATCCCGAGCATTGTGCTCTTCACCGGCCTGGTATCTATCATCCCACAGACGTGCCCAAACAATCCTCACTTTCTCCTTATGACCTGCTGTACCACATTATTTCCAGCTTTCAATTGTTTCCAACTTCCTTGCTGGCCACTTTTTGGTACGATTTTGCATTCAATAGTCTGTGGTAGCATCTCATTTCAAAAGCAAGAAGCCTTCTCGTATCACTTTTCTTTAATGTCCAGGTTTCAAAGAAGGACACTGAAATTGTTGGAGAATTGTGACGTCACGCTCTAAAGATTTTGAACATTACAGAGTTGGCAATCTCTCTGAAAAAATTTATTCTTATTTTCTTCATAGTTATTTGTGAAATTCCTCTTAACTATTTATCAAATGGAGCAACTATATTTTCATGGTTCGGCGCAATTTTTATAATTTCAAGGTGAATGTTCTTCGGAGGTATGATTTTAGTATCTCGTTACGCTAGCAAGAACCGTTTTTAACTTGTATTCTTAGTTTTAAGCAAGTAAAGATGGATTTTAGTTAATCCGAGTCATGTATTCAAATTCAAAAAGTATTGATCATACTTTTTCAACTTCTATCAAATACTATCAAACTATGCTTGATTTTGTGGATGATGTTGACATTGAAGGGTAGGAAGTGCCTCCGGGACGAAATTTCATTGATGGTACTTCAATAATTGCGGCAGATGATCGAATGTCCTTATGGGAGAACATCGAGGACTTAATTGCCAGACTGAATTGACTTAGATTTCGCTTTGTTCCTGTTTGTGTTTGTTATTTAAAATTATGTTCTACATAGTATGTCTTGGTTCGAGTTGTTCGAAGGCTTCTGAAGAACCCAATCTTCCGGGCATTTCAGTGCTTGTCTCTATTCATTCGAATTTATTTTAGGCTGGTGGAAAAACAGAAATTTCCAACATTATCTCATACTTTATACTTTGATCAGCCGAAATAACTCTTCAACTGGGCCCATTTATGGCTTCTAAAGTATTCCGGTTGGCACAGAAGAATCTGAAAGTGTGATCCCCTTTCAACGTAAAACTTTAAATTTTGTGACGTCACACGGGGTGGGGGTCAATTTATTCTTGTTTTGTGACAGTACGTGACAATAGGGGTGGGAGGGGGGGTCAAAATCTGTGAAAATTTGTGTGACGTATCTTTTGAATGGCCCCTAATATTTTCACTTTAGTCCCTATACTGATGCCATTACGTTTCCATAATACGTTAAACCCTGCCAATATACCTTGAGCTTTTCCAATTCGTCTGTTTACTTAAAATGATTGTTCCATGTTACGAGAGTGCCCAAATACAAAAACTGGTCAATCTTTTTAATGACATGGGTATTGAGCCTTATCTGTCTTTCGTTCATTTACAATAAGAATAGCTGTTTGCCATCGTCTTCCGAGTTGCTTGCTTCAGGCCCCCGAAGACAGCTGAACTGGAATGGGGGGTACAGATATTGAAGTAAAGTTAGACTCCTCGGGGGGGAGGGAGCGTTGCATGTTATACATAAGTATGTGCCAAAATAATGGCTTTTCATAGGCTTTCTGTGGGAAAATGGGAGTCTGGGGTCTTGCCCCCATAAAAATTTTTCTAAGTAACGCCCTCCAGAACGTCGGAAAACGCCCTTTTGCAGAATAGAATATATCATTGATCTTTATGCTAAGATGGAGAAACTGGCTCATTTGCACTCTTTATTTTTATAAGGACCAGTGAAATTGAGGTTCAGGCTGGCTGTTCTTAGTTTCTTCTAAATTTTTGAGACAATTTAGATATTAGACAATATGCAAGAAAAAAAATTAGATGCCTATGAAACAGGGTATTACTTTTACGAGGGAATGACATTTCATGTTAATATATTATTGGACAGTGTATGCATCTTTGTGCAAAAATACATTTTACGATAGTACTTCAGCTTCAACTTGTTCTTAATTTGTTCTTAATTTCCCAACAATTTTGAGGCTGGTGGTTTTATGAAATTGTTCTTATAAAAAAGGAGTGAACCTAGTTTCATCGAAATTTGCAGATTTAAGTGACAATGGAAATGGCTAAACCGTTTTTTCTCTTTGGTACTATGTGCATATACACCAATGATAGAAGCAAAACTACCTCTTACCAACACATTGAAAAAAGACATTTCTTACCCTCTGATATCTAGCATGGGCTACATGGAATGCACTCAAAAGGAACAATGCCCTATTTCCTAAAAGGGTTGTCATCTACACAAGCAGAAAGTCTTAGACACTCTTACACACTCGTGTCGTCACTGAAAAAAAGGTTAGCAGTTTGACGTACAACAAAATCAAGATATCTGCATGTCATATATCTGTGTTATGGTGCTTCTGGGTTCAAGATTGGGTAGAACTCAACTGAAAAATGATTAAAAAGTACAGTGTAGTATACTTCTATATACAACCTCTGTGAAGTATTGGGGGCAAAGCCCCCTGCCCCCCCCCCCCAGTGTCTACGAGCCTGCGCTTGAACATCAATATCATCGCCAAGCCTCAAGTTATTGATACAATGTCCATATGCCGATCTTCCTTTCTCACAATCTTGTAGCTGCTCTATAGCGTTTCCTCGATTGCCCGGCCGCCACTGGACACAACATATCTAGAAAGGGGTCGGATGCCGGTTAAGGAAAATTACACTTTTGGGCATCATGCACAAGAAAGATAGCTAAGATAATTGGAAAGTGTCCTTATTACACACAAGTAGAAATGTGATTGTTATACTCCTTAAACATATATAGTAAGGTATAGAAAGAAACAGCTCAATAAAGGCACGTCCTATTCCTTGTAGCTTGTTGAACACTCCCTTTTTCGAGGTTTTGGTGATTTTTCGTGGACTTAGAATTCCCCACTTCGCATTTCGCCTTTTCAAACATTTTAAATCATTTTAACTTTTGCAGATATCCTTAACAGTCGACCTACCGCTGTTGAATTTATTCATTATTTCTGCCCGGGACACTTATCGCGGACCATTTCACAAACTTTCAACTTATCGTCCGCGGTCAAAACTACTATTCTTCGCTTGGCATGCGAAGAAGACGAAAAAATCATTTAATGAGCTCGAACCTTGTAAGAATGCACTCTTTGTTTTTATAAGAGCCAAAATTGAAGTTCAGCCTAGCTGTTCTTAATTTTTCCAAAATTTTGAGGCTGAATTGTTCGTAAATTTTTCTTAAAATGTTCGGGTGTAAGCAGCGTAGACATTAGACAATATACAAGAGAACATTTGATGCTCATGAAACAGGTATTATTTTCAATAACATTAGCAGAAGACAAAAGATATATATTCTTACAGATGTATAATCCTTGCTTATAGCCTTGGTACACTTACGACTTGTTTACATACGGATGAGTTGGGTGCTTCGAGGGCTTTTAGCAAACATTATAGAGCTTAAAAAGTTTTATATCAATGTCAAATCATTTTACGACAGTGCATCAGCCTCAGCTTGTTCTCAATTTGTTCTTAATTTTCCATAAATTTTTTGAGACTCGTGTTCTTATAGAAAAAGAGTGTAAATCAATAAGTATGCTGCATTTCACAAACTAGTTGATTTTAATAGTACATAACAAGATATTATTATCATAAACGGACGACAACACTTCAATTAAAATATAGTTTAGTACCAGGGCCACGGCCGGATAATCGAGGGACGGTTACTCGAGGAAGTATTCTAATACTCTTTCAAGATATGTAATAAGCAAACTATGTGAAATGGGGTCCCCTTGGTTTTGTTCCCATTTCTTGATTGATCCAATCTCCTATATCCTTACCAAGTCGTACAACTGCTTTAGAGTTCTCATATACGTGTGACAATATATCAATTATTTACTCTTCAACTCCGTATGATCTTAGTACTGCCCAGCATACATCATGGCTTACAGTGTCAGATGTCTTTCTAAAGCAAATGAAGCAATTGTAGACAAATCTATGCTGTTTTCTTAAGGTCTTTTCAGCTATCAATCTTAGCATTAATATTTGTTGTGCTCCTATCTTTTCTGAAGCCTGCCTGCTCCTCTGCCAAGAATAGTTCAACTCTTGCTTGCAGCCTTTTTAATACAATCAACAAAAACACATTAGGCAGATGATTCATCGATGATAAAATTCTGTAGTCGGTGCGCTCACTTTAATCTCCTTTCTTGTGTATCTCAACAATTATAGATTTTGTCTATTCTTCTGGAATTACTTCCGCTTGCCATGCCAAATTATACATCTCGTGCAGTTCCGCTTGGAGTATTTCTTCCCCTGCTATAAGTATTTCAGCAATAGTTTGGCCTGTTTTAGGACTTTTTCCTAACTTCATTTTTCTCAGTTCTTCCTCTACTTCACTGAATAGCAATCTGTCATTAAAGATATTGATAGGTGGTGGTACGTTGATCAGCTCTTTTGCCCTTTCCTTATAATCACTTGCACTAACAAAAAGTTCTTTGCAATACTCTGTCTTCGCTGTAATATTTCCTGTGTCGTGGTTAACAATCTTCCGACCTTCGCTTTTATAACCTTTTGCTTCGGTTGCCAGCTCCTATAAAGTTCTTTAATAACCTTGTATACATCTTATGAATATTGTTATAAAAATTGCTTCTTTCCATTTCGTGGCACTTTTTCTTCGATCAAATCTCCTTATCTAGCCGCAGTACGTGCATCATTGCATAATTTTCTGTATTGGTTCATTTTTCAGGTGATTGCATTCTGATGTTTTTCATATGTTGATTTTTATCAGCAAGTTCTAAAGTTTTCTGCGTAATCCATCGTTTATTAGGTAGTCTTATTTTAGGAATATTCTCTTTAATTGCTTGAGAGATTGCATTATGCAATTCACTTGTTCTTTTTCTAGATCTTGAATTCTGCTTGCACCCAATGTTTCCTTCTCTGAATCTAACACGTTCTTTAATGTAGCACAAAATGCATTTTTAACTTCTAGATCTTTCAACAGTTCAGCATTTTATTTTAGGTTTGGTCATAGTTTTACTTGTACACTTAAGTCTAATCTGAATTTTGCACATAGCCAGGCTATGATCAGAGCTAATGTCTGCTTCCTGAAATGTTCTGTAATTTCTTACAGCAGATTTCTATCGCTTGTCAATCAATATTATATCAATCATACTCTTATGAATGCCATCTGGTGAAAGCCATGTCCACTTTTTACTCTTTCGTTTCGCTTCCCATATTCATATCTGCCAATGCACTTTTCAAGACCTTCGTCACACACACCAATTTTTGCATTCCAGCCTCCCAATACAATACAGATGTCTTTTTTTGGAAGATCCGTCAGTGTTCTTTCGATCAGAATGTAAAATCCTTCCGTATCTTCATCTGAACTATCAGATGTTGCTGCATAAACTTTAATGACTGCTATATTAAATGGTTGGCCGCTAAATCTTGCAACAATAATTCTAGGGCAGACAGGTTTATACCCAAGAAGACAATCTCTTGCCTTTATATTGAGTAGGAAACCAACTCATCTTTCATAATCCTTATCTTCACCCGACTAAATAACTTCCCCTCTACCAATTACAAATGTTCCAGTCCAACGCAACGTTCTAGCCGGCATGGAATTCTATCAATTTCAATCGTTCTTTTACAGGCAAGGTATCTGCACCCCATGCCCAGCCCTCATCCTTCCCTCGTAAAGCCCCGGACTTGGGACCGGTCTAGCAGAGTTATGATTAGGGCCTTTTTATCGGGCAAAGCTGCTGAGGTTATGCCGCAGTAAGGATTTAACTTTGGTTTTGGATTCATACGCCGTAGTTAAGCAGCAGTTATGCCGAATGAAATTGACACTTAGAAATTTTTCATGGCTTTAATTGACTTCGATGCGGCATACCTTCAATAGTCTTCCTCTGATGGGAAGCAAAAAAAATTACTGAACCACATGGGCTCAATATACATTTGTAAGCAAACATTTGCTCTCTTAAATCTGAAAAAAGCAGACTGATAGCCAAAATGATGGATAACCAGTTCTGAGAAGTCCTTTGAGTCTCAGCCACAACAGTTTTTCCTGAACTGTCAGCCACCCTTTAGCTCAAAGCACAGCATGATTGCTTCCATGGGGGGGGGGGGGTTCTTTGTTACCTAGTGTCAGTGTGCTCAAGTGTAATCAATGTTCGCTAGTTTTTCTGCGTTTGCCCCTCACTTAGAAAACTTTATGTATACTAGACTTCCCCCGTCTACAATCAACCAAGACAACACAACAGAATGTGAGCAGCCACGCAATTCCAGGAAATATGACCAGTGCCCCCTTGACGGAAAATGCCAAACCGTAGACCTGATCTACCAAGCCGATGTTGAGAGCAACGCCACCCATGAGCACAAACTATACATAGGTATGACAGAAAAAAGATTCAAGCAACGTTTTTCCAACCACACCCAATCTATCAAGAACGAAAAATTTGAGCACGGCACTGAACTATCAAAATACATATTGCAATTAAAGAGGAAGAATGTGGACTTCAATAAAAATGGTCGGTGATAAAGTCAGCACAGGCATACTCCAACAAAACAAAGCAGTGTCAACATTGCCTAGAAGAAAAACTTGCAATCTCGAATGCAGATAAAAAGACCATCTTAGACAAACGAACAGAGCTTGTCTTTGAATGTCGTCATGAGAATTAATTATACCTAATTAAACACCCATCTACAATAGTTAATTAGGCCCATTATTCCCCACTCCCCAGACGGTCATATATGAATCACGCCAGCAAGTAAAAATACAGACTATAGAGTAATTTTTAGCTGCCAGGAGATCGCATCAAGGGTGAAACTTAAAGTTGCAACATATACCGTCGTGTTCCGACTATTCAGCTAAATACAGCTCTGTCCACGGCATCGAGCACTATTTCCAACAGAGTGATTAGTCTTAATTTTCTATATATATATATATATATATATATATATATATATATATATATATATATATATATATATATATATATATATATATATATATATATATATATATATATATATATATATATATATATATATATATATGTATATATATATATATGTATATATATATGTATGTATATATATATATGCGTGTGTGTTTATTTAGCATACCTGATAGCCAGTTGTACGTTACCTACCTTAGTGAGAGGAGGTATGATTGTATTTAGCTGATTCATTATAAGACTTGAAGTTTGAAAAAATCTTATAAGCTGAGAAATGGTTCTGCTATATGTCAGTTTGCAGTACAGGTCTTTCCGTTAACGTCTTCATAGAAGCGCATTTATTGACTGGTACCATCAAATGATAGCGACTAGTGCACAATCAGGTGCTTAATCTTCATAGATGCATCGATGAGCCTGCATTAAACCATTATTGCTCAAACGGGAAATGTCTCTTGGCTCACATATTAATCATACATGTAGAGAATGAACTAAACGTGTCATGTGATAACTTTCTATCGTTGTCCGTCACTGCGAATAAATAAATAATCTCTACTTTCTAAATAATCAAGATTTACGCGTTTTACGAGGTATCATGAATGTCGACATAACGGATTGACAAAGCCTTGATTTCAACCTTTAAAAGTTTATCGCTTTTATGTTCTCAGCGGAGCAAATAAACCACTGAATTGTTGGCATGTATGAGACAAGTGTCAAAATGAATTGCGTTACCTGGTTATGTTTCACTTGTCTTCGCAAGTTCCATCTCAACATCGTTGGTTCAGCAATACACTGTACGCACTTGTTTACTGACTCTCTTGCCATGTGATCACCCCCAAGGGTAATCTCCCTTACGGATTCGTACACAAACAGCACTTTCAAGATAATTTTATTCAACGACTTCTAAGTCACCAGGGAAATATCACACGACTAATTATCGGTAGGTATTCAATGGTTCTCTTTCTTTAGTAGTTTGTTTCATTTGGATCTCACTAATATCTTCTTTACACTGCCCAATACTTTATACTTTCAATATGTCTGTTTTGATTGCGGACAAAGTTGGAAGACTTGTTATTTGAACTAGAATGTTTTCCACCTGTCAAAGAGGGTAGCAAAAGGCGTTTCGCAGCGGACCATGGGACTGCCAGGGATTTTTCTGGTCCTTTCATTCGCCCCTGCTCCATTCAACTACCCCAAGAAGTTTTCGGATGTTGATCGGTGGTCTTAGCAGTAAGATGGTGCAAGTTCTTTTGATGCAAGACTCGTATGTTTTGTTATCAAAACTGAAGTTGATTATCTACAAAAATAGATTTGAAAACGGAGCAGTGTGAACGGGTTAAAGATATCTACAAAAACAGATTTGAAAACGGAGCAGTGTAAACGTATCAATACTTATAACTAAATAGAACACTCCGCGTGAATGCAACCACATATTATCTTTTCGAAAATACAAAACGAAAAAACTTGTGCCTGACATATAATTGACATGGGCCTCTAACGCTTCAACTTATTAAAATTAACAAGCGGGGGGTCTTAATAACGTCTGGGGAGTAGGAAAAACCTGAAAAATCAATAGACGCCCACCCCCTTTTATTAAGCACCCGAGAGTAAATGAAAGGGCGATCTTGCTTGCTCAATGATCCGAAAAGTATCCTCTGTATACATTTTGGCGCATTCTGGATTTGTAAAAAGATGTTGTCCTACGGGACCGTTCATTTCATTTCATTTCAAATCAACATTTAAAGTTGGTATTTACGGTAGTGTCAAGATGACACTAATTCAAACCAACTATTTACAAATATAATATATACGAAGTAGAAAAAAATATATTCAAAATCAGCGACATATTCTACAGGTGCATCTATCTGCTGTCCAGTCTTTGATCCTCTTTTTAAAACGCGACAGTGTGGTACTTGTTTGATACTGCCATCAAGAGTGTTACATAGGAAACTACCTCGAAAAGACAGTGAATTGAGTAAGCCAAGTGTCTTAATTGTTGGCAGCTTACACAATTCCCATATTATGGCAATTCCCAGTTCAGTCCTCAACTCAGATTACTGTGCGGCTTATGTGCTTATGTTCATTGGCACACAAGTTGCACATACATTACCATTTCGTGTTTGTCATCTTTTCAAACTAAAACGTTCTGGGTAGTCTTTCCAAAGCTGCTGTCCACTTTGATAGGGGGGGGGGGGAGGAGAGCCAACTACTTCAGACTGGGTGGAGTTTAGCGAGCCACGCCCTGTTGGGACTTCGCCCTCTAAAACAGTGCACAACAAAATATACAGCAAAACGATAACAAACAACAAGCATATGATATGACATAACAGGGAATCATGTCCTACTAGAATTCTCCCACTCTCTCAAACTTTTATCCTCGATTTCTGACGGATTACAGAATTAATCCTGAAGAAAACTGGGAGAAACACCCCCAGTCCCCCTGTGGCGCCGACACATTGGTTTTGGTGCTGATAGCACCATCACATAATCGCACATATCTCGTAACAGCACTTTGTCTTCATGTATCAAATTGAAGTTACAATTTTCCACTTATCTAACTCCCTTTAGGGGCAGAAACATTCGCGGGCAGCAAGTTTCACGAGAAGAAAAAATCGCGAAATTGAGGGCATAAACTTTCGCGGTTTCTGCTGCAAATTTCGCGATAAAAACTTTCGAGATCGAGAAAGTGCATTTTCACGTGAAAAAACTTTCGCGATTGCAGAAAAGCGAGGGGAAAACACAATGTTCTAGTATTCACTTTCAGTACTTCCAACATATCAAATAAAATGTTACTTGTCACTTTCCCTTTCAACATCTTCCCACTCTGAATCGCCGTCGTTTTCGTAGTCATTTGCAAGGCCACTCATAGCAACAAACTCTTCCGCTGTAACATACAGAGGCCAGGAGCGTTACCTCATCGGATAGGTCCACGTCGTCATTTAGCATTGTAGCAATATCACCGAAGGGGTCGATCGGCAACTCCTCCAGGCTAAGCTTTAATGCATCAAAAATTCCTGCGGCCCTTCACCCACTTTTAATAATTTCCTTTCCTTTATCCGTGGTCATGTGATTAAAAAGAGCTTTGTGAGTTGAAGGGTAACTTGCACATCTTCTATGTTCACACCATCATCCAGTTGTTGCTTCACATGAGAGGAATAACACCCATGAAATCTACTTTTCAGGTATCGCTTTGAATATAAGAAAGCGTATGTTGGGTTTCACGACTAACAGATACAGGGCCTTTAAATAACAAGTGTTTCGTCCCAGTATTAACATAATAATATACTAATAATTTCTTTATTTAAGGTTGGGTCGTATTGCTAGCTCACGTGCTAATTTAAGCCAACCGAAACTTAAATACAAGATGCTATAATAGATTAAATCTGATTTATTATAGCATCTTGTATTTAAGTTTCGGTTGGCTTAAATTAGCACGTGAGCTAGCAATGCGAGCCAGCCTTAAATAAAGAAATTATTATTATATTATTATGTCAATACTGGGACGAAACACTTGTTATTTAAAGGCCCTGTATCTGTTAGTCGTGAAACCCAACATACACCCTCTGTTTTGGCTTCACAGTCACAGTGACAATTTACAAGGTTTTATGGCCCAAGAGACTAAAGATTGGGGTGAATAAGGAACAGTAACGCAAAAGAACGAAGAAACGAAAAAAATTGGGCGGAAAAAACTTTCGCGTGTCGAGAACGTTATGTAATTTCGCGAGCAAAAACTATCGCAAATTTTGAATTTAGATTATGCCTCGGCAGAAACTTTCGCGAAAAATCCCAAGAAACTCAAAAATCGCGGAACTTTCTCCCCGCGAGAGTTTCTGCCCCTATAGTATTATATATTATAATGGTTGGGTAGATTTCCTATGTCCATTGGCATCTAGATTGATGATAGGTTAATATGTCATATTTAGGAAAAATTTTGAATGGCAACATGGACACTCATTAACTTCAAGAGAACTGTGTCTTTCGTCGCAGATATTCAGTAACGAAAAGTATTGTGCAGCAGCTGTAGTAGTTTCATCAAGTCAGCAATCGATGCAACTGCAGCAGCATGCTATGAATTCAACGGATTTGGAAGAAAACCACATCCTGCCCTACTTCTGTCAACTAATTGAAATAGGCATCTTTTTCTTTCTAGAAATTTGCAGTTGCGCTTCCGTCATACGTGGAAAGGCAGTTTGGTGTTTTGTTGTAAACTTCACATGTAGAGCTTACTTTCAATCAAAAAATTAATAAAACTCGCTTAAAAAAACAGCAAGTTCGTTTCTACCATATAGTATAGTGTGTGAGATATCTGTCAGGAAATGAACAAGCAGGTCCTGCTAAGACTAAAAGAAATACAGAAAAACAAAATCACTTTTCGTTATAAACAGTACGAAATGAGCAACACTTTTATCATCCTTAGTTCATATGTATATATAAAGCAGTGAACTAAAGGCTACAACTGTGATTATGCAATTAAGATACGAAACAAATAATTCCGCAATCTAATTTTGAATCTTCAGAAGCATTTAGGCTTAGATAAAATTTGTATAAAGCATATATGGTTACTAAAAATTTCTGCAAAAGTAAGGAAATTAACTGAGATACATTGTCGATACTTCAGAAAATTGACCACCTGAGAACAAAATGGGAAGGAGCGCTAAACTGCTAAGCCAATATATCATTTCTGAACTTATGTTGAACTTCGATGAATCAATAGAAAGGAGAACAATAACTTTCATTGGATACAATGAAGCTAAGGGAAAGCTTCTTATTGCATATGGTTTTTTCCGGCAGTTTGATGCTCGGCTAACCGTAGATAATGGCAAAGTGCTGGGTATGTGTGAACAGTTTTTGATACAAAAACCAATTCTGGATAGAATGCCATTCCTACAATGTCAATAACACTAGCAGTGAATTTACTCTGACATTGCCAAACAGCCCAACTAGCACTACAAGAGAGAGGGACTTCTTTCATTATGTCAACAATGCCATATTAGATGAAATCGAAGTATGCTAAATCACAGGGGACAAGAGTCATTGCTAAAAACTATTCAATGACGAAACATTACAAAAAACGTCCTTTTTCCTTTACCGAGAAGTTCTGGAATAACAACACAAACATTCAAGATTTACAGGGTCTGTCTTGTTCAGTCGTAATAAACATAGCACGAAAATCTTAATTGGCGCAAATTCTCCGTCATTTCAATTGCCTATTGTTTATTGCTTCATGCAAACTTTACATCTACTCACTCTGTCTCTTATTTCACCCGCCTTTAGGGCTCGCTGCACTGGCTTTTCGAAACTATTTTCACCAACCGCAGCAACCCAATAGCTCAGAGTTGAGCCATAGTAGAAGCATGTCCCACGTCCATGGCATTCGATGTAAGGATGGGTACGGAAGTCTGGTAAGCAAGATCCTGGTGATGCAAGCATCTGACCGTCTCCTTGAGCTCCAGCACTGTTATACTGTAAACACAAAACATCACAAACAATTACTAGTGGAATGTATAAGCATAGACAGTACTAGATACAATAAGGGTTCCAGATACATATCCTCTACACATGTTACTAGCAATCACAACGTTAAAAGTAAACTGACACGGAACTCACGCTTAAATAAGTAACTTGTCTTTCAAGACCCTGTCTAAGCTGTACAGGTTAGATCTTTACTACACTAGGAATATGGGACAGTGCCGACTTCAATCCTGTTGAACCTATCAAAGTTGACCACACTGTTAAAGCGAACTAGATGTGATTCGTTACGGCAAATAGTGTAATTGGAACGGTGTCTACTTATAAGACAGTGAGGTTCATCAGATTTACAATAAATTGATACGCACATCGAAAAATCACAAGACTAATCTACTGGTGCAGATAAGGCACAATTGCTTGGGGGTATAGGAGGAACGATTTTAGGGCCATGCTCTTTTCAGTGCCAGTTAGCACCCTAGAAATTGGGAAATCCCTTTCAACAGCAGAGAAACAGCCTCCTAATACCTATCAATATTGGTGGGTAAAGCATCAGTCTTCTCTATGGAAGCATATAATGATAGGCCTGGATACGTAACCTCACGAGTTTTCAGTTCTACCTAGTCTTTCTGAAGCTGTATTACTGAACCAACATACCGTTCTATTGAATAGAATATTGATTTACCTACTAAAGGCAGAATACTGGGAGGTTGCACCCCACAGGCCCCAGAGTTCCGGCATGTCTGCTCTGCAAATTCTATGATAGTAAGTTTCACTTCTCTTAATTCCCTGAATCTATCTTTTATTATTTTCTTTTGAAACAAGTTTTACCTGATACGGGGGTAAACGTAAAGTTCAGACAGAAATTCACGAGTTCTAGTAGAGTAGAAGGGACTACAGTATTTCCTCGAAAGAGTGCCTCCCCTCGAATGAGCGCCCCCCCCTTTAGTAACGATTTGCCAACGATTACGAACAGAATGAAAACAAGACAAACCAAACCATTCAAATCAGGCATGTAAAGACTGTTAGAACTATTGCCTGACAGAGGGCCATGCCGGTCTGGACACATTCAAGGAACAGTTATCAATTTTGAGTGAACCAGACTTGAATCCATTTGAAAGGCTGGTTTCAGAAGAGGATATTGCTGATGCTACACCAGAATCCAAGCTAATAGATATCGACGAAGAGGACGAAATTAATATTTTTCTTGTAACCCTTTACTTTATCTTGTTTTCTAAGCTTTTCATTTTCATATGGTTTTCCGGCTGATTCCCTTTTCCTTGTATTTCCTATCGCGTTTATGTGTCTACCCACAACTATTGGGAAAAATTGTGTCTGTATGTCTACGAAATCAAATGAGCTTCCCCTCGAATGAGTGCTTCCCATCGAAGGCTGGCTTTTAAATGAGCGCCCCGGGTGCTCTTTCGAGGAAATACGGTACCCTTCTTATGTCAATTAGACATTCTGTTCTATAGTTTGTAAACCAGACAGAGGGAGTAAAATCACTATACGCATACCATAAGGAAGCTGTATCCAGCCCAGAGCTTCTTCCAGCCTTTCGGACAGGTAACAGAACTTTCTTCTTGCTCTTGACTGTGGACAGCAATCACATGAGCAGGAGCCTCACATACAGAGCACCTAAATAAATTGAAACCAAAGGAGAAGTCAAATTTACTTTAATCCAATCCTATTGTAAAAACAGGGATTCTATGACAGAATGGAAGAATGGATGTGTTGTGACTGAGACACGGTTCTGATTTAAACAGACTGAGATTTCAAGTTTGGGAAATTATGTGACTGATGACAATTTAGGGACTGTTCCGATATTATGTCAATATTTTTCGGCCATTTTAAACACCCCTCCCTCATGTAATCATTGCGATGACTCCCCTCTTGAATTATGTCATCATATGATTCATCCCCCATCTTGAGCAGAATTCATAATGGAGTGTAGTGCTATTCAAAGTATGAACAGAAGTCATGCTATACCATACATCTAACTTTTTGGTGTCAAAACTAGTTGATGTCTACCAAGTGTGCGAACGAATCAGACTCCTCACCTAACATTTCCCTATCATTTCCACTTTTGCGGAGATCAAATCACTTTTGATTCAAAATCAAACAGCAAAAACATAGTATCTGGCTGGAGCAAAGAATCCAGTGCATGCGTGCATCTAGCAATCTTAGGTAACGTAAAAGCTCTATTAGGCCCCGGGGGGCTTATTTATTTTTAGCAGTCCTAGAGGGGGGCTTAATAGAGCTTTACGGCATGTGCGCAAAAGATCTAACACTAAAACCAACAAATGGATAATAATGAAATCTTGGACGAAATGTTCAGTATACAATGCATCCTTCAATTACTGCAAGGTACGATGTCAGGTGCCCTGACGCAGTGTGCAAACATTCTAATAACTTTCATGACATGATGTTACACCAAATGGTAGATCAATTGCACATGTCTTAAAATGTAAACTGTCGTTATAGAACAAAAGCAATGCATGCTATTCTCTGAAAAAATAACTACCCGGTTTATATACAACAGCTTGAATGAGCGAAGTTCATGCATAATGTAGATTGTAGAGTAACTACAAATGTGAAAATAATGAGAACTGCATGTGGTATAGAAGTAGGTCTATTATGGTTTACTACTAAGGAGATGAATTTTCACAAGGGTCCTCTGCTTATGTCATCATACCATATTACCCCTCCCCTCCCTATAATCAAACAGAAGCATTTCAGAGAACCTCCTCCCCCTTCTATGATGACCTAATATCTGAACAGTCCCTTAGTATAGCTTACGAAGTTCTGCCAAGCACAGATTCAGCAAAAGAATACTAAAAAATCGCAAACTCGTAAGCACGCGCCTACGCATGCAAGTACACACAAACGAATGCAGTTCAGTACCTGCTAATATATTTTTCTATTTCAGCTCCTTCTACAGCCATCATGGGAACAGGTTCTGTTGTGCTCAGCCAAAAGCTATAGTCATTTCTAGACGCGAGTCTACATTGATTTTGAACATTGCAAAACAAGAATGGCATAGTATTAAACTTCCTCAAACAAGAGCCAGGTTGACCCAAATCTTGTCCTTGAGCACGACCGTTTCCTTGCACGTACAACAAACTGTAACCATCCCATATCTTGGACATTCCAGCTGGGCAATCTGGCACCTAGACGGTAAAAATAAACATGTTATAGGAGATCTCAATTCTTGGTAAACCATTGAAAGTAAACTACATTCCCCAAATTTTTCTTGCACAACTTCACCGTTAGGTAAACACAAATAAAAAACTACACAAAACATATATATCTAGTGTTATCTTAAATCAACTCAGGCCTCTTCTTCTCCAGTATATCGAATCATGAACAAACTTACAAAAAGAACTGTGAGGTCTATCTACTTTGATGTTTGTATGGTTCCCTATCTCAAGAGTCAAATTCACTGACCCGTTTATCGATTCATCCATCGATCTACCCAACCATCCCTCCATCCCTCCATCCCTCACTCATCCATTCACTAAATCAATCAATCAATCAATCAATCAATCAATCAATCAATCAATCAATCAATCAATCAATCAATCAATCAATCATGTATCGATCAAACGATCCATCCCTCGACCCACCCACCCATCACTAACTCACTCAATCACTCAATCAACAAACAAGTAAATAAACCAACCAACCAACCAACCAACCAACCGACCGACCAACCAACTAATCAATCAATCAATCAATCCATCAATACACCAATCCATCCACTTACACATCTACACAACCACACACCACTTCCTCACCTTGCAATTCACCATGTGCAACATGAAAAGTAGATAAAGAAATGAACAGTAATAAACCTACATCTGAAGTCTGGCTGTGAACTGTTAAGTAAAATCCAAAGGCTGAGGAACCACTTGGCCCTGGGTTTCCAAGGGATCCCTTTGGACCAGGTGGTCCAGAGCGTCCAGTTCTACCTCGTAGCCCAGGACTACCTTTTGGCCCAATCACACCTGAAGCAAAAGCAGGGGGTCAAAAGCGAATTAAATTGAAGATAAGCAGCATCAATTAAGAAATCAACAAGGGATTTTCAAATTTCTTGTTGTTTGATATCCATCCGTCTGGACCACAGCAAAATACACATCTGAACTTAAACAGTAAGGGAAACTCAACTTCATTTAATTAGAGATCAATTACAGATCGAAATCAAACTGGTTGCTATCTATCTATTGAATTGAATTTGTCATGTAGAGCTGTTTTACAATAATATGCTCGGAATATACATATCCACAATAAGGGTGTTGCGACCGGGGGCAGTTGCTGAGTAGAATATTGAGTAGAATATTGAGTAGAAAATTTCACGCAAAGTCCGCTCACAGGGAGAAAATTTACGCAGGAGGGAGTCCTTCAGCAATGCTGATTTTCAAGGGGTCCTCCATTACAAAATTTACAAGATTAAAATGTACTTTAGATAAACTATGCTATGCTATTACAGGTAAAATTTCTAAAAATATTAATAAAAAGCTCTTAGATTAAACAATAGTTATATGCAATAAAATGAATAGAAGAAATAGAAATAAGTTAACAAATGCTACAGATTTTCTAGATAGGATTCATCATATGTTTTGCCTAAAGTTATTCAGGGAGGATGCCAGTTTTCCTCAATGTTTTGTGTCTTTTCAATTTATAGTGGGCGTATCTCTATATCTAGAAAGGGTGTTGTCCTAAGATTTTCAGGGCGTGGTTCTCCAGAATCCTGTTCTTCACCTCCTTCTGCTTCATAAAGGCTGGTGCTGCCATTGAAGTTCGGCTAATATAATTATATGCAAGCAATCAAAAATCGCCTCAAAATAAAGAATAAATCCATACCAGCAGCATTATAAGCATGGCAATTTGCATTCAGCCATTTTTATGCCCTTACAAGTTAAGACCTTAAAGTGAAATGGACTTTGATGAGGTAAATTTACAGTCTCCATCATCCAACGAGGATTGCTTCGAGACGTCTCTGGTCAAAAAATAAATACTATACCAGCAGATCGCACTTTACCACTCGAATATTGGAAAAATGTTGATACTGTGTCACAACGCAATATTCTTTGAGCCATCAAACATAATTTTCATCATTTAAAATGCTATAATATTCCCAATATATTTACCCTTTATTCCATTATTTCCAACACGTCCACGGTCGCCCTTGGGTCCTTGGGGTCCATCTGGTCCTTGGAATCCTCTCTTTCCTTCTAGACCACGATTTCCTTTGGCTCCCCGCAAACCTGGCGATCCCTTTTCACCTTTAGGCCCAGGTGGTCCTGTTGAACAAGAAAAAGATACAATCAAAGAAAGACAGAATTGGACAAGCATTTTGAATATTCTGAGCATTGAAGATCGATTGACACCATCAGTCCTTCAAAAAACTAAGCCATTTAAAAAAAGGAAGAAAATGTAACTTCAGTGAAGGTCTCTTGCTTTTGCATTATAATATATTCTTCATTATGACTTGTACAATTGCCTAATTGTTACATATGCACCCAGGGGCGGATCTAGGGAATATCCTGACATTCGCAAAACCATCAGGAATAAGGACTACTCCCACAAACCACGTCTTATTGGGTCCAATGCATCGTAGACAATAGATCGCGTGGTGAACTTTCAAGAAAAATGTCTTTGCTGTGTAATTATTTTTGATAAGACAAAACTGTCAAGCTGACTCTACTTATTGCAAAACAAGGGGCATCTGTTCCCTAGTGAAGCAATCTGCGACCTAATCGGCAAGAAAAGAGATGGATTTATCTTCCTTAATATCACTGACTATCTCTTCAGTAATCACTTCAGCACAACATGATAGCACTTCATTCTACGTTGCTTTTGATCAGCATGAAGTATTTTGGGGAGCTGTTTCAAAACGATCTTCAAAACTTCATCTCCACTATCCACCCTCAAGTTTAATTTTGCCGGGAAATTCTCACATTCTACTGACACATAATGTGACCAGTCAGCTCTACGGCCTCTTATAGGGATGCTCTGTCTTCTACACAACGGGGTTGTCTTTACATCTGGAGCTAGTTTGGCCCAATTCACTGACACTGTCTGGTTTATTATAAATCAAATCAATAGATTTCTCTCTATTTCAAGAGTGCTCAAAAGTCCTGTGTTGTCAACACCGAAGTTTTATGAATTTCTGACTTTCATTCATGACCCTGAAAAAATCTGGAGGCACAATGACCCCGAAAAAATCTGGAGGCACAAACCAGTCAGAAAAAGGGTCTGTGTTGGGTCTGTTCAATTTTAAGGTATTTGAATTAGTTGGATGCCCAAATAATGAACATGAGGCAAAAGGCACACTTGGAGTAGCAAAGCCATTGAAATCTTTCTAATCACACGTTTTAACCACTCACAATGAAACTTTATGATTTCAACCTAAACTGCCTTGGCTTGAAAAGTGAAAACGTGAACTTGAACTTATGATTTCAACCAGAACTGTTCTGGTATGAAAATTGAAAACTTGAACTCTTTTGACAAAATCAAAAGTAAAATAAAAGGAGTTCGAAAACGAGCTTTTTATGTGGCATGTGTCAGATCATTTTATAAGCCTTCACCTAGACTAAGCTCTCCCTTCGAATACACCTCCGTCCAAAAATATAAAAAAGGATAAACACACAGGGTTTATCTGAGGATTTGCGATAGTCTTCATGTAAGGGGGGTGATTGTAAAGTAGTGACTAACATACTCCTTTAGTAAATTTCAAAATGAAAATGAAATGAAGAAAAAACAGAATTGTTACGACATCATTCATAATTTCGATGGGACACCAGGAACTAATGAATGTCACCCTTAACCGAAGAAAACACTCCACTTAGTACTGAAGGAATCTCAATTGAATTTCCTAATAATTTCCTGCACTCTTCTACTGGCAAAGATTCCTGGTTCTTGTATGGTAACTAGCACGTATTATATAGGGCTTAAACAAGATGCTTTAAATGAAATTCCCTGACTTTTTCTTCATTTTTCTTTAAAGCCAGATGATATTCTCAGACCATTTTCCTGACTACCCCGTTTAACAATGCTGCAATCCTAATCGATAGTCATTTCGAACAGACTTCAACAAGTAGTCAAAATAGCATAAAAGAAAATAAAACACAGATATTCTTGAGTGTCATGTGGAGTTCTTTGGGCATAGGGTACTTGTGAGGGTTCCCAAAAAAGATAAAAAATCATAGTTCTCTGACTTTCCATGATTTTCTAACGACTAAAAACAAAATCTCTGACTGTTCCAAAATTTTTCCCTAACTCTAGCTAAATCAAATAATTATCCAGGTTTTCCACGTCCTACTATAAATATAGAATTCCGTATTACTTGAACAGCAGCCGCTCTTAATTAGAAGCCACCCTTGAATTGTAGTCACAAATCTTTTTTTACAGTAATAGAAGCTGCAGCTTGCATTTCAGATAAAATGGTAAGTGCGTATGTGAGCAATGGATTGAAACGAAGGTGTGAATTTACAAAACTCAATTAAAGCTAAACAGGCATATTCAGGTCAATTCTTCAAGTGCCGTAGCCGACATAGCAAGATGTTTAAACAGACCCGTCTAGAGCATGTGTAGCTCCGACGCAAATGAGAAAAATGGAGCAAATTATGAAGTCATTAGAAAATAAGAAAGTTATTGCAATTACCTGTGATAGATGCAGGCGACCCCTTTTCTCCCTTTCGCCCCAGTTGTCCTGGCTCTCCTTTCTGTCCTGGGTTTCCCTTTTCTCCTGCACTACCTGTCTGGCCGATATCGCCAGATATACCACGTGGTCCTCTAGGTCCTGCTTCTCCTTTATCTCCCTTAAGTCCCTGTGGGCCTATTCCTCCGCTTGGACCAAAACCTGGTTCACCCTTTTGTCCCCGCAAACCAGTGGGACCTGAAGGTCCAATATCTCCTTTGTCACCTTGCGGTCCTCGTGCTCCTGCGGCGGAGCAAGGTGGACCAACTTCCCCTGCGGAGGAAAATCACTCGTGAGAATGTGCATGAAATGATACGATATTTCAATGTGAAAAGGAAGTTAACAGACGATCTCAAGAATACATGCGGCTAAAAACAAGTCACAGTGACACTTTGATACATTACAATGCAAAAATGTATTGTATTTCTACTTTTCTAGCTAGCCAATAGGAAAATAAAATGCAATGACTAGAAGGCAGGAGAGAAATGAGAATCCTATGTGTATTAGTATATGACCAGGATACCATGAATGTAAACAGGTCCTTGAAATATGAATTTGTTAACATACCTCTTGGTCCAGGCTCTCCCTTTGATCCTTTAAAACCATTTTCTCCAGGATCACCAACGGAACCGGGAGGTCCTGCATCTCCTCTTCGTCCCGGTCCACCTGGGGGACCGAAGTCTCCTTGAGGCCCTATTTCACCCGGAGCACCAGATGCTCCAGGTTCACCCTTTGGACCTTGCAGTCCACGCAAGCCCTGATCACCAGAGGGCCCAGCATCACCAGTGCTACCTCTTTCACCTTTCTGGCCTACAGGTCAAAATGATACGAATGAATATCACATGATTGATCACACCACATGCATCCCCTTTTGTTACCACGTGCTCATACACTGGAGCAATCGTCATTAATTTAGATTGCTTTTGAATAGCTCTACTAAACGATAAAAATACACCTCATTCATGGGTGCAAAAGGTTTGACGACCCTTTCACCTAAGATTAAAAAGGCAAATTCAAGTGAAGTCTTTAAGTGCCAAATCTAACAAAGTTAGATTCGTGAACACGCCCACCAAAGCTGGTCTGGAGCCCGGGACAAATAAAAAGAGCTGAGGCTCTCATGACATCATTATGAAATTTGGAAACTAATGCTATCATCAAACATCATTTTGTAACTTTAGGGGCCCTCTTAGGTTCGGGGCCAGTGACAATCTGCTCCCTTGTCTACTATCTCGTCCTCCCTGTGTGTAGAAAACATAATCTAGACCGTTATATCCTTACAACACCCAAAACCCCGAACGTCGACCATAAAATCACTTGTCACTTTGAAGCATTAGGCGTATTGACATCAGACACTACCTTTCTGAATATTTAGAATTTAATTAAGACTTTAGTCGTGAGCATAAAAACACCTGAAAATTTATTTGAATAAACTTGCTAAATCCAATTTTTAGCAAATAATATTGTTCAACAAATGCTATCAGTGCCAAAGCAATCCTACATCATATGTTTCTCCAATTTAGATCTGAATCACTACATAATTATCCATAGCCAAAAACAAGACAATTACAAAGGCTAAAAAGAATGCACACGCACACGCAAACATCAGCCTAGCACCCTTACCTATGGGTCCTGTGTTTCCTTTTTCACCATCAGCTCCTTTGGGGCCTGCCGGGCCGCGTGGACCTGTTGCACCTTTCTGGCCTTTCATGCTGCTAAGTTTGCCAGCGTCTCCCTTTGTCAATTGGTAGTCTCTGCCACGACTTCCCTTTTGACCTTGGCTACCTTTATCGCCTTAAAACGCATAAAGAAGCAATTACTTAGCAAGAATTCCAAACCTGGAATATTTACTTTCTCAAAATAATTGTCAAAATGCATTCCTAGGCCTGAATGTCTAATTAGGCTAATACATCATCTGACATAAAAACGATTGTTTAGAAAAGCACAAATATTACTGCTGCGAGTAAGAAGATGTGTTTGCATGAAAAGCTAATGCAGTCCGATAAAGTTGTATAGCAGGGGTGGGCGACCTTTCAGAGAGTGGGCCAGATCCATAAAATCTTCTTTTAAAGCTCTTAATTATTTTTAATATGAAATTTCCAAGGCTATAGGTGTTACTAATTTTCTAGACATTCCTTCGCTTTGATTTCAATACAAGCTATTTATGAATACTGTAATGGTTCGACTAAGCCCCCGGGGGCTTAATTGTTAGAAACAATTCTGCAGGTGGGAGCTTATTCGAGGGGGCTTATTCAATATACAGGTCCTGCAGTCTACCAAAGATAATAACTTATATCATTCTGTTGCATTCTAAAATTGCTGTCTCCCAAAGATTTGACTCAAATGTAGTACATCCTATTTGCGTTAAGAATTGGTTGTAAATATGTGGAAAAGGGCGACCTAAAAGCCTAATGCAGATCAGTGAGGGACAACAGATGAACAATTACGTCTATAAAGCTGCGATGGATATTTTCTTTAATTTTTACTTATTATAGCTACACAGTCGTCGTCAATTTCATCATCATTGATCTGCAAATTGAGAGCAACTGCTTCCAAAACGTCTATTTTCGTCGCTTTTAACCTGTACTATAGTGAGCCAAGATAGCCTCCACGGAGGCTTATTCGAGGGTTGGACCTTAGTCGAGGGTTGGGGCTAATTCGAGGGTTGGGGCTTATTCGAAGGTAGGGGCTTATCTGTCAGAAATCGTCTTGGGGTGCGGGCATACACGAGGGGAGCTCAATCGAGTAGTTACGGCAAATGTTTAAGAAAGATATTTAGAAGTTAAGATCTATGCATAGCAGGGAATTTCAATAATTTTGATATTTCATTAATTTTGATATTTCATTAATTTTGATATTTCATTAATTTTATTTTTGGAACCCGCTACTGCTCCCAACATTATACTTGCAAAAGAAACTAATGTTGCTACTCTTGAGCACCGAATAATCGCCTCACCTCCCCCCCGGATTGTTAATTTTGGAACTTTTTTCTAACTCCTCTCGCATCTATTCCAACCCCATATTTACTAATATTTGAAGATTTTGTGAGTGTATTCTATTCTTGCCGGACTCTGTTTTCATTTGCTCAGAGACCAACCAGATATACATTAAATAACCAATTGCACTATAAATATACATAATGTTCTTTATCTTGCCTTTTATTGACACTTCATTAGTCAGCCTTCTGAAGTTGTTCCTTGCAATAGCCCAGTCTTCGTCGTTTAATGCGTGCGATCGCACACTACGCATCGGCACACGAATAGAGGCATTAATGCAAACGGTTGATAGCACGCATGAGTCAGATATTTTATCGTTGTTTCCTTACCCCTCTAGAATTTTTGTCTTCAACTAAATATTTGAAGTTTTGCGTTCGGAAACTGGGCAATATTGGTTACTATCTCAAAATCGAGGCCAAGTTAACTATTAAAAGTTTCTCAGAAAAGGGTTTTCCTTCATTGTCAAATTTCAAAGGGTATGAGTAATTTATCAAAGGACTCTGTCTTAGTATCTTAATTGTTCTAAAAGATGTAGGCATTTTGTTATTGTCTGAATCTTTAGTTCATTTTGGACGGTTTCTGATAAGAGCATGTATCCCTATTTTAAGTTACATTTTAACTTTTTTTAACGCTGAAAAGTAAGAATCAACTACCTCCTTGTTGAATTTCAAATTTGAACATTCTCTTTTAATGTCGTTCTAACCAGATATTTTGTTGTCAAGCAAATCTCATCTCTTATTATCATAAAGTATACGAGCAAACGCCAATCGGAATTCCTGCAAACAGAACCAATTAATCCTCCCTATTTGCCGCCTGTTTCACATTGTTCAAAGCCAATTGAAACCTCCTTCAATGTGTGAGAAAGTCAGTAATCAGATTTACTAGTTGTGCAATTGAAAGTAGAGTTCCATGGTCTCACATATAAGCATTTTATAATTCTTTTTATTCGCATTTTTAGTAAGTAGTCGTTTCAAAATGCAGTCAGCGTACTTTGATTCTTTATAAATGCATCAGAACATTAAAAGCTACAGAAAGTATCAAATTGAAGAAAAATAGCTTTGCTGCTTTTCCCTCACATTTATACAGTATTTTTGGCATATTTATTCCACGTGAACTAATTTGTATGAGAAATAAGGAGCCTACTGACACTATGTTCCAAATGAAAAGCAAAAATGTGTTGTTATTTCAGTTGCCATCGTGGTTTTGTGAATTCCTTATTAGCAACCTGAAAAAAGCTTGATAGGCAAGAGTAAGAATCACACGCATTAAAGAAATTATGCGTGTGGTTTATCACACACATGTCATTTTCCTGATGACGAAGACTGATATCCATGTCTGCTATTTTCCAATTCCCCCCATTCCTCTAATTATTAATTTTCAGAACATTTTCCAAACCCCATTTATTTCCACCCCCCGATTATTTGGTACTCAAGAGTACGGTGCGATTCATCTACGGGGGGCCACGAAGATTTCCATCGCGGGCAGTAGGTTGCCCACTCCTGTTGCACAACGATGCCAGTGATTGAGATCAACACGTTGAAAGCGCCTACGAGAAAAACTGTAGATAAAGAACGGTATCTACCTTTTGGTCCCACTGGTCCTCTTCTTTCAGGACCAACTTCACCTTTTGGTCCAACTTCCCCAGCGTCTCCAGCTTCTCCCTTTTGTCCTTTCTCTCCCTGTTGTCCGAAAATGCCAGGTTCGCCTTTTGCACCTGCTTCCCCAGGAAAACCTGTCCAAGTAAGGGAAGCAAAAATCATCAAGGGGGACTAAATCGTTATTTACAGCCTTGGGCAAACAAAAGTAAGCTGAAATACGTGAAAGGTGCATGCAGTAATCTAAAATGCACTGGTACATCAAAATGCTACACAAAACACAATTTAAGTTTAAAATGAGCACAATTTCATGTCAATCGAGAAATATGATGAAACGCTTACTGTATTACAATTCAAAGATGTTAGCACTACTCCAATCAGGAATGATGAAACAAAACAAAATACTCCTAGTCGATATAAAACCAGTTGTAATACATTAAAACTCTTTACCATTTGCTTAATACGAACAATGCGACATAATTCTACGTGATTAATAAATATCATGGGAAACGAGACTCTCTAGCTTAAATAAATAACGAAAGGACCAACAAAAAAGCTTATGATGGGATCAACTTGGCTTCTAAAAGCTATAGGCAGATATTTGCTATCCGCTGTCGAATAAACGCTCGCAAGAAAATCAATCAATCAATCAATCAATCAATCAATCAATCAATCAATCAATCAATCAATCAATCAATCAAATGATAATGTACACTGACCTATAAATAAGCATTACATACAAAGGTTAAACCTGCCATCCGCTGGAGGGACAATAGCAAGTCGTTCAAAAAATCATTCAAAAATCTTTAACTTTGAGGGAAAACAGTAAGATAGCAAAATTTTCCCAGGAAGCAAATTTGCAAATGAAATTCAATATTCGGATATGAGAGGGAAATCATAATTATGGCTAAAACGATAAAGATAATTTGCTAAACTCATGCGGAAATATTCAAACTTAGCTCTTCCGTTTCTATCTCATTCCTGGAGTCAATCACTGTACACACACAACAAAATGGCAAAAATTTCGCCCCCTCCCCTCGCACGTACATATACGCTTACAACGAACCCCCATTATTGCTTACCCTATCTCCAACGGGAGATTTTCTAATCAAACAAAATATACCAGTTATTCGTTAATGCCTGACTGACAACCTCAAGTGGTTTGTGAGTAAATAAAATTACAGCAAGCCCCCTAATTGTTTCACTAAAACCACCACGTCTTCGTTGGTGGAAAAGATGGAATTGTCTTGCAAATCAAATCATCACAGCGCACATGCAGAGAATGCGACTACGTGTTCATTTTGGCTAAGTACTTGAATGGCTCAAGCCCCCCCCCTTGTATGCAAGCGTATGCTTTTCCTTACCTCCCCCTTCGTGCGTATGCGTATGTACTAAGTGAATGATCCCTCTCCCGATTGGCTGCCGTTATTTTTTTCATCAAAAGGATGCCAGTTAACACAAAATCCTACAGAAATCGTGAGCGAAGATACAAAAGCGCGAGATTGATGAAAAGACCGTGAGTCGTGAGATTTACATTGAAAATGATGAGATTGTGAGATTCCTAATGAATCATGAGAATTCGGAGGTCTGCATCAAAGGGAAAATATATCAAACTGGCTGAACTAAAGACGAAAAAGTATTTTAGCAGTACTATTCCCTGTAGAACAAAATATGCGTACATGCAGGGCGTCGGGCCAACAGGTCTAAAACTAATCCACCAGAATTCACTCAGGCCCAGTTTCCACGAGCAAAACTGGATCGGATCTAGACCGGATCCGATTTACATTTGATACGAATAGGCCTTGAGAAATCTTGTGCATCAGATTCAGTGCTGGTTCACTATCCGATCTACTTCTGGATCGTTTGAAAGTAGATCCAGTTTAGATCTGATCTATTTTGCATCGTGTTAACGGTGAGATCCAATCAAAAACTGGTACGGACTCAAAAAGGAAGGTAATTTTTGTAATCAGGGACAAAATACGCATGCGTAATTAATCAAACAAAAAGCTGCAATGGAAGCTAGAGTTCGGGCAAACAATAACAACTTTCTGATGGTGAAACGAGCTGTCCCGGGTGTACTTCCAAACCGGGTTCGTATAAACGGGGCCATAGAGAAAAACTCGCAGAATATCAAATGTGAATGCCATTCCATTGGCTAATAACTCACGGCGTTTGTTACTTTTTATCAACATCATCAACATTCTAAACATAGTAGCCCCTCTGCTAAGAGCAACTAATTTACAAAACGGAATGTTAAATACTAAATACAATTCTTAAGAAATTAAAAAATAAATAAAAATAAGGAAAAGAGTGCGCCTACCACCGCAATTGAACAAAATAGGACTTAAAAATGTGCTCCCAATAGATGGAGTCTTAATAAAATTCAGAATAAATGTAAATTTAAGATGGAAAAACAATTAGTACCTTTGAGACCATGTGGTCCAGCGGGTCCAGAATCTCCCTTAGCTCCATCTGATCCTTTTTCTCCTTTGCTACCAGGAGGTCCTGAGATACCCATTATACCTTGAAAACCTCTGGAGCCTTTATCACCCTTTTCTCCCGCAGCACCTGACCTCCCAACCGCGCCCATCAGACCAGTCTCTCCTTTCCTTCCGTCCCTTCCAGGTTCACCCTTAGCACAAGCTGGGCCTTGTTCACCTCTACTGCCTAAAAGGGATTAATCTCAGCTCTACTATTATCGTTCTAATAGTAGTTATCAGGGCTATCAACAGCTAAAAATTTTGATAACGGTACTATATAATATGGACACCCCTTATAATGGAATCATTAATCCATGTCTGATTTCTAAAGGTAAATTAGGCCCAGACTCAGCATTCTATCTACAAAACTTACCCACCACCAAACGTTGCTGAGAAGTTCTGTAAAGGGCTATAAAATTTGTAAATCTCTTAATGAGTGCTCTCGGCATTATGGAACTTCCTGTCAATTCGCCTCACAACCAGGAGATCAGGGGTTCAAGCCCAGGCCATTTTTATACCAAAGATTCTAAAAACCGAGCCAACTAACGCGTCTGGCGCTCGACATGTAAGATTGGAGTGGGAAAATAGCCACCAGCGGACTATCCCCACTGCCGTAACTTTCACTGCATCAGCAGATGTGTGGCCTAAGGCTACCGGAAATGGAGGTAGGCACCACCTTATACACTTTTGGCACAGGAATGGAGGAAGGAGCGTTGAATTTCCATCATCACTATAAACATCATTTGTAGGAGAAACAAGGATGGGAAGGGGACCCACAGCTTCTTTATTATCACGAGTGTCATATGTATGGCCAGTCTCAGGTCTATCAAAATTACGTCAAACTTGCACCAGGGTGGATTTAAAATATTAAAACAATTTAAAAAATTCCAGAAAATCTCCAGAATATTCCCAGAACATAATTTTTAAGAAAATTAAATCTGCAGGGCAGAAGAGTATAGAAAAAGTTCCAGCCAATACGGTGACCGAGATCAATTATCTATGTTAGAATGTATCAATAATTATATTATACTTATATTAGTGAGACAAAAGAATTCGTTAGTTTGAACAAAATAAATCAGAAAAAGATGACAAAAAATCTTATACACGAAAAATCTCAAATTGAAGAACAATACCAAAGCAATCTCGAGATAAAGGCAACTTTGAAGAACTCCTCCAGAATAAAACGATTCCTGGTCAATTCGAGGAATTCAAGGCATCTCAGAATAGAGGCCACCCCATGTATACAAACATCTTCAGAAAGAATACAAAATTAGTATACTAAACTCTCAATAAATATGCAAAGAAATTTCTATACATAAACACACCTTTAGCACCAGCTGGACCATCTCGACCTGGTAAACCGCGAGTACCTTTAGGACCAACCACGTTACTTGTGGCCCCTTGTGCACCTCGAGGTCCTGGGTCTCCTTTTGCACCTTTATCGCCTTTTCCTCCCTCTCCAGCTGGTCCCCTTTCTCCCTTTGGCCCACTGAATCCTAAAAAATTGACCAATTTACCTTTCAGTTACTTACAAACATCTTGGAGTTTGGGCCATAAAATTTAAAGAGCTCAGAGTAAGTACATTCATTGATCCAACGGGGATATAAGGTAGAACAAGACGTCCACTCTGATTAATGAACAAAATCAACAAAAAACCAAGCCTTTTCTTCTAATTCTAGGATATCATAAAATCTGTAAACGAATCAACACTTTCATGTTGTCAATTCAGCAAACAATGAAATTCACAAATACATACGATGACGACAAATATAGACATCTTGATCATAAATTTCATCAAAAACCTGCGATTTCTAAGGACAGAATGAATATGTGGTCAATGTTTATGCTATATGTGTACCCTTGAAGAAAGAATTAATTCCACGATTACAACCTAACTTTACTTGGAAAAAAGATCTAAATCAGCATTACCTCGATCACCCCTCTGTCCTTCCTGCCCTCTCAAGCCTGGCTCACCATCCGCACCAGATGGACCCTGTAAGCCAATTTCACCTGGTTCTCCCTTGCTTCCTTTGAATCCATTATTTCCCTGAGGTCCAGGAGGCCCTGCAGGTCCCTCAGGACCCCTAGCGCCTATCAATCCTGGTCCAGTTGAGCCTTTCTCTCCTTGTTGGCCTTGTGGTCCCGCACGACCTACCTCGCCTTTTTCTCCTTTCAAGCCACTGTCGCCTAGCAACAAAAAATGAAAAAAATGGTTAGTGCAGCATTTTTTCTAGAAAAAGTTCCCTGATTTCTCTTATAACTCGCACATTTTTCGCTGACTGATATGATGACGTACACATTTCCCTGATTTACTCTAAAATCTTATGTTATTCCCTGGCCAAATTCTTTCATTTTCAAATGGCAAACAATGATACAATGCTGGCATTACAGAAGGAGTATATCCTTCAGCTTAGAACTACCCAAAAATATACGTAAAATCTGCCTAGAATATATACAAATCTTCGTAACTCAGAAATCAAGCAGAAATAAACTTTGGAGCAGTTCAATCCACTAGTCTAAGCAAATTAGAAATCAAACCAATTTAACAAAATTTTAATGTCATCTTATACTAAAGTAATGAGGTTGTGGTGTCTCTTGACGATTTTGTCACCACCATCGACAGCTATGAACTAGGAGTTGTACACCAGTTCTTGTACCTTGGGTCTACAATCACCGACAACCTGTCCCTTGATGCGGAAGTCAGCCAGTGCATCGGGAAGGCTGCAACAACACTTGGTCGGCTCACCACACGTGTCTGGGAGAACCCCAAGCTGTCAACCACGACCAAGATGGCAGTGTACAATATCTGCACCATCAACACTCTTCTGTATGGCAGTGAGGTATGGACAACATATGCAAAGCAGGAGCAGAGACTGAACAGTTTCCACATGCACTGCCTCCGCCACATCCTCAAAATCAAATGGAGCAACAAAATGCCAAACACAGAGGTCCTTGCACGTGCTGGCCTCCCCATCATGTACACGCTGCTCAGACAGCAAAGGTTGCACTGGCTCGGCCATGATAGCAGGACGGAAGATGGCAGAATCCCAAAAGACGTCTTCTATGGTGAGCTAGTGTCTGGCACAAGACTTGTTGGCCGACTCAAGCTGTGCTACAAGGATATCTGCAAGCTTGACATGAAAGCTCTGGACATCAACACTGAGACCTAGGAGTCCACGCCAGCTGACTGCAGCAGATGGTGTGGTGTGCTCAAGAAACAGTTGAAGATGGAAGAGGAGAAGATCCTGAATCAGGCATAGGACAAGAGAGCCAGATGGAAGGCATGCATCTCAGGAGATAACTCGGTGACTGCTCACACCTGCACACACTAAGGCAGAGTCTGCTGATCCCGGGTCCGCCTCATAAGTCACAAACGAAGTTGTTCCAGCCATGGTCCTACTGCATCACCCAACTAGGGAGCATCACCATCCACGGTAAACATCGACTGACAGAGGCCTACTATACTACTACTATTGTGTGAATGATATATTGGGTGTGTTCACGAGCATGTCCCACAGAAGTGGCCCTTCTCATAACTTCTTAGGACCGCATCCTTGCATCAAACTCAGCTACGAAGGGGCATAAAACTCAAATGACACCTATCCATGCGGGCTGCACTGACTCGGTTCTGTTCAGCAAGAGAAATAATGGACCACACTCCAAATTTCAAGAAAAACTAACACTTCCACCTTTGAGTTTACATGAGCGAAAGCTCTCTGCTAGATCTTCATTAACAGGGCCCCTGCACTACAGAATTCTGGCTTGTAGTTCATATGGCTTGATCACTAAGACACATTGACCTATAATTCTCTTTCGGGCGATATAACACTATACATACGTAAGAACGGATGTGACCCATGGGCCTTAAATTTGCCACCCGTGTTCAAGATAGATAGCTACGTAGTGCACAAAGGACTTTGATTATTCTTCAAACACTGTTCAAAAAGCATCTACAACAATTACAAACTCCCGCACTTCTGCCATGGTATTGCTTTTTCGAAAAGCTCGTTGTAGAACATTAACCACCTCTGATCAAATCAGCCCTTCCACATAAGTAGCTTTTCATTGGTTTAGAAAAGCAGCTGACATACAGAATACATAGAATACTTGGCATCCCTTTGGGAATATACTACTAATATATATACATGCATTTTCTTACCTTTAAGTCCAGTTCGTCCTTCTTTTCCGACTGGTCCAATGCCTGGCTCACCTCTAGCACCTTTTTCTCCAATGGGTCCAGACGGTCCTGGCTCACCTTTCTCAGCTAAAAAACAAGTGAGATCAACATTCGCCAATCTAATTCAAAGTGATAAGGAAGTATAGAAACTTAGGGAGCCGTGTATTCCGCAATAATAAACTAATGCATTTGAAGAAGGCATCGTCAAATGTTATGACAACACAAAAAAGCCACAAAGCAAGGGTGTTTTGCAAATAATTGACAATAAAAATATTTTAATTACGACGAAACACAAGATAATACTAAAGAAACATTCCCTTCTACGGCCTTGCTTACATTATAAGAATATACATTAGATTTCAGCAAGACAGCTAAACAGCTGAAAAAGGGACGAATCATACCTCTATCACCCTTTTGTCCAGCAGCTCCAGTTGGTCCATCAAGCCCCCTAGGACCCGGTGCACCTTTCTCACCCTTTTCACCCCTTCCTCCACTTATTCCCGGTGGTCCTTGAGGTCCTCGTTCACCATCGCTCCCTGCAGTTCCAGCTGATCCTGGTTCTCCCTTTTGGCCCTCCAGTCCACGGTCACCCTCCTCACCTCTGACGCCTATACAGAGAAAACAAAGGTAAAGGCAGAAGTTAAAATTTTGAGTATGCATATGTCTGAAGGAAAAATTGCTTCAATTCATACCAACAAGGTACGATCTGCTATTGATTATCGCGTCACACTGTACTGCTAAACAAAACAAACATTGTAAGAACTTTTGATGGAAAACTCAAACTATTTTCTAGAAATATGCCACACACTTTGTGAATAACGTCATATAAAAGAAATTGTTCTCTCGGAAAATACAGTGTATTTAAATCTTAAAAAGCAGTTCATGAAATATCAAATTGGACAACTGGTAACAGATAAATCAGGCAAAGGCCAAAACGTAGTCTGCAATTAATCTACCATTAATAATGAAATTCCATAATACACCAAGTCTACTGAATTATTTTCACCATTGAGCAAACACAGTGTGACACATAAAACTAAAGAATACTACGAGATAAACAAGTAACTGAAGATGTCTGCTATCATACCAGGTTCTCCTTTACGTGCTACGTCACTAAGTGCAAGGCCAGGCTGTCCCTTCTCTCCCTTTTCTCCACTGAAGCCTCTGGAACCTTTAGGCCCTTCCGAGCCAGGCTCTCCCTTTTGACCTCTCTCTCCAGGGGGTCCCTGTTGTCCGAGATTGCCAATTTGGGCTGACCAAGAATCACCTAAAACAATGTGATCAATTGTATAGTAAAATACAAAGAAAATTCCAAAGATTAAAATATACAGTAACACAACATACATATTACGGTAAAACCAACCATTGTAAGCCGAAAGAGCTCAAAAAGCTGAAAGTGTAGCCAACATACCTTTCTGACCTCTCTCTCCTGGAGGACCGATCGGGCCTGCAGCTCCTGAAGTACCGCTGTTTCCTTTTTCTCCCTTACGACCATCAATCCCTCTTCCTGGGCTCCCCTTTTCACCTTTATCTCCAGTTAATCCTGTTTCACCTGGAGGTCCTGGATCTCCTTTTGGCCCTCGTTCACCCTGCAATTCATTGGGATAAAACAATGGACGATAAAGACAGAAAGAGTCGAAAGGGAGATAGCATGCATAAAAGGTACTGAATTGCAGCCAAGAGAACAACACACATTTGGTAATCAAACAGTTAAGACAGAAAACATCCCAAATTTTTACACTGTCTAAGTTTAAAAAAGAATTGGTTACTCACAGGTATTCCATTTATTCCAGGGTCTCCTCTAGCTCCTGGGGATCCCCGAGGTCCTTCTCTTCCCTTGAATCCGAGGGAGCCCGGGGAGCCATTGAGGCCAGGCAGACCTTTCTCACCCTTTTCACCTTTTACGCTCAAACTTTCACCTTGTTCTCCTTTGCTACCCTTTTCTCCAGACGGTCCGCGCACTCCTGGCTCTCCCTACAAATAGGAAATAGTTTAAATGAGACTTGCCTGGCAAATATGAAAGAAAACTTGCTTTACAGCAAAGACGTACACTTCGCTGTTTATTAGATGGGGAATAGGCTAGATTTACAGATAAATAACGAGGAATGAATATGAAAGAACTCAAGGTGTTCATTAGTTCATTCATTAATATCACACACACACACACACACACACACACACACACACACACACACACACACACACACACACACACACACACACACACACACACACACACACACACACACACACACACACACACACACACACACACACACACACAAAATTACTTTTCTAAGGTATTGTTTCTATTGATGTGTTTCCTCTGCATTTATTCAATTCTGGTTATGTGTATATGTACGCTCTGTAAAGTAAAGGTAAAAATTTTCTGATGAAGCTATACGGGAAACGTTAAATAGTTGTTTTTATTATGAAGTCTATATAAATTTTTAAAAACTTTGAGTGGAAAGACCATTGAATTCTATATATATATATATATATATATATATATATATATATATATATATATATATATATATATATATATATATATATATATATATATATATATATATATATATATATATATATATATATATATATATATATATATATATATATCTATATCGATATATCTATATCTATATATCTATATCTATATCTATATCTATATATCTATATCTATATATCTATATCTATATATCTATATATATCACTGAATCAGAGCCTCCCTATATATATGAGAACGAATGAAAAATATACTTCACTTAAATTATAGACGTTTCGATAAATATCTTCATCAGTACTAAACCTACAATGATACCGGGTCTGCTTAAATTACCTATTTAAAAAATGGGGTGACAATGAGTATAGCCTAGGAGTTATGTTCCCCCCATTTTCGTAAGACATGTCGACATAAGCTTTCATCAATAATTACTGATAAAGGCTTATGATGACACATCCTACGAATACGTGTCTATAATCTTACTGACAACATATATTATAAGCAAACACTGGTCATTAACGGATTTGTTTCTGCATTGGCCTTAAGCTTATTACATAGATTTTCAAACTTTTATATACTGTCATAATTTTACAGAAGCAATAGCTACTTAATACTAATAGGGGTCTTCTGGTATTTCTTCCCTTATCATTGAAAAGTGGAAGAAAATTCTCTCACACATGTACAAGAAATACAATGGGTAGTTTATCTTCAAGGCAATGGTCATGAAGCATTAAACTTACTTTTAAACCTGTCAACCCAGCAGCTCCCTTTGCTCCTTCACGACCTGATTCACCCTTCTTTCCTGCCGGTCCAGGTGGTCCCGGATCTCCCGGGCCCCCATCAAGACCAGAGAACCCTCTGTTTCCCTTTTCACCTTTCTGCGGCAATGCGCAGGCTGCACAGGCTTCACCCATAGGTCCTCTTGCTCCACGATTACCAGGGGGTCCTTGAACTCCTTTGACACCGGGCGGACCTGCTTCACCAGGGTCCCCCTGTGGTCCAGTTTCACCCTTTTCAGACACAACATATCCAGCCGGGCCTGAATCAAAAGCATTTAGAAAGATAAATCGGATGGTGCTTGTGAGAATACATTAGGTGCAAAAAATTTCGGTGCAAAATATTTCGGTGGAAAAATATTCGGTGGAAAAAATTTCGTTGGGATTTTGACCATTTCGGCGTTTTCACTTTGTCAAAAGCATTTAGAAAGATAAATGGGATGGTGCTTGTGAGAATACATTAAGTGCAAAAAATTGGGTGCAAAATATTTCGGCGGAAAAATATTCAGTGGAAAAAATTTCGTTGGAATTTTGACCATTTCGGCGCTTTCAGGTTCTTTAAACTGATGAGGACCAGAGCGTCGAAACATGTTTTTACAAAAATGCTGTTCGGTAATAATACTAGTGTGTTGAAGGAGTATAAAGGCTCATATGGACTATATACAAGGTTTGAGTAAGTAGCTTTGATAATGCACTTTGTCATAATTACAGCAATTCATGTTTATATGGATCTAGTGATGAAAAACGGACACTTCAAAGGACCATTGAAGACATGAATTTTTCTAAGTTTCCAAAAATTTCCGTGCTGTAAAAGTTTGATGGCAAAAAAATTCGGTGAGAAAAAATTCCGGTTCTCTCTCATCACCGAAATTAAATCCCACCGAAATTTTTGCACTTTATGTAAGAGAGTCGCTAAATCATTAGAAATATTTTGGTAAAATAGTCTTTTATCAAATAGCTTTAAGCACATTATTATTCTATAGCTAAACCATTGCTAAAAGAATCGAAAAAATACAATGAAGAAAGCCACTAAAAACAGAATTACATTTCAAAATCAAACAGCGTTAGTTGAAGCTGCTTTTTGGAGTAGTTCTTGTAAGCGGAGATTGAAGATGAGCAGGAAGGGTATGTATATCTGGGGATAGTCATGCTTGATAAGATCAAAGAAAAGGAAACGATAGATATGAATTGAAGGGAGTATAAACAAAGCTGAATGGTAGAAACAAAAGTATATCTATGAACACATGGGCAGAAGCTTTCAAAAGCGGCTGGAATCTTGGATTGGAAAGATTGGGAGCTAAAATGTTTAGACAGAGTAACGAAAATGATAACGATACATGGAGCGTTTCATCCCAAGAGTCATGTAAACAGACTTGAAGAGAACTGATGGAGGTAGAGGACTGATCAGCATAGACCACTGTGCCAGAAGAAAGAAAATTAATATAGAGTTCTACGTATTGAGGTTTACGGAAATGCTAACTAAAGGGGTTTGTGCATCAGGAACGATTGAGATAGAAGATGTTATCAATAAAATTGACTTCAAAAGACAGAAAACCTAGGACTTATCGATAAATGGAAAAAGGATGTGTGGGCAGTTTCAAGAGACAAACCAGAGAACATTCACAAGAACAAAACATGCAAATAGCTAGTTCGAAGTGGTCTTAAGGTTAAGACAGAGGCACTGTTGTGTGCTGCACAAGAACAAGCAATCAGATCAAACTACGTAAAAACCCACATTGATAGGATCACAGAAAGTCCCCTTAATAGAATTTGTGGTAAAATAGGAGAAACTGTGCAGCACATAATAAATGAATATTAAAAACTAAAAGCCCAAAAAGAATACAAGAGACGATAAAAAACATGTAGCAAAAGAGGTTCATTGAGAACTGTGTAGGAAACATGCATTAGAACAGGGGTGTCAAAACAAAGGCCCGCGGTCCAGGTTTTATTGGCCCACAGCAACTTCTGGAAATATGATTTTAATCTAAAAAGATGGATCCATTGAAAACGAAGAGTAACTTGTCGACCCCACTTCCAGGTGGATACAGAAAAACAGAAGAGATTCTACAGATAGAACCTATTTAATGCAGTAAGATAATTTTTTACAATATCAACATCAACTTATCTCCCTCAATACCTTATGTTAGAGTTTGGATAATGACAAAACTTCCTATGATGAGAAGCAACACGAAAAATTCATAATTGCTATTGGCTCAACATGCATTTGTGAACGAAAGTTTTCTCTCTCAAAATATTGACAAAGCAAACTAAAAATCCATATGATGAATATCCATTATGGTGAAGTCCCACGTGTGCAAACAGCCATACTTTATCCTGTATAGTCAGGTACCCTTAGTCCAAAGCACAACAGCATTGCTCCCATCGGGTTCGATTTTCTTTGTATCATAGACATAACATGCAATTGAAATTACAGACCTAATACATTTCGAATTTAGCAACATATATTATATTCACGAGTCAATACATCAAATGTAATGTTTGGCACAGCTCTTTATTTCCCTTATTTGGCCCTCAACAAGAAACACTATGGACATCCCTTGATTAGAACGTAAGGAAAGATAGTATGAGCATAACCTAGAAGGAACAGCAGAGAATGATGATGTTAAGTTGCTATGAGAAATAGATATACAATTAACATGACGATTCTAGCCTTGCAATGAAAAAAAAACGCGCGTTAACAATTAAACCTGTCGATCTAGCTCCTTTCAGTAACGGACTATTTTTCAATGCTGTTCTGATGAGCAGATAGTTCTGTAATTGCAAAGCTCGAAATTCTAAACCCTCCCTGGAAAGTTTATCATAAAGCTGACAATGTACTGAGAGATGCAACTGATATCGTAACCACAAACCCTCTGGTCCTGGGAATCCTCTAGGTCCCTTCATTCCAGGAGGTCCTGGTGGTCCTGGCTCACCATCCATTCCATTTTTTCCAACCACTGATATACCATTTCTTCCTCTATCTCCTTTCTGTCCCGGTGGTCCTTCCTTACCGGGGGATCCACGAGTCCCCTTCATTCCAGGGACACCTGAAATTAAGAACAGGGGTGTAGTATTAGGTAATAGTATGCAACTTTTTTAAAATTCGCATTCATTATTTATCGCTAGTTAACAAGAAGAGTATCAAAAATACTAATTATTACGAAGTTAAATATACAAAAGATTTAAAAAATACCCAAGGTGTAAAACAGCAACTGGCACTATGTTCTGGCTATTTGATTACAAAGATATTCTGCACGTACAGTGCTAACCTGTTCAATGTTTTATTCTGCTTTTACAACGTGTGAGTGATGGTTCTAGTTTTACACTACTACCAAGGGTACGTACTCAAAAGAAAACTACGCTTAGGTGAAAAAATTCTACTCCGAACGATATTGTTTTTGCTTCTGGAGGTTAGCAAAACTATTTTTCCTAAAGCCTGGTCACCATTCAATCGCAACAGTCGGCTACCTGTCGCGAAGGGCGATCGAATGGGGATAGTTATTTTTATATGGAAACATTTATTCATATTATATTCTTTAACGAGGATGGAGTATACAGCTAAATTCTGATTTATTTACTGCCCTGCAAAATAATACCAAATTAAACAATCGAACTACTGTGATTGCGAAATAAGCATTACAATAAAATTACATACAATAATAAAAACAAGAAGAGAAAATAAAAATAATGTAGCTAACAAAAAGATTGATTGCTAATTTTGTATGCAGTTTTGGATTGATCTAAGGTTTGCGCAATTTTCGCATCAGCACTTATATTGTTCCAGAGTCGTGCTCCTCGAAAGGAGAAGCATATCTGACCACTGGAAGTTTTTACAAGAGGCAATTTACAGTTTTAGTATTGCGAAGCTCCCTAACGGCATTCTGAGACAACCTTTCGAACAGACTAGTAAGGTAACTGGGCCTCCATATTAATAAGTTCCCTTATAGATTGCCATCCTAGTTTTTCCAACAGTGGCTGAGACGGCGCATCGTAAGGGCTATTTGTAGCTATCCTAGCAGCGCGATTTTGTAGTTTCTGTAGCTTATTCAAAGTGATAACACTGCACACTCCCCACACCGAATAGCAGATTCTAAAATGTGGTTCAATAATGCTTTTATATATTGACTGAGCCGCAGTTAGAGGAAGATATCTATTTCCATAGCGTAGCATTCCGTTCCTTTTATATGTTTGAGGTGGGGACCATAAAGGTTCCATCATTTTCATATCTCTTTGATCAAAGCAGAAATATGCTCCTCCCAATTTAGAACTTGGTCATCTTCAATCCCCAAGTATATGGCGTGTTTGATCATCGAAACTGGTTCCTGATCAATGACGAAATGTAAACTTGGTGTTTCAGAATTTTCAATGTCCTTCAACTTTTTTCTACCCTGTAAGAGGAAAGTTTGTAACTTGGTGGCGTTGAGGGAAAGCTTATTTGATTCCATCCAGGCTTAGAACGAGGTCATAATTAACAATATTGCTTATGAATAGGATCGAGTCCGAAGAAAATGAGACGCTTGTGTCATCTGCATACATGTTTACCTCAGAGTGACTCAAAGATAGGTGTAGGTTATTGATGCAAACTAAAAAGAGTAGAGGCCATAAGCATGAGCATTGTGGTACTCTACATGTTATGTCATCAAATTCAGATATCTGGTCACCTACCCTACAACATTGCTGTCTGTGTGAAAGGTAAGACTGAAACCAACACAGTTCCTTATCTTTTATTCCACATAAGTAAATATTGAGAAGAATATCCTGATTTACTGTGTCAAAGGCCTCCTTTATATCTACAAATGTAACTGATGTAAAATTGCCTTTGTCTATGTTTAGATACCAATCATTCATGCACTGAGTGCAACGATCTAAAGTCCGACTGCTTTAGGCTAGGCAACTTAGAACTGAATGCAAACATGTTTTCTTACGCATCACCGACGTCGGCGATGGATCGATGATCAGTCCCTAATCCCCACAAAAATTTGAACTAGGTTGAACATTTTCAGGTGTTGCCGACCTGTCCTCAATCGTTGCAATGCAGATTTTTATATGGAAACATGATTTTTCTGACTGGGGACGTCGCCGATAATACACCACGTGATATTTCAACGTGATATTTCAAGACACCACGTGATATTTCAAATCAATCCAGCATTGAATAGACCCTTTTCACAATGACGTAGAGAGGGCTCGAGCTCTGGCGAAAACGAGGCAGGTGATGTTCCAGATTCATCGCCGACAATGCTCAGTACGGGGAAAAGAGCTACTCATTCATTTTTGCGATTGTTCTGCTTAAGATACGGTCAAACATGGACAATAACATGGATTCCATGTTAAATCAGGCTCCGGAGAATAAATGTAGATCACTCGGATGGCAATTTAACGTATATTGGTGCTATAACACACTTTACAAACCGATGCTTCGCCATCGGGCCTAAATTTGTTTAGGTATTCACAGGCGAATCGAGCGAAGATTCGTTGGTGCAATTGTAGTAAAACAGTAGATGGAATGGGTCATTTCATTATAAAAATACTGTGCCTACCTTCGAGGGAAACATTTTACGGATGGGAATATCATTAACGGTCGAACATGCGGCGACTCACTCGAGGACCTTTGCCACCCTCGCTTCTGTACACTCTTGAGGCTAATAAGATCAGGCTGTCTCACAAACGAACAAAACGCGTCTATCCTAGCTACATTTGCTTCGACATCGGCTTTAGTTTTGAAAATCATGAAAATTATCTTTTCCTTCAGATTCCATCAGTGCATCACACACAGAATCCCATTCCTATACTGTTCTCCTGAGCATGACCAGCGTGATTTCATTAGATTTTGTGCACTTTATTAATCGCTCTTACACAAGCAAAAGAGCTCCCGTAGTCTGTGTTATCTTTGACACAATGAATTCTTGACCAGGTGATGACACTTCTTGTAGATATACACTCATCAGGTTGATAAGTTTGGAAAAGCACAAATAACTTGATGAATTCATTAATGGTAACAAATACAGGGTAACCAAGAACAAGAATAATTATTGATAGCACTGAAATTGTCACTCAAATGGTCTGAGTATTAACACTATCATTTTGTAGAGCACTTAGTAGGCATCTTACCTCTGTAGTGTATAGTCCACCCCACAATAATATACTGATATTGGAATTCAGAAACTGATTTTATAAGTATACCTAATGTCACTATCTGTTGGATACTGTAGAAAGAATGGCTAAAAAGTAGCTACAAGGCCACATGCATAGTAAAGTTGTAGTGAAATCAGGCTGTTAAATGAGAGCTACATCAAGAATGAAGTAGCTTGTAGTATGGCCAATAGCCCATAGAATAGAGCAATTTTTAGGAAAAAACCAGGAGGACAGACATCTGGTCAGAGAGGTCAAATCATCTAGCAGTCATTGCATTAGTAGTACCTTGCTCAGGAATGCTCAGAATACCATACTTTTGGGCTAGTTCTCTATCAAACTCTCTACCAATTCTAAGTTTTGAGGTATAGATATTGCAACAATTGGTGAGATGCTGATTTAAGTGTTGCTATGTTAGTTAGGTTTAGGAGATGGTGGAAGTTCAATGAAAATTTCAGTGTCAAGCTGTTATTATTGTTGCTGGGTACTCCATGAATTGCTCTGGCATATCTGCTCTGAAGCATTATTGCTAGGGAATGGAAACAGAGGAAGTTCATCAAATGAGCATTAGCTCTACCTATAAAACATTTTAGTAGTGTTTATGCCATTTATTTTCGCATATCCAGATAGAGGGGGGTAAGGGGGAGACAACGGAGAAACAAAAATGAGTCGCTGAATGATCCAGACAGAGGGAGGGCAAAAATGCAGTTTACCAGTTAATCATAGCATGCTCTTTGTCAACAGACCAGAGTGTATATCTACAAGAAGTGTCATCACCAGGTCAAGAATTCATTGTGTCAAAGATAACACAGACTACGGGAGCTCTTTTGCTTGTGTAAGAGCGATTAATAAAGTGCACAAAATCTAATGAAATCACGTTGGTCATGCTCAGGAGAACAGTATAGGAATGGGATTCTGTGTGTGATGCACTGATGGAATCTGAAGGAAAAGATAATTTTCATGATTTTCAAAACTAAAGCCGATGTCGAAGCAAACGTAGCTAGGAAAGACGCGTTTTGTTCGCTTGTGAGACGGCCTGATCTTATTAGCCTCAAGAGTGTACAGATCCGAGGGTGGCAAAGGTCCTCGAGTGAGTCACCGCATGTTCGACCGTTTATGATATTCCCATCCGTAAAATGTTTCCCTCGAAGGTAGGCACAATATTTTTATAATGAAATCACCCATTCCATCTATTGTTTTACTAAAATTGTGCCAACGAATCTTCGCTCGATTCGCCTGTGAATACCTAAACAAATTTAGGCCCGATGTCGAAGCATCAGTTTTGTAAAGTGCGTTATAGCACCAATATACGTTACATTGCCATCCGAGTGATCTACATTTATTCTCCGGAGCCTGATTTAACATGGAATCCATGTTATTGTCCATTTTTGACCGTATCTTAAGCAGAACAATCGCAAAAATGAATGAGTAGCTCTTTTCCCCGTACTGAGCATTGTCGGCGATGAATCTGGAACATCACCTGCCTCGTTTTCGCCAGAGCTCGAGCCCTCTTACGTCATTGTGAAAAGGGTCTATTGTGAGCCTCCATTTAGATAGCATGTTCCTGAAGATCTCCCAGACTTTTACAATTCTACGGAAACACTCAGCAAAAAATGATCGGGGACATATCGTCAATCGATCAGGGAAAGGTCGCCGACTGCTAGATTATAAGGAAACCTGACATAAAACCATATGTTATACGTTTTTGTCATCATTGTTGTTACTCAATTTTGTCATCTACGTTGACCATACTGCAGATAGCAATATAGATAGCAGATAACAAACGGGCTAATGAGGATCTGGAATGTCCAAAAACTTGCAGGAAATAAGTGTGAAATTAATGTTGCAAAAACAAATAGCTCTGTGATCGGAAGTAGGAAAAAACTAAGGATATTCAACGCCCACAAGCACTAAGAAAATCATTTGTGATAAGTGGCGAGGAAATTTCGATGATAGAACATACTAAATACTTAGGAGTTCAAGTGGACCAATACATGAGCTGGGAAAATCATATAACTCGTGTGATAAAAAGATTTCAAGGGCCCTAGGTATGGTACGCCACGCAAAAATTTATTTCCTTCTAACTACATTGCAGGTCATGTACAAAAATATAGTTGAGCCATATTTCAGATTCTGCTGCCCTGTCTGGGGCGTCTGTGGCATCACAGCTTTAAGCAAGTTTCAGAAGCTCCAGAATCGCGCAACTAGAATCGTGACAGACAGCTCTTACAAAACGTCAGCGCCACCTATCATCGGGAAATTGGAATTGCAAACAAGTAAATGACCTTATAAAAACAAAAACACTGAAATGGTCTAATGCTAGGCGCACACGAGAGTCAAATGGCTGAGCTAAATGGCACGAGAGACATTTAGCTCAGCCATTTGACTCACGTGACTCACGGGGCTTTTAGGTGAGAATTTTGACTCATGAGTCGAATCTCAAGATATCAAACCAGTTTGATAATTTTTGTCACTCGTGCCATTTTGCTCATCGTGTGCGGCGGTCTGAGCAATTTTGCTCACGATCTCAGCAATAATACGCATGCGCTATTCGAATCAAAACAGAAGGAAAGCGCACGAAAAGCTTATTTGAAAATGGCAGATCACTTATCTTCCTCATCTTCGGAATCAAAATTTGAAGAAAAAGCTCTTTTGCTGACGTTGCTACTTAGGCGTCACCGCTACCGTCGATTTGAGAGCTAGGGCTAGGAAAATTTGGACTGTGCGATGGATTCTGAGACGTAAGACGCAGGGAGTTTTTCCATATCCCTTTCGAGAGCTGGATTATGAAGGCCCTGCAAAATTCCACCAGTTCCATTGCTTAGATCGAAATGAATTTGAAGATGATTTAGCGAAAGTGGAGCCAATAATTAGCAAAGAGGACACGACTATGAGACAGTCCATAAGTAAATATATAACACAAATCTATCACAGTTGACACTGCATAAGCATTAACAGTAGCGATGCAAAGGTTAAAAGTTAAGAAATGTGGACGGAGAGTGATAATAGAGAAACAGAGGCGGACACCTGGCTGTTTAAAGGGGGGGGGAGCAATGAGACCAAGAGACCCTGAGGCGAAGTTCCGAGGGCAACCACACCCTACAAATTTCAGTGTTATCGGAAACTAGTGGGGAGCTACTGTCCTTCCCACGTGTCCACCACTGAAGAGAAACATACCATCCATTCCTTTCATTCCACGAGGACCTCTGGGTCCTAGTTCTCCTTTTTCACCTTTAGGGCCAGCAGCGCCGTCACGACCAGATGGGCCAGAATCACCCCTTGGGCCAAGTTCTCCCTTAGGACCGGTTCCTCCTTTTTCTCCCTTTTCACCAGCATCACCAGGACTCCCAGCCGGACCTTGCACCGATTGGCCCTAAAATTCACGAAGATCACATCATCACCAGGTTTGTGTAAAACTGTGCGGTTCATGAGTAAATGTAGTGGAGTAAATGGCAAAAGCTAATGCAACGCTTATGGTATACATAAAAAATGCGTGAAGGGATGCAGCATTAATGCCACACACGAAGTATTCCACAGATAAGCAATTAAAACCCATCCAGTCAATACTACGCATTTACAACATGTTGCAACGAAACATAGCACATATAAGACAACGCAATTTTGAATTGAAATCAAGTCTCCTGCTGAAAAATAAATATTGTCCCTTTTCCTCCTTGCTTACACTCCACATCCTGCTCAAAGTGAGCAATTTCGATTAAAATTTTTTAATACCATAATCCCCATTTCACAGTCCTTTTCCACTTCATGCTAAAATGGCAATAGGGAATGACAGCATATAATAATAAAGTAAATGCTATCAAGTCAATACATTAGAAACACCACCAACCTTGGCACCTTTTTCCCCAGGTGGTCCTCTAGAACCTGTCTCACCATCTTGACCCTAAACATATAGGTTGAAAATGGAAATAAAACAAGGAAATTGTTCGTTCCATACGCTCTTTAAAGCTTTATATTGAATAAATCATAAAAGCAATGGGCTTGTAGAATATTAATTTCTTTTGCATTATTCAAAGGCTGTAGCATTCCTAAATTCGCAGTACTAAAAAACTAATCCAAATGAAAACTGAAAAATTTATAACAAAAACCCCAAGTTGGTAGATGATAAGAGGAGAGCAAGACCTACATCTCGTCCAGGAATGCCTTGAGGACCAGCTATTCCATCAGGTCCTTGGCTACCCTGTAATACAAAGTAGGAAACAATATATAAATATATATACATACACACTATTAACAAAACATTGCACTAACATTGTTATAGTATCAAGAAATATTGCAACAAATAGTAATTTAGTATCAACTATCTAAAAATAAATCAAAAGACAAAAAGCTTTGAATTGAATTACTCAAATTGCAAGACCATTTCAAAGGTGCTACACAATATTTGTGGTACTAAGAAAATCAAAGAAGAATTCAATCTTTGAATAAACGATTCTAATATTCTCGGGTAGATATGAAATTTTTCAAGCATTGAAATCTGACACACAAAATGAAAAAAGACCAAAGAGAAAGACATAGACAATTCCACATACCTTACTTCCTTTTGCTCCTCTTTCACCAGTATCACCAGCGGCACCCTTAAAAGCGTAAATTGGATACCAGTCAATGTGGTTCACTGTTAAGCCTTTAAAAAGTGGTGTCACCCAAAATAAGTTGAAATGATGGCGACACTCAAACCCCTGAAATTTAATCTCAATACCAACACATCAAACTCCGGAGATCCAATAATGACTGTATCCAATACCTCTTATATACCGCCCATAGATGTAATGCATCTAAAGGAGTTTGTGTACTTGAGAAAAATAACACCGTTGTCCAATTAGCATTGTTTGTTTAATGATCTATAATTAGTAGAACATGTATAGTAGTGCCAGTCTAGCATTGTCTTTCACATGGCGTAAAAATCTAGCATGAATTTGAACAATGGCAAGCCCCTAGCCACTTAATACACGCATCAAATGTCTTTCAGCTTTACCATCCTTTCTCTCCCTGCAAGTACTGAAAGGCGACGTGATATTCTGATAAATAGATCTATGACGTGATCCAGGTGAAAAGTAATGACTTCTACGAACGTAAAGAACATAACCAAGTTGCTCTAATACGAAACATCAGTTTGAAAGGTATGACATATTAAGTAATGTTCAACGAGACTAGTGCAGTAATAATGTAACGGAGAAGTTACACCTGCAAACGTACCTCTGCGCCTCTGTCACCCTTGAGACCTCTGTCACCTTGTCGACCACGTTCACCAGGTGGACCCTATTTGAATTTAAACACAAAGCTGAACTTCGTATAAAAGTGCTTGAATGAGGCTGAATATGATTAGCCTAATTATATTGGACTCTATAGCAAAGATACGAATATCAATGCATCTCATAAGAACATTATGAAATATTGCAACGAACTAATTTAACTAACAGTTTTGTACGCCATTTTGAGGAAAATCCCACTTGAAGACAGAATGAACTCCGGACAAACCCAGTGGGCTATGGGCAGATGTCTGGTGGGAAGATCAAACTTGGTCACAAAGTCCAGTTTCTTATAGATTTGTTCATCCAAACATGTAAGCATTTACTTACAGTGAGTCCAGGCCTTCCGGTATCTCCTTTCTCTCCTGGGCTGCCTTTTTCTCCCTGATAGAATGCAAAAAATTCTTAGAGCAACACACTTTTCTAAAAGAAATATGAGGCTCAAATCAGGCAAAGATCAAGAAACACCTAGGAAACACGGGCAGGCTCACTTTCAAAAGTAAACTTGAAAAATCTGTTTCTGCGAGAAAACTTTCTATTACATTGGAAACAAAATGCAAGCAACATCCATCTCTCAGATATTCTTCACTGAAAATTATATTTCTCGTCATAGAATAGCCTAGTTGTTATAGGAAATTTCAAGGAATCTAAGAAACACCTAAGCACAATTTCAGGATAGATTTGAAAAATACTAAGACACATCCAGGCTGAAGAGAGAAAATATGTTTCGTAAAAAATATGTAGTTACCAAATTGGAGTCCACGGTCCTTTGGGGGGGGGCCTCGAAGAGTTTTAGGGGGCCACGAAAGGTTGAAGGAGACTGCTAGCGGTTCTGCTGCTTGCTCGATTAGTTGATTTATAACTTGTATCATTGTTCACTTTCATATTCAGTGAATATATTAATCAGAACATGTATTAAGCCCTCCACGGGATCCTGATTCGAAAATGTGTAGTGTAGGGGACAGCCCAGTAAACTGATTGAGGGAATATGGGATTCATTGCCTTAGAGTACCAATAAATCGCAGAAGAGACAAATAATTGATAATTGTCAACATATCTCTTAAAATAGCACAATCGGGGAATGACACTACATAGATATTATTGCCAAAACTATGTTGGAAAAGCAGAAAAGAAACGTTCGCAGTTATCGCTCTTACTGAAAAGTGTTATTTCAAATAGTGCCAAGGAAGTAAAGAAATTCCTTCACTAAGTACCCAATACAATTTTGCTATCAAACTGTGCTGTAGGCTGCAATCAATTCTTCTATATCATATCTATTATGAAGTCATCTCAGGATGAAGTATTGAGAATGTAATACAATATAGCAAAATGAAGAAACAAACCAAATACTTACTTTTTTCCCTGGTGGACCTTTTGGACCCTAAATAAAGATAAATAAGAGTTGACTGAAGCAATCATAACTCAAAATCAGGCATGTTTGATTGCAAATCTTTAAGACTTATTACAAGTTGATTCCTCTCAAAGAACTGTACACAAGAGTTGAGTGTCAATGTGTGAACGTGTACTACAGCCTTTTGGCTGAAAATTATACTTTTTCCTTGACCCAGGGTGCAAAAAGACATTATTTTCCCTGACCCTAAAGAGTAAGTACCAAACAAAACAATAGCCCAAAAGATACCAGAACAACCAAGAATTGTATAGGTTTTAGACATAACACAGATTATAAGCAGAGTGAAGAAGGAGATTACTAAGTATAGGCCCATTTCCACTTACATTCGCACTGGGTATTTCGGGTGCGAACTCATTGTTCCCAGTCCATATGGGAACGGTTTGCGATGTGCGAACGTTTTGCGATGTGCGAACGTTCAGATGTGGACTGGGAACAATAAGTTCGCTTGCGAAATGCGAAATGCGAATGGAAGTGGAAATGGGCCTTATGCAGGACATCAATCTTGGTGGCCTAAATTAATATGCTTGGAAAAATAGCGCTTATAAGCACTCGTTGTATTATCAAGCCACACAACAAGATTACACATACGAATTTACCGATGAAACTGCAGATCTTGTTAATCAATACGCACATGCACTTTTTATCATTCACAGTTTTCCTTCCATTAAGGCGAAATGCGATTCGCACCAACTGCACATTATTATTACCATTTTACCAAAGAGAACACCATACAGTGGCGGCACAACGATTCTATACCTGGAAGGCTGGTAACTTTGTGCAGTCATGTCGGAGTGCCCACCTTGGTTCGGTCGGACACGGAAGGAAGTTTTTAAATTTTACCCTCTAGAATGACTAAAATGGCATCTGCCAGACTAAGATTTGATTCAATAGTATGGCTTTCAGGTTCTGAGGGGGAGGGTACTCGCATATACTGAAGATAGGGTGCTCAGGCTTGGGTACAAACCATCAACCCCAAGAAACAATTACTGGCATACAACTTGGCTCAAAGAAATAGGTTTCCTTGCCATGCACACCCAATAAAATAACAAAGAACACTCTGTTCCATTTTATCGAGAGATCGTGTAGACAAGGCCAAGTATGCTGTTTTCCAGTATTTCTAAATTTCTATTGTAACATTGCTGCTAAAAAATATTTTTAAAGTTTTCACAAGGTCAGCTATTCTTGCTTGAGAGGGCTTCTATGTTCAAATTATTCTCCTAGTTGCATATGCATAAATAAATTACATTTTTGATTTGTCCCAATAAAAGATACACAACTGAGCTTTGAGACAGCTCCTTGTGCAATTCCAAACAATAATCTTCTGGAAGTTTGAAGCCTAATAAGTATTAGTGTCATATATTCGACCAGAGTAATTTAATTAGCTACAAACAAACAAATGATAGTTGTATCGATGTGATTTTACCAATGTATCAAAAAAAGCGAGGGATATCACAGGCCACACTCCCCGGCAAATATGCCCGTAGGTACGAGTTATACAAAGCTATAAGTCAAGACAAAATAAAAGGAAAAAATAGAATCGGAGCAAAAAATCCAAATATATCTTAGATGATGAAAAATTAAATTCTTCCCCTGACCTGCAGTATGAAAATGCTATTCCCCTGACTGTTGGAGGTTTTCCTGACTTTCCTAGACCTAAATCAATAAGACCATTTCCCCCCTAGCTTTCCTTGACCGTATAAACCCTGTAAAACAGCTTAAAATAAAAGTGGAATCTATACAATATGACGCACTACCCTGTAATCCTACTCAAACGATAACTTACCAAGAATACAGTGGTGTTACCAGTTATGCTTCTTGCTGCTGTGTTTTCACAATCTTTTCCAGGTAAACCTAGGTCTCCTTTAGAACCCTGAAAAACAGAGAAGGCATATTAAGGGACCAGGGAGAAGAACACAAAGTGTCAAAGTTCCAAAAGTCTTGTCGATCCGATTTGTTCTTCTTACAACTATCTTCCTTACACAAAACTTACCTATGTTGAGACTATTGGAAACATGAACTTATATCCAACCTAATCTAACCTACTTAATAATAATAATAATAATAATAATAATAATAATATATAATTATAACTTTCCATAACATCCGAGTTAATCCAGTACATATTACTGACAATAGCTTGTAGCATCTCCATACTATTACCTAGAACAACATTGATCTATTTCAAGAGCAGTTTGTCATCTGGGGTCTGTCTAACAAAACCAGGTGCAGGCTGTACGCAGTTCGAATCCCATTCTGATACGCTTTCAACGCAAAGTATTAGCTCTTACGGAACAATCGACAAACAGCGCGATGGCCTGGGGGTGGCAGACTGGCAAGCTAGAGCAATTCCATATGGAACTCTAGTGGTAGGCGGACTTCAGCTAACCCTTGGTGGGTAAAGTGTAGCCAATCATTAGCATGGAGTGCCCAAGGACAATAAAATTCCGTTGTTTACCTACTTACTTATATGGTTACTTATTTAAATAGGAAAGCTATGAGATGAAGTCAAACCTACAGCCTACTCTCGGCGATGCAAAATTTCTTGATTGCAAGAAAAAGCGGAAACAATTTTGGGGAGAATATATCGAAAAATGCTTCCACTTTTCGTGCAACAGTGAAGCTTACAACAGAGAACAACAAAACCTAAAACAATCTCCTGTACAAAGGTTTGGCAAAACAGGCTACATGGGTGTCGCGAGAACTATTAGGTTTGGGGGAGGGGGGTGCATTCTGCAGTTATTCGAAAAGATTTTAACGATGTAATGAGATAATTTTACCTGAATCTTCCCAAGCTCAAAAAAGGGTTCAGGGGGGTGTGACACCCACATACCTACCAGTTGCTACATCCCTGGCTCCATACCATTAGAAAAATATCGTTTACTTGGAATACATATATACTGGAATAACCTAGAAAAATTTATGCAGTCATGTGATTTTACGTAAAAACTATGATTTGCAACGCCAGAAAAAAGTAGATTGACCAGTCCTATTTATATTGTTAGCTCTAAACATTATAAAACTCACTTTCTCTCCTTTGAATCCAACGAGTGAAATCTTATCCAGGCCCTTTAAAGGAAACATCAATGAAAATCAATACATGTATTGATTCAACTGGTAACTTCTCAAAACCTGAAGAAGGATTAAGTCTAATACGAATAATATTTTGTAAACTTAAGAGTCTGGTTGTTTTGTGTATCACCCAACTTTTAACAATCATATTTTCCATTCATTTCCATAACAACATGCCTAAGCAACTAGCAATGGGTTAGGAAGCTTAATATGAAGAACGTTTTGGAAACACGAGAATATCCTTGGTTTCATAAATATGCTTTCTAACTTCTAAAAACATAAATTCACATCAAGTAGCAAACAGAGCAAGATTCTAGGAGGAGTTGCGAATGTGAACAAAATCAAACGAGCATAATAAGAATGGTGAAAGGCAAAGAATACTGGAAGGTTCTATTGATTCTGACTTGAAATCCAATGAAGAAGGAGTAAAGGAAGAAATTTCAATGGGTATATAAGTACAACAAAAGACATCACAATTCAATCAAATAAAAAGAAACATATTACGCAAGACCCACCTTCTCTCCTTTGCGACCAGTTCTTCCTTTCAATCCCTAGAACGGTGTACATCAAAATTTATTCTTTAGCGGGAGACTTATGTTCTATTGAGTGCTTTGAAACAAAGGCTGTGGGCAAGTGGCTGATGGGTTAGAGCTCTTAAAAGCTATGCAGGAGACTGATGGTTCGAAGAGAAACCATAGGTCATAGCTTAGATGCTCGCTCACTGCTGACCCGTCAGCAAATGGGTACCAGATGGCAACACTAGGGAAATAAAGGCGGAAAGAAAAGGAACTGGCTACATCACTAAGTCGACTAAGTGTCCTCTCAAACAGGCACTCCCCAAATGTACGGAATCTCATATAGGACCAACCTATACTTTTATAGCAGCCCTATTGAAAAATAGTAGTAGAAAGGTTGCATACGAATCGAAAGACATGTAAAGTAGCAAAGTCAGCAAATTACTGTAACACACAATCATAGCCACGAACCCCTCCCACCCATCACCCTAAGCGGTAAAACGGAAGGCTAGAGTGATACTCAGAGCTCCTCATGGAAATTCTTCTTGACTGGCAGCTAGAGCTTGCATGCTAACAAGGACTTTGAAGGTGTGGCGATATTTTTAGCTAAGTTTCTAATAAAAGGCAGTCAAACCTATCATACTAACCCTATCTCCTTTTGATCCTTTCGATCCCTTAGCACCATTGAATCCAGGATAGCCGGATAAGCCCTTGAAAAGATCATCAGCAATAAAAATAAAAAACTAACAATGAGATGACTTGAAAAAGTTGGCAACAGCCAGTAAATAGGTTAAAATACTCCGAAATTAAACACCAATCTAAATAAAGTGATGCACAAATTTATGGCCGAGTACCATAATGAAAGTAAAGTGAATTGGTACCACTTCGTTCAAATACAGGTCTAACTCTCACGCTCCTATACACAAAACGAATATGTTGGGTAATCCCGCGCACCCACGCATATACACAGTAGGTACAGCGCACATTATATTGTTATGTTAATTTTTTAGATTTCGGTATTAGTTAGAGTATGCATGCCACGAGGAGTAGAACTGACGAATTGATTATGAGTGATTAAATTTACATTGGAGTGAGAGTTGTTTTCTTCAGTTCATTCTGCGATATAGACTGATAACCTTTCGAACTAGCAGAATTGGAGAGAAATCTCCAACAAATTGGTCCACCGTCGCCCGAAGGAACAGTTGATTTCGTTAGGATGGCTGAAGTTGACAAAGTGAAAAAGTCACGTACAACGTGCAGAAGGAGTGTCACAAAGCTGGTAGGTAGAGTCGAAGACATGCTAAAAAATGGAATCGATGGAGTAGATGCCGGAGGTATTGGCAAACTTAAGCTTATTCAAACGGAACTTTCGGATAAATCGAAGGAGTTGAAGGAATCAGATAAAGTAATTTTGGACGATTTAACCGAAAAAGATGCAGATGAAGATGCCATCGATAAAGAATTGGATGATACTCAGGAGTACAAGGAGAAAATCTCTGGTGCTCTCTATGTACTTGAAGATGCCTTGCAGAAATTAACAGCGAACAGACAGTTACCCCCAAGTCAAGGGAGTGAATCTCAAGAAGGCCTAATTGCACAAGCGGCGCATAGCTCAGATACCACGCTCAGTTCAGAATCAAGTGGCGGATCAAGATCCATAAACGTCAAGCTCCCAAAATTGGAATTAAGCAAATTTTCTGGAAAAGTCCATGAATTTCAGGAGTTTTGGGACGGCTTCAAGAGCGCAATCCATGAAAATGAGAGTTTAGCTAGTGTAGATAAGCTCAAATATTTGAGATCATTTCTCCTAGAGCCAGCGAAGAGTGTGATAGCAGGCATGCCCTTGACAGATGCAAGCTACAATTCCGCTATTGAGCTGTTGAAGAAGAGATTCGGAAAACCAGAGGAGATCCAACGTGCTCACATCAACCATCTTTTGCACCTACCCCCTGTTTTCAATGAGAAAAGTGTTAATCGCCTACGTACGCTGCATGACCAGATAGAGACGCACTTTCGTGGGCTCGAGGCTCTTGGTGTGGACAAGATTAAATATTCAAGCATAGTAGTTCCAGAGCTGATGGAAAAGATACCAGAGTCAATCAGATTCAATATGATCCGTGGAAGTGAAAAAAGTCTCTCTTCGTGGTCCTTGGATGAATTACTTGCTGCCTTGGAAAAGGAGCTGAGCATTAGAGAAAGCTACGTACCTCTGATGAAGAATGGCGGAGGAAATCAGCAAACGAGACATGGCAGGCGAGAAGAGTACCATGGAGGGACAGCCACAGCACTATACGTTGTGAAAGATGGCGGCAAGGGCAACTGCGTTTATTGCCTTGAAGATCATGCAGCAGAGAGCTGTGAAAAAGTACAAGGCATTGAAGAACGAAAATGTATCCTACGCAAATATGCAAAGTGTTTTATTTGCTTAAATTCAGGTCACCGATCATTTGAATGTAGAAATAAAGATAAATTTAAGTGTAGAGTATGTAACGGGAGACACCACACTTCAATTTGTAGATATAGGCCCAATGCTGCGCTTGGGAATAAGGAAACCCTAGCAAAGGCAAGCGCACCTTCGCCCCTTAATGCTAACGCGACATCCTGGGTGGGAAGTACTGGATCTGGGGGGAATGTTGCGCTGCAAACAGCCTTGGCAAATGTGGAAGGAATGAAGAAAGAAACAGTGAGAGTGCTATTCGATACAGGTAGCCATAAATCATTTATAACTGCTGAGGTTGTTGCGAAAGTAGGTCTGCGCCCAGTGAGGAGAGAGGACTTAGGGATTCTGCCTTTTGGGAGTACGGATGCAGAGGTAAAAACAAGAGATGTGGTTGAAGTCAGTCTGGTTCCAGTGAATGGAAAGAAGAAAGTTACTATACAGTGTTATGTAGTTGATGAAATATCTTCTATTGCAAATGCACACCCTGAAGTAGTTAAAGAAACCTACCCCCATTTGCATAACATTTGGTTCTCAGATATTTGCAGGCACAAGGAAACACTTAAAGTAGACATTTTGATTGGTTCAGACAGTTTATGGAATTTTCAAGAGAGCGAAATCAGACGAGGGGGGCCTAATGAGCCGGTTGCTGTAAAGACTACTCTTGGCTGGGTTCTCTCCGGACCACTGACAGGTATGACTTTGAATTCTATCGAAAACATTAATGTTAATTTTCTACCATCATTTCCATCGAAATCAGGCAAGATAGAAGAGACAGTTCAAAAATTGTGGGACTTAGAAACAATCGGAATTAGGCCAGAAAATGAAGTGCATGAACATGTTATTGATAACATTATTTTTACAGGAAAAAGATATTCTGTAGGCCTTCCATGGAAAGCTGGACACAAGGCACTCCCCACTAATTATGAAAATTCTCTAATAAGATTGAAGAGCCTTGGTAAGAAACTAAGAAAAGATCCTCCCACACTTGCTAAATATAATGAAATTATAAATGAACAGGCTGAATCTGGAGTGATAGAGCAAGTAACAGAATTGGAACCAGCTGAGAAAACGTTCTACCTTCCACACATGGCTGTGGTAAGAGCTGAGGCTGAGACGACAAAAGTAAGGATTGTTTACGACGCATCATGTAAAGATAGAAAAACAAGGACCTCGCTCAACGATTGTCTGCATATAGGGCCACCTCTAACGCCCCTCATCTTTAACATACTTTTGCGTTTCAGGGAAAACAAGGTTGTGCTTGTAGGAGACATTGAAAAAGCATTTTTAAACATTGAGGTTCACCCTGCTGACCGTGACTGCCTAAGATTTCTATGGTTTAAGAATTGTTGGTCAGAAAATTCAGAGATCGTTGTTTTTCGCTTTTTGAGGGTTGTATTTGGAGTTAATTCTTCTCCTTTCCTACTGAACGCAGTGCTACGTCATCACCTTGAAGGATACAAGGAAATTGACCCTAATTTTACATCTAAGTTGTTAGAATCCTTCTATGTTGACGATTTAGTTACAGGCTGTAAGACTTTAGACGAAGCCTTTACTCTTTACCAGAAAGCAAGTGAACGATTAAAGCAAGGAGGTTTCAGGCTTAGAAAGTGGAAAACCAACAGCATCAAGTTAGCAGAAAGAATTGAAGAAAGTGAGAATGAGACAGCGGAAACTAAACAACAAGGGAAGTCAGATGAGAGCTCTTATGCTAAAGAGATATTGGGGCAAAGTAGTAGCACTGGGGGGAAATGTAAGATTCTGGGAATGTCTTGGGATAATGATAAGGATACTCTAGAATTTGACCTTGCCAAAGTAGGAAAGGATGCTGCTACAGAGAGACCAACTAAGAGGCGCGTATTGAGCACAATAGCCACCATTTTTGACCCACAAGGTATTATAAGCCCCATTTCCATCATGGCAAAGGTTTTCTTCCAAGATTTATGCAAAGAAAAGCTAGACTGGGATGACCCTATTCAGGTGAACAGATGTACAGAGTGGAATGCATGGTTAGATGACCTTGCAAGGGTGAACTCAATCACGTTGCCCAGATGGTTCTATAATGAGAGTGAGGGAGAAATTCGTAGGTGTGAGATCCATGGCTTTGGCGATGCAAGCAGTAAAGCCTACTGTGCAGTAGTGTATCTAGTATACGAAACAGTGAATGGGGTGCATACGACACTACTCTGCTCCAAGACCAGGGTTGCACCACTAAAAGCATTAACGATACCAAGACTTGAGCTCTTATCGGCAAGAATCCTTTCAGTGCTTGTAGATACCGTACGCGACGCCCTTAGTTCCCATCTTAAAATAGATTGCGTCAGGTACTGGGTAGACAGCAAAACTGCCCTTTACTGGATTTTTAACAACGGCGAATGGAAGCAGTGGGTACAATTTAGAGTAAGAGAGATTCTGAGATTGTCTAAGAAAGAAGAATGGGGACATGTAGGGGGGAAAGACAACCCTGCCGATTTAGGCTCACGAGGGGTCACAGCTAGTCAACTTGAAAACAGCGAGTTATGGTGGAATGGTCCACAATGGTTAAGAAAGAGTAAAGATAACTGGCCAACAGGATTGACACTGGAAGATTCAGAGGAAGTAAAAGGAGAGAAAAAGAAAGCTAATGTAATGATTGTAGTGACAGGAAATCCAACAGGGGTAAGCAGAGTGATAGATATAAACAGATATGGCACCCTTAGAAAGTTACTAAGAGTTACAGCAGTCGTGATGAGATTTGTAGAAAATGCTAAAGCAAAGAAAGATGGAAGGAGTGTGAATGTAGAAGGGCTGAGTGTTATAGACATTATAAGTGCAGAAAGTTAGAAGCTAAGCCATTTCAGTCCCCACCAACAGCCGCAATGCCAGATTACAGAGTGACGCAAGCTGCACCATTTAGCAATGTTGGTATTGATTTCGCAGGACCACTGTACGTCAAGGAAAAGCGTGGTGAGTACAAAAAGGTTTACATTTGCTTATTTGTCTGTTGTGTAACACGAGCTTTACACTTGGAACTAGTGCAAGATCTGTCAGCTGTGACCTTCCTGAATTGCTTGCGCCGATTTTGTGCACGGAGAGGTTGGCCAAGTATCATCAATTCAGATAATGCTAAGACTTTTAAGTCTAGTTCTAAGCTTTTAAGAAGGTTCTTTAATGACAAGGGTGTAAACAGTTTTCTTGAGTCTGGAAGAATGCAATGGAAATTCAACATAGAATTAAGTCCTTGGCAAGGGGGGCATTACGAACGCATGGTTAGGAGTGTCAAAAGGTGCCTTAGAAAGGTTCTTGGCAGTGCTAGTATTTCATTTGACGAACTCAGCACTGTGGTTTGTGAAGTGGAATGTATTTTGAACTCAAGACCACTCTCATATATCTCCGACGAGGCAGATGGAGAAATTTTAACTCCATCACATTTGTTAATGGGACGTAGATTGCTATCATTGCCTGCAGGAATAGAAGGTAAGTTTAAACATTGTGAAACAGATTGTCAGCAAGCTCTTAGTAAACGTTTTCTGCACCTAACTCGAATATTGAGTCATTTTTGGAATAGATGGAGGCGGGAGTATTTGATTAACCTAAGAGAAACTCACAAAATGAACAGCCACAAGTCAGTGAACATCAATCCTGGAGATGTTGTTTTGGTACACGAGGATAGCGCAAAAAGAGCACAATGGAAAATCGCTGTTGTAGAAGAGCTGATTAGAGGAAAAGATAATGAGGTACGTGGTGCACGAGTTCGAAGATCTGGAAAAGGTAAGATTGAACTTTTAAATCGTCCTGTTCAAAAATTAGTTCCTTTAGAGTGTGCTGTGAAGAATGTTCAGGAAAGGAAGGACGAAGCGGAAGGTAGAGAGGTAGTAGAGGATGCGAAAAGTAGAGAGCAAGTGAAAGAAGAACTGCCCGCGCGCAGACGTTCGCAGAGGATAGCCGCTAAAGATGCGCGTCTTAAGACCCAACTTGTGCTTGACTCCTAGATAGTCAAGGAGGGGGGAGTGTTGGGTAATCCCGCGCACCCACGCATATACACAGTAGGTACAGCGCACATTATATTGTTATGTTAATTTTTTAGATTTCGGTATTAGTTAGAGTATGCATGCCACGAGGAGTAGAACTGACGAATTGATTATGAGTGATTAAATTTACATTGGAGTGAGAGTTGTTTTCTTCAGTTCATTCTGCGATATAGACTGATAACCTTTCGAACTAGCAGAATTGGAGAGAAATCTCCAACAGAATATGCACGAGCTTTTGGTTGAATTTACACATTAACTTCCTGGCTTCTATCGAAGTTTGCATAGAAAAAATAACTGCCCACCCCTGCTCTAGCGCAGTGCAAGATTCCTGGAGCCGCGTGATGGCATTGTAATGACAAATGCTCTTACCCTCTTTAGTTAACTTTGAGGTTGTGGAACACTGAGATAATGCAGTCAACAAAATTATCTCAAGTAACAAGAAATTCACAGAAAAGCATAAATGGAGAGGTTCTTCAAACTGATGGAAAATGAGGAAACTGATTGCAAGGTTAGCTGAAAGTATTTAAATATAATATTTATTCCGATTATTGTGCAAATGACAGTCTTTTCATTAAAGTGCTTTGTAATCTGACTGCAATCTGACTACAATAAGACTCAACACCCCGTTTGTGTAGACTGAAACAGTCACAATTCTCTGTTGGGCTCCTCAGCTAAATTAGGAGTGAGAAAGTGTCAATTGACGAAATCACTTGGCTAATAGGATCGTTTCTTCTGGCACGTGAGTTCATCCGCAGTTGGTTATCTATTTCGGATCACCATTTGGCTCTTATCCAGTTTTTCATACTTTGATGAGCGTTCCAGCAAAGAAGTACTTTTAGTATTCTTGAGTAACCAATAATTGGGAAGGGGGTGGCTGGGTGGGAATAATTGGTGAGAGTTGAACAATGTTATGAAAAACAATAATTGGGGGGGGGGTCGAAAAATAGAACATACAGATATTGCCAGAAACAACTTACCACGACTGACTAATCGTGGATTTTCAATAAAAAGTGAAGTAAAGAGCGTTATAGTGCACGAGTCATTTAATTAACCCCCTAGTTGGTCTCTAAGTAAATGAAAATAGTCCCTGGGAGGAGGGATGATTATTCGCTATCCAAGAGCATGTACAGTGTGTCAAAGATATTTCTGTTTTCTTGTGCGATAGTAAATAAGGACAATTGACGGACGTTATAACAGGAAAGGGATAACTGGTAATCCTACAGCTATAATACTGCTCTAAAACAGTGTTTCTGGTAAATTGCTAAAGAAATCTTACCTTCTCCCCACCAGGGCCAGGGTCTCCTTTTTCCCCCTGAAAAAGAAACCGTTTCTCTTTAACATTTCATTCTGATATAAGTTGATAGTCTGAAAAGCTGCTCAGAAACAACGCGAATAGGGCGCAAAACAAAGCATGTTCAAATACTTTCAACCGCATGTATGGAAAAGTGTAATTTATTGTAGAACTAGTGATAACAGTAACTTTCCCAACAGTAATATAATAAGCAACAAATGCAAATTAATTCAAGATAAGTACACAAATAATACCGAGCTAGCATAACTAAAGGCAATCAAACAAATGTTTACTATTACCTTTGCTCCCTCTTGAGTACTTCCGCTCTCACCTGGCTCTCCCTGTAAGCAGAGAGACATTCTAAAACTGGTGGAAAACAAATTATAGACTAGTGGAAGGGCAGATTCTGTGACAGGCAGAATAAGTAGTTAATAATATAGAGGCATGTATACCAAAAATATGAGTATAAATATCAACATATGCAACAAGTATGTGATACAAGTGCGCTGCCTAAGATAAAAGGTAGAGGAAATTTAAAGGACTTTAAGGCATATCAAGATATCGCTGCTTTCATAGATACCAGTATTGATATATCTATATAACTTACACAAACCCTGTATGGTGGCTTCAATTAAGCAACCTTACAGCAGTCCCAGACCAAATAAATTTCTAATAATAAATCTTTGAAACTTTGCTTAATGAACATAATATTAATGTCTACAAATACAAATCTCGCAATAAGATAATTTTTATTTCACTGGCTTTATAAAGAAATAGCATACTACACGCCCATATCAATGACACAAAAAATAGAGAACAAAGATGTTTATGGTTAATTAGTTCCGGATCACGCCATGTTTCTCATACAAAATAAGTAACAAGTCGTTCGCATATTTATAGTGGACGGTTTAAAAATGAGAAAGTTGAGTTGATTAGTGTCGATACCAAGTTTACTACACATTTGCAGAAAAGAGTTAGACAAATAATCAAATATCGCAAGACAACTGATGCAGAGATGAATAAATATAACCTTATTATAGTCTTTGGCCAGATCTGTTAAGAGGGGACGATACTTTAGCTCATTACGACGAGCATTATTGTATAAATTTGTTTTTGACGCCTATGGCTAATTCTATGATAGCATTGTCAGCTGAAGAAAGAAGGACATCTGGTCAAAGATGATTGCCAGAAATGATACAAGGAGAGCAGTAGCGGAGATCAGCATAAAGTTTAGCATACGTTATTGATTGCAAAGTGTTTGAACAAGAAATTTTAAGGCTAAGTTATGTCGCCATGTAAAACGAGCTTCATTTAGATATGCTTTACAACCAGCGCCCATGTGGAAGAATGACTCAGGCTGAAGACATAAAGAACACTCTGAAGTGGATGAATAGTTCCATAAATAGAGGTTTGTTCTCATAGTGAGCGAATTATTCAGGCATTTGATTTGTAGAGTTAAATATATTTGCAGATAGTTCAACTTGTGTTTTAGGCCACAGTGCGTTACATTTTTGAAAAAGCGTGCTCTAAGAGGAAAGCCACAATAAAGTCTTGTGACGGTAGCTGAGTATGAAGTCGATGGGTGTGTTCAGCTCGAATAGATCTCAAAAAAAACCTGCTTTGTATTTGAATATATATCATATAGAATAGTTGGTCCAATAGTTGGCACTTTTTCATATATTTCTCATTGTGTCATCACAGGGTGACTTCAAAGCAGAGCATAATGTTGTCTGACATTGCAGAACCCAGGAAACAGATAAACAGCACGAATTTAACAGCTTGTGTACTCTGATCCATAGGGGCAAAAATTTCACAGATTCATGTTATCTGTCACACTATGTAAGACTTCTCTGTCCTTCTAAAAGGTTGATTTAATACTAATTTCATACCTTAAATCCTCTTGGTCCCGAAAAGCCCTGGAATACAAAATACAGTGGCATGACAATAGGACAGAAAAATGCTGCACCTTAACTACTAAACACAAAAATGCTGCACTTAAACTACTAAATTTTGATATTGAAAATAAAAGAAATGAGGGCAAATGTCCAACTTGGACTGTGATGTGACATAAACAATGCATGATGGGATATGATGATTATGATATAATTTGGGAATATAAGATACGGTTAGTGTAATGCACGCCTCTTCGAGAAGAAATTATCACAAATGTGGTATTTCGCATCCCTAGATAGTGAGAGACATTATATATATACAAATATATGAATTTAAAACAATGCGGATACTTTTTAAAGCAAATTTATTGACTTGTTAGATCAGACGTTTCGCCATCTAAGGGCTTCATCAGTGATTGTTTTAAATTCACATTTTATCTGAGGCATGGCCAAATCTACACGTTCAATACATCACTGATGATCATTGATGATATGTATTGAACATGTAGATCATACCTTATCATATCACATTATATCATTTCATATATATATATATATATATATATATATATATATATATATATATATATATATATATATATATATATATATATATATATATATATATATATATATATATATATATATATATATAATGATATAATGTGATATGATAAGGTATGATATAGCTGATGCTATGAGTTAGGATAACAGGACGCTATCCAATTGAATGTCTTTTTCAGAATGCAAAGTGGATCTTCAATATTACACATTTCAATACATTAAAAAACTTCGTAAGGCATCCGGTCTTCAACAGATTACTAAGAACTCTCTTAGTATACAATTAGATTGTAAAACTGTGTCAACCATAATATAGAGACAATCAAATCTAGTGTCATGGAACACTGCTCACCGGAGGTCCTGCTGGTCCTGGACTGCCATCCCTACCTCTGAAACCTTGATCACCCTAATGTCGAAAGAACAGAGGGATCATGAATCCAGAAAACAAAAAGCCTCTCCAAATTAAATCTAAGGCATAGCTTAAAAGGCAGCTAGCAGAAAGAGGAAATATGAAAATGAAATTTCATTAAGATATTTTTGCGATACACCTTGCGATACACATGATACACCTAGACAATGAAAACATCAGATTCATCCTAGTTACATTGAAAAGGGAAATATTTGATGTCAGGAGAAAGATAAATTTTGGAAAAGATATCTAAATACATGATATAAATTCTGAAAAGCATTCAGAGTAGCGTTAAATCACTAGCTTCCGCTGTATCTGATAAATGCTTGTGGGGATACAGGCATTTGAAAGTCAGTTTGTCTTCTACTAAGTCAAGTGTTTCAAGCTGTACCAAAAAGCTCTGAAGCAAGCCAAAAACAAATCAATGTCTATTGAAAAACTATAAGTAGTAAAATGGCAATTTTTAAGTTTAATTATTATATCACTGCAATCAAATATTTTAAATTTCCTTAGCTCTTATATTTGAAATGTCCAAATTCCAACATAAGAATTACTACGTCATAACTCACTAATGTGTACTGTACTTCTAATCCAAGAATATATAAACAAACAAGTAGCTCTATTATCACATTTTATTTCTTAATATTCACCACCTCAAAAGCCTTTCTCTATTACTACAATAACATTCTTTAACAAAATCCCAATTTACAACGTCTACCTTTGTACCGTTGCATCCTGGGATACCTGGTTCTCCAGCACGTCCTTCCTGTCCTGGCAGACCCTGAAGAAAAAAACCAATGCATGGTTCTCATTCTAAACAAAACATAGCTTACTAAGTTATTAAAATATCATCATGAAGTTCTAAGGTCTATTCAATTTCTATTTAATATTGTGGTTGCAGGAGAGGTAGAGAAACAAGATCCTCCCTTCAATAGCCAATAGCGGTGAGACGTTATTATCCTTCCAACAAGCACCAAACAAAAAACTTAGAATAAGCCATGGAGTAAAGAATATATGCAACAACACTTGAGAAAATCACAGCATAATTGAGTTGGGTCTGCAACTGTGAATAGCCAACAACAGGAAATATCAACCATTCATTACGATGATACCAGCTGCAAGAATTATTCAAAATAATAGGCATATGAATCACATTCTTGTTCAAAAAGGGAGACGAAGGGGGCTTTAGTGACCGTTTGAAGGGCACGACAGAATACTTCCAAAATAATCAGCAGCCAAGAATTGATGATGATGGGTCTGAACATGTCATTGTGGAAAGTGAGAAACTCTCAATAAAGCTAGCCAGGCTTCGAGAACTTTACCAGGCGCAAGAGGATTGTGATGTTCGATCGCGAAAGCAGACAACAGTAACGGAATGCCTTACTACACAAAATTAAAGGGATACAGCAAATAGCACGCATAAAATTTGCGCGGACCTAATAAACGCGAATTGGCTAAAAAACAACGTTTCATGAGCATTAATTAACGTAGATGGAATTGTGTCATACCACGATTACCTCATGGACCTCTCTACGTATCAGAAAGGAAAACAAACAGATTTACAACGAACCAACATTTTTCCAATGAACAACCTAGCAGAATCAGACTGTACAATGTTGATCAAGTTGATAATTTTCATAACTTTTATGCTTCTTTGTCACGTCCACATTAAAGCCAAATCTTAGGGATTTTCCTTTGATGAAGTGTTCAAATTAACGTTTAATAATTAACCTGGCACAAAAATTAACCGGAAATAAACTAACGTTGATCTAGAAAAAATCCCGCTAAGTAATGTATCGTTTAATTTCGTAAAAAATAAAAAAGCTTAGATACGGCTATGAAAAACTATTCAATTACACTTTCATTTTTGCACATGTGTACTACCACCCTTGATCGACGGAAAAAAGAAAAAAGTTCACATGAGCAAAAAAGGATAGGTAGTCTATAAATAACAGGCCGATTTCAATGTCACTGGAACGTTTGGGTGTATCTAAAATTGACTGAAGCAAAGATCGAATAACATCAATTGTAACGTGCTAGGTCATGTTTCCCGACGGTGCACTTTGTTGCTGTAATGAATAGATAATACTAAGATGTGGAAACACTCTGTTGTTTAGGGTTGCGAATGAGAAATTACCAATGACAAAAATGTATGAAAATTACTTCCCTCAGATAGGGTCATAAATTCAAAGAGCTAAACCTCTCTCCCATAAATCATTAGCTATGATGATGAATTAGAGATAATAGGCTTTCCGTTTCTGGTGGACTTCTTTGGTGTATTGAATAATTTAAATGCCCGTTACCATAGGATAGAATGGAAACCAACAAAAACATAGTTTGTTTCTACCAACCACTGTTTAATGCTACTGGTGAATAGAAAACAAATTGGACAAAATCTTGAACAATACGACATTCATGGCTAAGAGGCCTTGAAACGCGACGGGTGCAACGCAAGAAAAGATTGGTCATAGGCCAGTTGGGATGCTTATTACTTTTCTTTGATTAAATGCTATGATTTGTCTTCAAATTGTTAATAAGCCCCCCCCCCCTTCGAATAAAACCCAACCTCAGGTGATGATGAAGACCTTGATAAAGACTACTCCTTAAATGTAGGTGGTTCTTTTAATATACATTCGGTTCAAGAGTATTACACATGCTGGTCTAAAATGGCAACCAGCGAAACAGGTTTTTCACAGGTTGGTCATAATGAACCAGAGGGAAGTGAGGTCTATTACCACCGGTCGAGAGTTTTCGGCGTAGATTCCGACTCCGGATGCTGAATAGGCGTGCGAGCGGGCGCTTTCAAGCTATAGGAGGGAATAGGCATAAAGTGCTACCAATGATCAAATGGCAATGCTCTCACTTTAGCACTAATTAATTCAAGCAAAGTTTGCATATTGTTGGAATTTGAGGTGAAAATTAAAAATATACATGTCGAATTTATAGGGAGGGGAGTATTTTTGGGATGAAGGGGGTGTGTACCAAAATGAAGAGGATCCGAATTGATAGTCATTGGGCATTAGTAAGATTAGCTCTTGATGCTAAAAAGGCAAATATATCCTATAGCTAATAATTCTCGGACAAAAAATAAGTCGGAAAGTGGAAAAGTGAAGACGTGACTCTTTTCAGTAGCACAGTCAAATAGTCTTTTGAACAGAAACGGATCATGATATACCAAGGTGTTGAATTTTGTTCCATTTTATATGGAACCGTTGAGCGTCTAGCCATCCAATGCCGGTACGTTCTCCTTCCCATGCATCAAATCGTGGAAAGACAAGAAACTCAACAAGGTCGTTGAGATACGACACAGCAATCCAATCCACTTCAAGGTACAATTCGCCAACATTCATCAGAGGGTGAGATGCTTGAGGCTAAATTCCTGCAACACAATTTGCGCATAATGTGCCTTTCAAGACCCGAAGACAGGGTGGCACTAGGAAGAGGTCAACTATCTTGTTGTTCCTAGAAAATTTCTGCCAGAAAACACTCCTACGAGCCTTGTCAACAGTAGATACTGTTTTCTCCCCTGAAACTCCTGCTTATCTTGTACAAGCTTCCAACACATTGTATGCCCTTTCGTAGAAATGATATGTAGCCGTTGCCAGTAAGGAATGAACCCCAAGCAGTGCCTGTCTTTGCAGATTGGACAGCTCACAGACAGGCAGATCAAGCAACCCATACTTTTACCCTCGCAGATTTCTAATTTCATTTGCCAATAGGGCATCACCAAACTCCCATACTATTAGTATATCTGCATTACCAAATGAGGATCGTACCAAACATGTGATCTCTTGATTGCCGTTTCTTTGTAGGGCATGGCTGAGTAGGTAGCAAATCTTAGTATCTACCTCTTCGTGGTTTGTCATCAATTCTTGTACAGAAAAATCTTCATCTTTCGTAAGTTTGATGCATTTATCCTTCCTTGCAAAATAAACGGTTGGTTGACCAAGGAATTTTCTTTCATTTACACAAACTCAATCGATTCACTCCACTAAAACTTTTGTGTAGAGACTGCTTTCTGGCCAGAAAAGTTCTCCGACCAGAAAACAATCTCAACATAAACGTTTTTGAAATTTTGAGACTGTTCGTTATATACAAGCAAAAGAGTATTCTCATGATTCACCAACAACCAAGGGTGAGGTTGCTGATCTCTTGTTCCGAAATACTAAAGTATTTGTCAGAATTTCATAGACAAATTTTAGTGGTCGATTCCCAATCGTCTTAAATAAGTCTCACACACAAAAAGTAGACAAATCACTGCTTTATAACAACAGGGGACTGTTTGTGCTCAGTCGTTTCAAGGTTGATTGATTTCTGCTTTTAAATCGGATAGGACTAATTTTAAGTTGAATATCAAAGCCATCATCTTATCCGCCATGATGAATTTTGTCAACCTGTGCAATACTTTTGAACTGTCCATGCAGGACTTGTCAAATAATTGTATAAGGACCCTGCGAAAGAGCCCTCCCCTCAAATAAGCCCCCTATCAAAAATCACAAAAATAAATAAGCCCTATAGAGGGCTAATTCGAGAATTTACGGTATTCTGATTGTTTGGAAATTGATCAACATAGACTCATAAGAATACACAGGACAATGACAGTCCAAACAATGAACTCTTCAATGCGATATAAAATCATGAGAAAAGTGAACGATGCAGGGCATTTTAAAGTAAATCGTCGTTCTCCTTCTAAAATCAGGTATGGCGATGATACAGGCTTACTATCAGATGATGAACAAGACCTTCAAAAAATGTAACACAGTATGAAAACAGAAAGTGAAAAAAGAGGTTTGAACATAAACAAGAAGAAGACAAAAGTGGTGGTGTGTAGCAAGAACTAGTTAACCCCTAGTTGCCATCTGCAATTAAATGCTGAGGCAATAAATCAAGTGCATGAATTTGAGTATTTAAGGGAGCACTCCAACACGTGATGGCTATTAGCTATCTATTAACTATTTTAGTTATCTCAGCTTTTTGGAGACAGTTGCCCATTCAGTAGCTGATTTCCATGGGGAAGTCTATTCCAGTCTAGTCCAAGGGGCCGTCTACGGTAGAAATGATAAGGAAAAAAACACAGAATCATATGGCTAACTAGACACATTATTCATCATATCACGTGTACCCGCATCTGGCTATAAATTTCGGTTCACCTTTCGGTCGCCATCCGATGTTTCATACTCTGAAGAGTGTCGGACGAAAATAAGCTTTTCAGTATGGTTAAAACATGGTACCGCTTTTTCGTGCTATAGTGAAGTTCTGTAGTACCAACAGGCTTTTCAGAATCACAATTGGAAAGAAAAATTTTATGAATAAGAAGACCATCCTAACAAATAGGAATATATCGATCGGAACAAAGAAGCGCTTTCTGAAATGTCATATTTGGTCAACTAAATTTTATGGAAGTGAGACATGGACTACAAGCACAGGCATGAAAAAGAAATTGGAATCAATGGAAATGTAGTGCTGTCGTGGAATGGAGAGAATTCTCTGGACAGAGGTGATGAAAAATGACGAACTCTTAGAAAAACTAGGAAACAAAGACAAATGATTAATATTATAATTCAAAGAAAACTGCGATCTCTAGACCTCATTGTTGGAGAGTAGGCGTGCAACCACGGAGTGAGTCCTAGGGGTCTATATCCCTACCATTCTTCTCAAATAGGTAAAAGTGGATAGGAAAAAGGAAAAAGTGCCTCGATGATTTAGCTATGGCAGCAGGTAACGTCCCAAAAGGAGAGCTTCTCCAGCTTCCTCAAAACCGAACTTAGTTCAAAATCATGGTCGCCAAACTCAGTAACTGATAAGATATTTACCGAAGAAGAATCGTATCACTACCCCCTTAAGGCAACGTGAAAGCACTACAGAAATACTAAGTAAAAATACTGAAGTAAAGAGTAGATAAGCAAATTGCCTGGAAAACTTATGAGAAAAAACAATTAAAATTCTTATCAATATGAAAGGTTTGGGTGTCCATACGAATAATGACATGTATGAAAGACATTTTAGAGCTCAAAAACGCAATATGTTCCTGTCTGTACGTGTGAATGTGACATCAGATGAACTATCAGAGATAATTCAATGTGGTCTACCAAGTGCCACAGTTACTATCTTCAAACAAATCGAAAATAATCTTAAAGCAATTGACTTAACGAAATTCTCTAAATCCAGGAACGCAATCAGAGAATTCCTAGTCAGTTTAAATTTGAAATGGTGGACCACATGTATGTGACAAAAGCCGAGCTATCTTCAACATTTGTTTTCGTGAAGACGACATGACTTTCTGTCAAGGATACATAAAGCTGAGTTATTTTCTGCTTTACACAAAGGCTGTAAATGATGATATGGATCTAAAGTCTGGTTTCGATAGCAATGTATGTAACGTGAACACGCCCAATTTATTGGATTGGCAATGCGAAGGAGACACGATTTCATGAGAAGTTTTCCATTGTGATGTCACAGACGTTCCAGTCAGAATGATGATAATTTTCATATATAAAATAAAAACTTTTTTGATGGGGGAGGTCGTGGATGTGAAGAGCTTTCAGAGAATTTCTAACTCACTTCAAACTACATCGCAAATTTACGACCCTTTCAAAGATATGGAAAGCAAAGTTCACTGATGATGGTTGGCGACACATATAGTAATCTCATAGCTGATAAGGCTGGATGTGTCTCGCGTCGCAAAGGGTGATATGGAAATCAGTCTTAAAGCCGGTGAAAATCATCCAAAGTCCTGGAATGCTCTTTTCGGAATACACTTAAACTTAATGACACCAAATATCGCTCAAACTGGACTTTGAAATCCCTGATTAGAAACTGCCTTCATAAACCTGGAAGCCTGAATAGGAACAGCATGAGAGCAGGGATATATGTCCCGCTTGGGAGCGCTGGGGGTGTGGCATTCCCCTGGAAAAAGGTTCAGTCAGCAAGTTAATACGAAATATACGCCAGTGTTAAGTCAATGGAAAATCTGTTCGTAGTTTACAAGCGTATCTGAGACATTGACCCCAGTTGGGAAACCAAATTGGTCACATCCGAACTCCGAGTTCTTTCGAAACGGCCCTGGACAAAAGACACTCTTCAACTGGATTCTTTGAAATATATAAAACAATTCTGTCGATCCATGTTCTGGACGAAAATCCAAATATTATGAACTGCAGAATCCGGCAATAAGGGGGTGTGGTATTTGTGCTCATGTTAGAAAAATTCTCAAGAGAAAGGAAGTGCGGTCATACAAATTTGTCTGGTAAATGCGAGGGAATCTAGTACGATTAAAAACTTGTAAATATGATGTCTAGTTTTAAGAAAATTCAAACATGCCTACAAGTATTGACGGCCGAAATCTGCAATAGTCGATAAAACGCCCATTAAATTCGTTGTTCTAGACAAGTTCAAATGTTTCTCTTGTTTTAGTGCATGCATTCTTTTGTTGAAATGCATTCGTTATGAAATTTAAGGTTAGGCCCATTGGTAGAACTGAGGAGCTACTCGGTAGCCTTCAGTTTTTAATTCCTGAGCCTTACCCGAGAGCCTTGAGGAATTAGTTGAGCCAATGAAAAAAATTCCTGTAATTTTTACCTCTTCTCACTACAGATCTTATTTACCCACTGTTGGATTCATAACGACATCATACAAAGACGAGGATTACCGAAAGTAACTTTATTAAAGCTCCTCCGCTGTCTAGCATGCTTCACAGCCATGCAACACACAAGAGCCAAACTAAGACATCGTATAAATATTATTATCTCATCAATAACCTGTTTATGCCCGGGGAACAGTTTCCGGGAGGCGAGGGTGTGATACATCCCCTCTCATCACATTTTGGTCCGAAAATCTACACTCAGCAGCGTTTGTCACTACGAAACAAACTTGCATATATATGTGACGTACCTACTAATGTAATATCAGCTATCGGACGGTTATTCTCTAACAATGCATACTCTAACGATCATTTCAATCGCTAAAATGAGCCAAGAATAAAAGTTCAACAGCATGTTCAAACAGTGTGGTATACAGCAATTAAGATGAAGGAAAAGATAGCACGAATGGTACAAGCTAGGTTTATAGCTTGTTGTAGCAATGAGTCCAGATAAGATTCTATGATAAATGGTTGCGGTATAAAGGATATGTAATTTATCTACTTACAGTGTGGGAAAACGACGAGAGGAGACTTAAGAATAGGGAAAAACATGGGAAACTAGAACATTCACAAGTACTTCAAGTAGGAGCAGTTAGCAACAGGTTACAGTTAAATGCAACATGGGAATTGAAATTCAAATAGCGAAACACAACCACGGCCGTGGAAAAGATTCGACAGGGAGTAGTCAACACAAATCTTCTACATTTCAATAAACTCAAGACAGTTTGCAGCTCTTAATATCCCACACTTGGGGATACAAACTACATGAAAAGTCTACTGTAAGAAAACTTTGAATAGATATCTGGAACAAAGCTGCCACGGGAGCAATAGAAGAGCAAGGACGCCAGCTTGCACCTTCTACTTGGCGATTAACAAAGGCCTATGCATGGAAGTAAAATTGAAAGGACCTTTCAAGGATATAAAATAAAATAAACACTTCGGTCAAACCAGTGTACATATAGCAAATTATGAAAGATGAATGAACACAATTATGATCGGCACTTGGTCATCTCTATAGTCTTATGAATTCAATTCTGAAGTAAACATGGGGATATTGAGGTTATTCAACTATCTTGAGCAAACAATACGATACCTCAAAGCGATTGCGATCGTATACGGGGACAGTTCGTAATTGAATCATATTATAAATATATAAATGTATAAATATATAAATATATAAATATATAAATATATAAATATATAAATATATAAATATATAAATAAATATTATAACAATGGTAATAAAAATAGTTCGTTCAGAACGACAGGCTGTAACAATAATCGATTCGTTTATGATGGACAGCACACAAAGCAATCAAAAATGTACTTACGGGAATACCAGAAGTTCCTGGAAGTCCGGGAGGACCAACTGGGCCCTGTAGAAAGAAACAAGGAATGATAATTGATAACGATATGAAACAAATATATTCCAATTGAAACATACCGAACATAAATTGGGTAGGGAGCGGAGGAGATCCAAATGCAATGAAAGACAAGGGAGAGAGAGGACAGGAGATGTGGTACGAGAGTGCGCAATATAACAGAAGCTCATCTTATTAAATATGAAATCTCAAAACTGCGTTTCCATATCATCGCAAGCGTCCCATTCACATTGCCCATGCAATCAATGGTACCCATCCCCGTAGGGTCCCCCGTCACTTAAAGGAATATTGAAACCTGGCTTTACCCTTCCTATTGACCTAGTGCTGATGAGGCAATCTAGAACCAATGAAAAAACTCGCTGAATCGTTATTCTCACTTACCCTTATTCCCTTGACACCTCTTGGCCCTGAAAATCCTCTATCACCCTGTAACGTAAAACTGGAAAATCAAAAATTAGCGAAAGACAAGAATAAGCCTAATTTTGATATAGCAACGTGTGTCCCTGCAATATCTCAAAGATATCGTAAAAGTGTCGAAAGAAATATAAGTCTGTTGTTGAAATTTGGATTATTCTACAAAAACTACCGTGAACTGTCGCGCACTAACTACTGGCTAGTCAAAATCGAGCATACCGAAAATGACCAAATAACCACCCAGTGTTGAACTGCCACCCTTGCCAAAATAAGTCTACCATGTAAGAGCAAATTAGCACCCCTATCGAATAAGCTCCCATAAGCGGGAAGGAGCTCTTATTTGAATTGATAATAATCACGTAAGAGTACTGACTCGCGTCTAGCATAAACAATAAAGCATTTTCCAGTGACCATGCAACTTCACCATTAAGTACAGAAAATATTTCAAGAAAAGTCGCTTAACTTCTTAAGAATCATCAAAGCTCAAGTCAAAATGAGACTGTTTGTTTATCATAATACTTAGGAACATGAAATTAATGTTTCAATTGCATAGTATTTTGTTTTTAATTTGTTAACAGCTAAGGGAAAACAAATTGAATCATTGAACTTTTCCATTCCTGTTAACTGTACTGAGCTAAATCTAATAAATGCATCTGATGAATATCCTTCCCTGTCTGAATAAGCGCCCTTGGTTGGAATAAAAATTTCAAATAAGTGCTATAGTGAGTCATTCGGTCCTCTACGGTATACTAAATAGGTCTGTTCTGTTAGTATTTGAGGTGATGTGAGAGGATTGGGGATGAATAAGCTAGTCGCATGATAGGCAAGAACAGAGAGAAGAGAGAGTGAGGGATGGATTAATATGGCGATAGTGGTTGCGGATTACAGCAGTTGAAGTTGTCTACAAAGGTGCGTTTCGTAGAGTTTATTGGATCTTGTATATATTGTATAAAGATAAACTAAATTGGCTGTATTCGTGGCTTTGTATTCCAACAACTGGTACCACGGTTTCGTCACATATTTTTAGTAGGAAAACACTCAATCATAAGAACAAAGAAACAAACATGAAATATGAAAAATAATGATTGCCAAATATTATCCTCTACAAACCTTTTCACCTTCTGGTCCTACTGGTCCCTCTGGTCCAGGATAGCCCTGTAAGAGATAATAAAATAATACAATTTAAGGTAGAATGAAGGTAACAAAATCATTAAAGACCAAGATTAAAAAATACTAAATTAGAGTCTACCATATCTGACGGAGGATGCTGCACAGCGTTCGCTTTCATCATTCCCATGTATCTATAAGTCTATTCTGGAGTAAAGGATTCCCCCAGATAAATAACCTGGATTCCACTTATTGCGTAGTGTTACCATCCACATTAACTAATATATCATAAGGTAAAGGTGAATAAGTCTTACGTGTACTCCACTTGGTCCTCTGAGCCCTTGAATCCCTGGAGCACCCTAAAATAAAAAATAGCCATAACTCAAGCCATAACAGTAAAAATTAGGCCCCAAAGTTTCTCAGTTGCAGGCTTAAAACGCCACTTATTCATTGCTTCCGAGGTGGAACGTAGCAAAAGTTCCACAATACCAACACCTTGAGCCTTAATTCATATTCACTCCATATCCTCTATTGGACAGATATAAAACCATAACAAACGTCGTAGCAAGAATTATGCTGATATAGAGTAACATATACGGGTTGGGTAACGGCTTAAGGACTCTCCGACAAATGAAAAGGATTAGCATCAGTTCAAATGTGCAATTCATGCCCGCGGATTTGCTGACTTCTGGGCACTGTTCAAAGCAAAATTTGCTCACTCAACAAGTCCAGGGGCATATTCTGATTTCGCAGTATTTTTAGCAGGCAAGAAAAATAAACGAAACATAAGTCAAGACAATACGTATTTCATGAAACTCTGGTAGTAAACTATACTACACAATGATAACATGTCAGATGGGTTATATAGAATAGGAAATGACCTAGAAGTTCCATGTTTATACGGAATTAAAGGGCCGAAGAAAGCTTTGCTAAAAGTAGAGACCAAAATCTATGAATATTTTACAAGAACGGACAAAAAGTGAAATATGTATACATGTTTTTATTTTTAGTGAGCTGAGCATTGAAAAATCTGCGTTTTCAGGAAGACTACGGCCTCCGGTAACAAACCTGTTGGCCTGCTGGAGGGGGCGACATGCTTCTGGGGCAATAGGGTACTTGTCCTAAAGCACGAAAGAAGCACTATAGTTGCTGGCTTCATTGATTCTTTTGAAGATTGTGAAACAGGCATTCTAAACGACTCTAACGTCGAAAAAATCGAATTCGACAACAAATTGGAGACAGATATGCCTTGCTTTTCGAATAAAATATTTGAGTTCAAATACATAAGTAAAGCAGGCAAAAGCACAACGATCTAATCGCGTGTGGTGTAGCTATGTAGTTCAGTTCTCTCCGTGTAGCCATTTTGAGTTGAGTGTAGATGTCTGCGTTTCCAAGTTTAGTTTAAAGTCTTACGCAATTCTTACCATTAATCACTGTTAAAGGCATTAATCGACTTTTAATCATTCTATGGGAAGTACTGCTTCAGTCTTGGAACAAATAAGTTTCCGAAAATAATTGGAAAGAGCTGCGTTCGAAAACCGAGGAAGAAATAAAACAAACCTTGTTTCCCTTCTTTCCGATACAAGCTGTGGTGCAGGGTCTACAATATGGCTCACACTAAAAAAAAAGTAACATTAACTTAGTTCGATTTTAATAAAACCAAAACAGTGCAAACGATTAGCTGGCAACGAAAAATTCACTGTTTATCCTAAACTTAGGCACAAGAAAAGTTCTTTCGAAATAAATACCAATGACGTATCGAGGGATTGAGAGAAAGAGGGATAGGAGAAGAGTGTGGGAATGAGGGGATGCAAAGGAAGCGGAGGAAGAAATATGGAGAGGCAGAGGACGAAGAAAGAAGAAGAGAGGGTGAGAAGGGGCAGCGAATGAGAGCAGGTGAGAGGAAGAGACAGGGAAATCGAGGGAGATCGAGGGAGATCGAGGGAGATCGAGGGAGATCGAGGGAGAGCGAGGGAGAGGAAAGCAGGGGGAGAGCATCCCATATTTCTTCGGCATTTTGCAACCAATTGTATACACACAACTAGCACGTAACCAATTGGACTATATACAATACGATTTCAAATATTTGTCAAGTGAACCCTGGCAAAATGTTGATTTATTCGGAAGCTCAACAATTGTGCTGAACACTTAAAGATTGTTCAAGTTATACAATCTTAAACTGCCGTTCATCAATATTTGTGTTCCGGTATCCATCCCATTCTCTCCTCGAAAGAAAAGACGCTATGTCATTAGGGCCAGTGCGTAAAATTTCATTTCACTGTTGATTCAATGATTTCCTATGGCTGATACAAAATGCAGTGATGTCTGACACGTAAGCTCTACTTGGTGTATAATTCTGTTCAAAAGAGGCCATTATATCAACCTATTCACAAAGACATTTTGGTTCGGGATTTTGAATATCAAATCACCTCGTGTAGAAAGTGAGTCATAGCCCAAGAAAGTACCAACTCGATCATTGGCTATTGCTGTTATATCGCAAAGGGTCCTATGACATACTATTTGGTCTTTCATACTTATGAGCTAAGTACCAACGTAAGAGTTAGGAAATTAGGAAAAGGCAGGAATAATCCATGCGAAATAGACCGAGATAAGCTCATGCTTGATAAGACAGTATCTAATCCGTTCTCCTTTCTCTCCAATTGCGATTTCAGCATACGTAAAAATCTGCTGGCGTTCAGCATCATAGCCGGTGCATGGAACGTGATGTTCCCCTGGTATTTCTTGATGATATTGGCTCTCCACACACAGTATTGGCTATGCTGCCAGAACAACTTAATTAAGAAAATAACAAAGTGCCCCAGAAGGCCATAAACTCAGGTTTCTAATGGTTTTGTCCTTCATACTGTACTTGAGGATGGTTTGATCGAGTATACGTTTTCTACAGGAAATTTCTTCGCACAGTACTGAAACATTCATAGCTTTTTCCCCATTTCAATACTGAAACTTTCTTAAGACTTTCTTCGTAACCAGGCCTGTTCGTAACACAGTACAGTGTCAGAGAGCCAGGCGCTACACAAGAAAAACACTGTACTGCATGCTACCACAAGATATCTACACAAAGTAAGTAAAAGCGACGACTGTCTTGCGTGAATATTCAAGTTCAAAAGGTACTCTTGAGTCCCGAATAAATGCCCCCCTGACTATTAATTTTTGAAAAAGTCCACCTGGACATCCTTATTCCAGACCCCTGTTCATTATTTTTGGGTTTAAAATTCGATCGAGTATGAAATAACGTGAGAAATCGTGCTTTTCATATTGTTTACAGTTGAAATGAGCTATGAAACTCATAGTGATTAGGGAAATGTTCCGTCCACCCCGGTTATTCCAACAGCCCTTTTATTCCAAACCCCCATCTATTCGGGACTTAAAGAGTATACGACCAATCAACTTTCATAGATCTCAGAAATCCAGTACTGAACCTTTTCTTTTCATATTATACGTAAATTTTACCCTACTATCACTTTAGTTGGCATTGATCAAGTTATAGTCTTATGCTAAATTAAAGCACTATTAGATATTTAAATTCTGTTAGATCTAAGGATCCTGGTTTATTTTTAGACTTTATATCGGAGTTGGTATTAATTAGCTAAATTTTCAACAATTAAATTACACTGTTAACTAATTTTAAATAAAGTATAAAAAAATTCTTAGCTTTTTGACCAGTCAAATACTACTTTCTTGTACACGTGATACGAAAACAGCTTATTGTTTCCCCGTGCTTTTTCCTGCATTTGGGAATTGACTTTCCATATGCACATCTTCTTTATAAGAAAGCCACTTTTTTGTCTGAGCCTCAATTTTCCTAACTTTTCCCGAAAATGAAGTTGAGATTTTCTTAAGGTTTTCTTAACTTTTATTGGAGTAAACTGGCTTTAAAGAGGCTACCAATATTCGTTATAAAAATTTTGATCTTTGCTAACCAAGATTATCAAAAAGTTTCGATCTTTGTAAAGGAGCTTGCGAAGAATGAGCTAATACATCGATTTCTCGTACGTAAAAAGTGAATTTTGGAACTTGAGCCCCGTGATTTTCTTAACATTTTCTAAAGGTTTTGGTCATTTGAGCCTCAATTTCTAATAAACTATTTTCTTATAAAAAAGTGTAATGACGATGGGTACTTTTAGAAAATTATATGGGGCTGTTCAATAATTACGTCACGCCTAAGGGGTGGGTAGTTTTCATAGACACAGGCCTATCTTTATGATAGTTCTACACGTTTTTCGTGATTCAGGGCGTGACGCTGGGGGTGGGTGGTTCAAAAATGGCGAACGTTTTCAGAGGGGAGGCCCTCTCTACCGGATCTCGAGGTCCACGAGCATCATAACACGACGTAAAAATGGACTCTGCAAATAGCTGGCGAGGAAAATCTTCTCAGCGAAACCACATGGGTTGAGTACTAAACCCACTTAGGAGTTTCTCTCGTGTGGTCTGCTGCCAAAAAAAAACGTTGACAGCCACTTAAACAACTATGACAATAACAACCACCCGTGACTGCCCCATGCCGATTAACACTACACGTTTTTTTTATATGGAGCCAACAAGGCCTGGGTCCAAGAGCTGTTTTAACCAAATTTTAGTACTGAACGTTCGTAACTAGCTCTTTAATTTTAAGTGCACATTCGTGCCGTAGACATAGCAAATGTTTTCCATTGTTTGAAGTGATAGAAATATTCGAAATTGAAAAGTCCTTTAGATATTTTGGCCTTCTTACGCGTAATGCAAATCACAGAGAGTGTAATCCATATAACGCCAAGGGGGAGTGTGGGGTGTAAGGCAGTAAAAATCCCTGATAGGATATGATGCAGTGGAGCAAACAATTAGGTGACTTTTCGCGTAAAACATAAACTAGAAAAAGTTATCATAATCTAAATGGCGACCAAAACATTGCGAAATAACTGCCACAATATCAAACACTTACAGTCCGTATACTTTTGGTGCCTAACGGTTTACCCCGCTAAAAACACGCTTTTTATAAGAAACTGGTTTGTAAGAAAGTAGTACTAGACTTCTTCAAAAGTTAAGAAAGTTCAGCAGGCCCACTGGATTTTTGAGACCAAAGAAGTTGATAAGTCACACACTTTTAAAATTCTACTATTCATACAAGACAGTCTTTAAGTAATTTGCATACCTTATTGTAGTAACCCACGTAATGGGGTCTCATTCGAGTGTTATGCTTTTTGTAGTGCCTATCTGCGTGTGTCGCACTGTAGTGTCACGCCAACAAGGATATTTTTGCAAAGAAGGTCTACAGAAAGTCCAATACTAACATCATGCAACAGCTAAGAAAGGCTTAGTACTAGGCGAGAAAACCCAGTCCCCTATATTCTTTTCGTCCCATTTCAAATGTAGATTTGTTCCATATTGGGTGCCAGGATCATCGGGCAAACAGTTTTTTCTTTCTTTTTTTTCTTATAAATGTAAACTTTTCAGATTAAGCTCTGTTTGACTACAAGAGAGATTGATCTGATTTGCTCTAGGCTAGCCCGGCATACAATATGGAACAAGCCTAAGTATTTATTAGTTAAAGAAATTCATGTGTATCTAAATGTATTTTTATAGCTGTGTTTTAATTTTTGTCATGTTACGAATTATTCATGTCAATGGCCACGGGGTTATCATGACATCTTGCACTCCGTGGTATCGTTCTTGTAGTATTGTTAAGTAAACTGTATGTAGTATAGTGGGTAGCATGTAATTGTAGTAAATTTCAAAAATGAATAGAAAGAAAAAAAGAAAAGCTTTCTTTAAACGTGTAATTTTTCAAAAATTTTCCAGCCATGGCATTATTGTTACGACCTCCCGGCCCCCGACAATTTATGGAAGAATTTATTCAAGACAAAATGTCAGAATGTCCGATTGGTATATGAATGAACATGACTATGGCATGTTGATTAAAATTGTTTACACAAACCCCGCCAAATAAGGGAATTTTCCAGCCCCCGTTAAGTCCAAACCATCGCCCCTTCTATTAGGCACCAAAGAGTGAATACTATATATGATCCGTGTATCAGGCTGGTATCAGAATTCTATTCTGGAATGTTAATTGGAGCAACACCCAGTGGTAAGGGTTTACGCAATTTCGTCTGTGCACTAAATTGTTTATATGATTCACCATTGTTGTCATTTATGGGCGTTTTAATTGCAAGGTGACTAATATATCAAGATTAATTGCCTGGCAGGTAATGGTTATTCTGAAAATATTATTGTTTATCAATACACCAGTTAAATCCAGAGAGTAGACGGCTTAAACACGCTCTTTTCACACACCCAAACTTCGCCCAATTACCTGTCTAATTGGAATTTTGTTATGCTTCCTGCTGGTCAGAACGCCGGAGGGTACTTAGATGAAAAAAGGTCAAATTTCTCAAAATCTCGTTTAAGATGGAAAAAAGTGCCACGGACCACCAGACAAGCCTCATGGAAGCCGAATAAATAAAGTCCTTGTTTGCAATTACAGTCAATAATCCCTCCAGCCACAACAACCTAATTTGATTCGTGGCAATACGAACGAGAGCTTAACGGTCTATCAGTATTCTTTCTCAGTGAAACACTCAGATAATTTAGGAAAATCGCAAAAATATTAGTCTACTAACAAAATTTAAAAAGAAAGGGAATACAAAACACAACGTAGGCAATACTGACGTTATTATTTCGGAGAAGGGCCCAACTACAACTAAATATTGACAAAATGGTCTTGCCAACCTACGGGAAAATCTGTGTTTGTACCTTCTGGTTCTATTGGCCACCAAAGACGGAAACCACGTAAAGAATTTTTGACTTTGTAAATCTGAAGAGTTCCAAGCCAACTGTTAATGAGAGTTCCTCGCCAGCTGTGGTAGCGGTCACAAGTTCGCGGTCAAAGGGCTCAAACTGGAGCATGATTACCCCCGAAAGACACATTTCTAGATGTCTTACTTAAAAGAGGTAGGATAAAATACTCCAGATTCCCAATTACCCAATCACTGCCATATATAGCTTATAATGATAACTAATACGTCTTCCAAGTGAAATAAGTTGTATCAACAGTGTCAAACCCGAATATGACGGAACACTGAAAAGCAATATAAGCGTGCACAACAAAATAGTTCACACGACAGTTTCAATGAGCTGTGAATAAGCAACAATAAGGACGAAAATGGGCGAAAAACAACATACATACACGTGAAGTTTGTTTAGAACATAGTTCAAAAGATATTGCGTTTGCTTTAGCTCAGTTATATAGAAATAACGAGTAGGAAATTGCTTACACACATACAGACACACAGACAAATAGATCAGTATGAAACAATACGAAACAATTTCTAAAAAGTCGATTTTTGTTTATCTTAGACCCCTAAAGTACATCAAACAACATGTAAATACGGGCAGCAAGTAGCAGCGAGTAGCAGCGAGTAGAAAAATCATGAGTGTTCTAAGTGCCGTACAAACGGTTCTCTCGATAGCGGCTGATGTGGCCCTTGTCTAAACCAGGGGGTAAAATAGGAGACAAAATACGCAAAGTTGTTGACTTACTTGAGATGCTACAGATGATACTTTGAATATGACTAGAAATAGCGCCCAGAGCGCTCCCATTTCACCAGACCTGCAATACACATTAATATTCAAGGTTGAAATCCAATACTTTGTAGACAAATGAACGACATTGTGGTAGTAATAGTGTTTGAGAAACTAAGGCACGCTTAAAGGTCTCATAAAGAACTAACCTCATCTGGAACATGGAAAATGAGGGACAATCAACTCTTCAGTAGTAATTGCCACTCTCCTCAGCTATCTTTCTTTAGTTTAGAAAGCCATGCATTCGCACAAGTTGGTGTGCGATGGATGCAATCGGTAGGACCTTACTGAGTGTGTGTGTTGCTCTGTTTCGCGGGAAGCTCTCAGGTTGATGTTAGCAGACGGCAAAAAATTGAACAGTGGCACGTCGATCAATACAAACGGAAAACACCCAGAGTCCGCTTCGCTTTTGTCTAGAACAACTAGCCGGCAAACCTTATTATGTAATGAGCCAATGGGCTCTTAGTACCGAGGTGAACAGCCCAGATACCGGAAACTATTGTACTGGCATCCTCAATGGCCACTTTCAGCGGTATCTTTAAAATGTTTAGCACTTGTCCATTGATCAGTCATTTTTAGAAAGGTTAACCAGATATACACTACACTTCTTTGAATTTCCTGTCTTACTCAGTTAACCTTTACTTGGGAACATGACGATATCATGGGCGGATACAACACTGGATGACAGTATCCTGGGTGTGTTATAGATTCAGGAAGAAGGGGATTCCTCAAGTTTAGCCTACTTGTGTTGGTTCATACTAGTTACCCTCGCCTTTTGCCTCGGGCGAGTAAATTATTAGTACACAAGGGCGAAAATCTTCCTGACTTCATCAAAGGAGGTTTATACGACCCACCAAATGTATAAAGTGTTACATTTTTTGGAAAAAGTTTGATTTGCCATGAAGTCCAGTTTGGCTGGTGTCCAAAAATGGCACAATGAAATATTTTAAAAAATTACAGAAACGATGTGATTATCAGCTAAGCATTAAAATTTTTCACGGAAATAAGTGGGCTAGAAGGGGCTGCATCAGTTGTGCCGCCCTAAAAGTTAACCACGGCAGCCCTGGGATAAACTAATTGAATCTAGAATTAATCTTTGAAAATATCGGAGGGCGTACGTTCACTCATTCATTCCTCCGACTTTTACTCTGATTGCTAGAGAGGATTAGGCCTTTCATGTCTGACAAAGATTTCACCACGGAAAGAAACTAGATAAAGAAATTGAAGCTGTTGGAATCAGTGATTTTTTGTTATGGAACAGTGTGAGTTTTTCGACGATAATTGATAGGGATTTACCGTTATAAATGTATGGAAAGGACCAGGCAATTTTACTCATGCCTCTGCCTGCTTTACTTAGGTTTTAATGGGACTGGTTCTCAGGTTACGCTTTGCTGGTATGCCGGAACGGTTTGACAATATATTTTCAAAATGAAGCGAGAGTTAATACATCTTGGATTTAGAAACAGACCTACTGGGTACAGAAAATACAGATGAAGATAGAACTCTATTATCCAAATTTCATGCCAACTTAATACAATTGAAGATTTTACAAATAAAAGGACTTATGAGCAGCATGACTTCTGTCCCATGTAAAGATAGAAATTCTACCATCCCTTTTCAAATGCTAACAGAATAGAGTCGAAAAATTGAACATCGTAACGTAAGGGTCTCCCAGAGTATGTAATCCCCCTTAACAATCCGATTAGGACATTCTTTCAAATTACCGGACTCGGTTCCCATGTCTACAAAAGTCAGAGGTTGTATGCTGTCATCCGGCAACAAAAAACCGGAAACTACGAAAACGTTTCCGCTGAGTTGAATTCTCCTTTCTGTAGCACTGGGCAGTACTACACCATTTGCCAAAAGCTAAACAATACCGAGAGCCTGTGTTGTTGTAGAAGCAAGGGTCGGCATCCAGCTAAAAGAATCGTGCTTCTGACAACTCAAGGACCAGGCAGTAAACTTGAGCCGAACTGTTAGAGCTATGAAGTAAAGTTTTCCACTAGAATACGTCTCGAAGTTTGCGCGCCACAACGAAATGGGGAGGCGAGCAACCACGTACGCTGTGACAGTCGTCCCTTGGCTGGTACTTCTTCTACTTCGGAGAACTTATACACAAGGTAGGTATTACGTAGCATGATTGAAGTCTTAGCATCTATAGCTGATTGATGAAGCTCTGGTTAACTTTCATACTTCAAGTACCCTGTCAATTGCCTTCTTTCCAAACGTGTCTTCTGCTTTTCTAAACTGGTTCCACACTAAATACCTATACTAGACTTAGAAAATGTGTTTGGAAGTTATCGTAATCGCCGTATGTTGAAATATTTGATATCAGAGGTGTATTAGCGTTGGAATAAGATATTTTGCAATATTTTTCACATCATTTTCGAAGGCTGGCTGCTCTCCACTTTTCGCAGATATGACCCCCGTAATGCTCAGCGGCAGCCGCAGCCCTTCGCCTGCAACCGCACTCTGCGACTAGGTGTCTAATAGCAACGTTAACTTTTCTTTGAATTCGTGTTTAACCTATAATGTTAAGTCTTATGTTTCTTGCAATAGAATTCTTATCTTTTCATACTTTTCGAAAGCTGTAGCGTGTGGGAGAGAGAAATGGAATTAATGCTGTAGAATCTGGTGTGTTTGGGAAGGGCATGGGCTGGAATTTGAAATTGTAATATCTTTAGTGTAGCTGCCAGGTTTATCGTACTAACAAAAAGTTGCAATGCAAGTACATGTTACTATCATGTAGAAAGTGTATTTATGATATTTTTGCCCGGTCTTTAATTAGCGATTCATGGGAGGAACTCTAGTATGTTACATCTACTTTAATACGGCGGGGTTAGCAGAGACAGGGGCGGATCTAGGAAATAACGTGACATTCGCAAAACTGTCAAAAATAAGAACCACGCCCACAAACCACGCCCACTTCCGCTTCTTATAAATGAAAGTCTCCAATGCATCGTAGACAATAGATTGTGATTTGAACTTTCAAGCGTCGTTGCGGGGTAATTACCTTTATAAGACATAACTGTCATATTCTGAATCTACAGTTGCAAGACAAGGGGCATTTGTTCCCTAGTGAAGCAATCTGTGACTTAATCAGCAAGAAACGATAAGGATCTATTTTTCTTAATGTCACTGACTTCATCTTCAGTAATTACTTCAGCACAACATGATAGTACTTCATTCTGAGTTGCTTTTCATCTCCATGTTGCATTTTGAGTAGCTGTTTCAAAATGATCTTCAAAACTTCACCTCCGCTATCCACCCTCAAGTTCAACATTGTCTGGAAATTCCCACAGTCTACTGAAGCATTATGACAAGTCAGTTCTATGGCCTACTACAGATATGTTTTGTCTTCTACACAACAGGATTGTCTTTACTGTTGGTGCTGGTTCAGTTCAATTCACTGACACTGTCTGGCTTAAAATCTTATTATGAATCAAATCAGTAGATTTCTCTTTATTTTCAAGAGTGCTCAAAAAGTCCTGTGTTGTCAACATGGAAGTTTTATGAATTTCTGACTTAGTTTCATGGTCCTGAATTAAATCTGGAGCCACAAAACCAGTCAGAAAAAGGTTATGTGTTTAGCCTGTTCAATCTTTAGGTATATGAATCAAATGGATGCCCAAATAATGCACATGTAAGGCAAAAGGTACTGCATTAAGACATTTGAACCTTTTAAAACATTGAAATCTTTCTAATTACCTCTTGTCAACCACCTATAATGAAACTTGATTTAAACCAGAACTCTTCTGATTTGAAAATTGAAAACTTGAATTTGGCTTCCAATCTTTTTTGACAATATCAAATTGTAGCAAAATGCTGAGTTAATCAGTTTCATGATAAAAGGAGCCAATGTCAGAACCAAAAGTGGTAAAAAGGGGTTTTTTCATCCAGCTTCTCTTTATCATCAATACTTTCCTGAACAACTCCCTTAACTTAGAACTGGTGTCTTCATTTTATGAAAGGCAGCAATGCATATGCTGGAGTTGGTAGATATTGTTTCCACTTTTCTTAGTTTTGGGGGAGAGACTATCAGTATATGACTTTGTATAGAATATATTTGATTTTCATCATTGATAATGAATACAGGAACTATATGATCAGGCTTGTATAATGCCTTTTTGCCTTTTGCATGTGCACAGACTATGCACATTGGTTTGATGGAATGCAATTAACACTTCATCTCTCCTGAATGGACCTGTGCAATCCCTGGAGAAATGGCATGTCTATTGCCAATTTCAGGATAAAGGGAATAAGTTGGCAATCCTAAAATACTTGTTAATGCCATAAGACAAGTTGAGGGGCTCCATCTTCTGCTTTGAGAATTTAATTCAAGCTTGACACAACCTGCATATTTTGCAGAGACTTATCAAAATGATCACTTGCTTGGAATGTTATTGATAGGGAGAAAATTGTTTCAAGAAGGCTAGAAGTTCTCTCTTTAACCAGAATAGTAATAAAATGTGGATGAGAGGCATAAAAATCTGGATGAAGACAAACTTCTGCAGAATAAAGAGCTTGGATCGGAGTAGATGGTATGAATTTTCATGCCCAGTTACCATTAAAGAAACAGTATTATAAAAGCAATTTTCATCAGCAATGAACTTACGTGTGAACCAGAATAAGAAAACAATGAAGGCATTAACATTAGTAAAACGTGGCAACTTGTTCAACTTGCTGAATCCTTTTCATACTCTTGTTTCCATGTTGCATTTTGCTGGTACAAAATGCACAAAGATGATCAGTCCAGGAAGCAGTACTGTTCTGAATGTACACATTCAACATACGCTATGGGCACTGCAGTCTGACCTTTTTCAAAATATACCTGTGATGCCATGGTACTCCTAGCACATATTAGCGGCCTCATCTACTTTATAGGAAATAACATTGTTAAGGCTCCTTCGAGTTTGCATGTCCAGAGAGCTTCGGTATTCTAAGAGACGCCTTCTATGCCATTAGAATCTTCCTGTTTCATCAACTTTGATATTTGATGCAAGAATTCCAAAATGTGTCGCTGAGAGTTTTCCAATTTCAAGTTTTCAATATTTCAATTGATGTAAACCTTCCACTCCGGGATGTAAACAGAGCAGGCACAGCACTAAAGCGAGGTTTTCATTCTCCCAAGTTCTTGTGGCTATCCCCATTCTCTAGCTTTGCATCATGATCTCACTTCCTTTCGCCACATTCGCAAGACCATTTCTCCCATTGCTTTTTCCTATTCGCTTTTTACCCTGGACATCTCCTTTGACGTCAGACATTCGCAAACATTCTTGTGGGTACTTTTTACCTTTGATCTCATAAGCGCGCGCAGCTATAATTTATTATAAAAAATTTTGACATTCGCCACGAATCTTATTGGCTCCTGAAAGTAGTGAAGTTTGGAGATTACCCTGGGGGAGGGGAATGCATCGGAGTACTAAATGAAAACGAGGTGGGTGTCTGAAGCACTTGCTCGGATAGATGCCATGGGAAAGGTGATTCGGGTTACGAAGGATACCTACGAGCTTTAACTAACAGTTGCAACAATCTAAAACTTCAAAGCATATATTAAAAATACGTAAGCACTAAAATGTTTCAATAGGCCTTTTAAGAGTTTTCAGAAGGATCTAAATTCTGACATTCGCCAGTGCGAATGTGGCGAATGTCTAGATCCGCCACTGAGCAGAGATATATGGCGCGTGACATTCTAGAATATGTATTGCAAACAGAGAAGGGTAGGGAGGGTAGGGGTAAGATACAATATAGATTAGAATGAAATTTGATTTTTTTATGATTACGAAAAGGAGCACTCTTTGATTTTGTTAGTGCCTCTCATATTTTTGTCTCTTGGTAAAGTGTGTATGTTGCAATTTTGAAGTCACTTTTGACAATTGCAAACACACGTACCCCAAATGCTCCCCAAGTTCCTTTGATCTTGGGCGTGGCAGTTGACGTTTGTTACAAAGAAAGTAATTGAGTAGGGGATGTACCACTAGGATATATGATTTAGTAGAGCATGGGTATTTCTATATATTTGTTATATTCGCTTGTAAAGAGAAGTTATCAAGGTACAAAGAGGTTGACCAGGAAGTAAAGGATGGAAACTGAACTGAAAGGATTGCGCTCACTTTGCTGCCCTCTTGGCTGGTATTGCGGTTTGGGAAGTAGGAATTCAAGGACTGCAGCGATGCCAATGGGGACAAACATACATAATTGCAAGTACTCTAGGGAATGTCCACTATTTGTTTGATAATTGGTGGATTTCTGACAAAAGTAAGAGCGTGCACGTAGTGGAGTAGGCAAAGAATACGTTTTTCTTTAGGCTCTTTGTTGTGTAAATCAAAGGTAGACCAAATTTCGTTTAGAAGTCAACATTCTAAGCTGATAAATAGATTAGGAAACTCGGTTTGATCAATCCACTTTTGTTCTCGCAAATTGCCTGATCTAGGCTGATTGTGTTAGCTTCTTTTCAATATATATCTGGCCAGAAGTGTTCGTGACAGGCACAGATTTTCATACCGTTCAGTATTGGTCAATATTCTTACAATATGACGCAATCAAACTGTACATTTTCATCATGTAGTCACAAAGCCTTGCCTTTTTCCTCAATGAATATACCTCGAGCCATTTACTGATTCCTTTTATGAATTGCTGTACAGTGATCCATCGCTTTATTACGGTCTACTTTTAGCAGTCGCACTGTTTCGCGGATTTTTAGTGCTATTTTGCATGATCCTTGACTCTTTATTAAACACAAGGGATAATATACGGTGTTCTGATTTATGGTCTCACTTTATGCATTTCACTTATCGCGGCCTATTTTTAGAATGTAACCCCCCCCCCCCCCAGTAGAAGAGGGATCACTGTATACCACATTGTTAAAAATGAACGTCAGAAGTAGTAGATAACTTCTAGGGGACTGGGGAGAAAGGAAATCTTTGGGAGAGGGTTAATTAGCAATCATCGCGAGATCTCAAGCCTAGGGCGCGTCTTCGTCAAGCTCGCTCCGCAGAGTACGTTATCACTTATGCGTTCTCGCCATCGCTGAAATCTAGGACTAATTTAAGAATAACGCAAGGCTCAAGCTTCATCAAGGGTTAGATATTTTACTTAATTGGATTTTGTTTAGAAAAAAACAACAATTGTGAGCTTCACTTATCCCATCGGGGAGCCATTATGCTATGATGTGACTCTGTAACTCTCAGGAGTGGCATTTGCACACGTTTTATCATATGAACATAGTCTATATATGAGTATTATTGCTTAAAGTGGCTGAAATGTAAGGATAATTTAAGATTATCAATGTTCAGCGAAAATTAGGTATTCGTCTGAAAAGGTATGCCAATGCTAGAAACAAACAGGTCCCGAGCCAGAAGACACAGAGTGAAAGGTGGCACATTGGGCATTCCCAAGGTTCCATTCAGTATAACGGTATGTTGTTGGTTTAGGTAGAGCTTCACAAGAGTAAGGAAAGTTGAAAGTTTGCGAGATTTGTTTATGAATGCCAACATACACTTATGTTAGTTGCAAAGAGCAGACCATTGGCAGAGCCATGGGTATAAGAGAGGGATAATTACTCCCAATTTTTCAACTTTAGTAATTTATAGTCTTCCAAAATATCATAAGAACTATTGAATTTGTTCACAAGCAGTATCAGTAACTTTGTCTATCGTTTTCAATCAAGAATGGCTATATCTTTTCATATTTGAGAGGAGTGTTTCCCTATAGCGTAAAGGCTTCATGGGAAAAGAGTGTTTGGTGGTGCTTCACCCACACCCAAGTCCTTTTCGTCTACTTTGCCCCCCCCCCACCTTTTCAGCACTGGTGCTGTGCCTGCAAAGATCATGAGATTTCTCAGCTTCAAAGAATGTGCACAGGTCTGAAGTCCTATTGATCGCGTTCTGCTGGGTGACTTTCTCGTGAATCTGCCTTGATAACATCAATCACACGTACAGTTATGAACTGTGCTCTTTTTGTGCGGTACACAATTGTTTGAAAAGTAACCAGACATCTCCCTTTCCTTTACATGTTCAGCACTTGTGATTGTTACACTTCTATTTTTGTTGGAGTGAACTTACTCTTCATTGCTATAAATTTATCGATCTTATGAGTTTTTGTAGTGCTTATTTTATCATAGTCTCGGATCTTCTCTTGGTTTGGGCTAAGTCGTGATGCAGTAGTTGGGAAGGGGGCAAAGGGAATACAGCCTCTCCTATTGACAGCATCCCCGGGTAAAGTTTTAAGAGATAATCTGGGTGTATTTACTGACATACTCCAATAGTATTTCAATGCAAGTATTGGCGATGGAATTTTTCCTACTGAGCGTAAAAAAGGTGAGGTGATGTGTGTTCAAAGCAAATGACCAGATGACAAAATCAACTACAGACCAATAGCCGTTCTGTTTGCAGTCGCTAAAGTTTACGAGGGTTTGATGTCTGAACAAATTGTAGCCTACTCGTAAACTTTCTTGTCTCCTTATCTCTGTGGATGTTGCGATGGCAACAGTACTCAATAGGCTGCAATAGGATTTCTTGAGAATTGCAAATCAGCCCCTAACTATATAAAGATGAATGAGGATAAAAGTCGTTTCCTTGTCTTCAGGAGTAAAGGCGGTGAGGAAACTGTAAATATTTCTGGATTTTTGATACAGTAAAGTGACGAAGAGAAACTCCTAGGGGTGGTACTCGACAAAACACCGAGTTTCAAAAATCACGTTAATAATCTCTGTAGGAAAGCAAACCAAAAACTACATGCACTGGCAAGGGCGTCAAAATATATGGAAAAGTCATAGAGTTAGCAATGATCTCTTTTGTAATGTCACATTTCAGTTGTCCAGTTGTGTAGATGTTTCATGATACACTACTCGTGACTGCAACTGTAAACTATGTAAAACGTTTATTGCTTAATTGTCGGAATTTTTTGTCCCACCATTGCCACGTTTGAATGATTGAGAGTAAGCACTATTGTAGCAGCCGCTCTTTTTTCACAAAATTAAATACCTACCCGGGGATGTGAGGGGTGACACACCCCCATTTTGTGATAAATTGTCGGTAAATATGCATAGCATCAGTAAAATCATAACACTTACATGAATGACAATACGGACTGCACAAGAAAAGTATCGTTATCAATAACGTAAAACACCCTAGTCGGTAGGACACTGATGGTAACTGCTAGTAACATATTAAGGTTCTCTTGTCAGTAACATAGCAGTAATAATTGCTAGTAATATTAAGCTTTCTGGTCGGTATCATGGTAATAAGAATTATTAGTAACATTAAGGCACTCTGGTCTGTATGCAGGTCTGCACAATGGCATTAATAATTGTTGGTAGAATTAAAGTTAGCTTGGTGCCATTGGGGGGAGGGAGTTAGCTCCTTGTTAAATTTGTATTTCTTCTCTTTTGATGGTTCATTGTAGATTTGTCCTAGAAGTAAGCGTGCTATTTAGTCAACGTTAAGTGTGCGAGATGCCTTTGTAGGCATTCTAGAGGTTGAAAAAAATTAGAAAATTTTCTCCGTGCCTGACCCAGGCCATGGCAAGTCATCCAACGTCACCACACGCAGTTATTCAGGTATATACTCGAGGTACTGTCCTGGTAAGGCGTCGTGTTTGGTAAAATTGACAGTAATCATGCGCAGGTAATATAGTGGAAGGATCATGATAGAATAGTCAACTTTAGGAGCAAAGTATGGGTAAAAACGACGTGACACCTTGATTAGGTAGATCTCCATTTTCGTAAGTAAATTCAGTTCTATACACCACCACTCAAAATGATTGAGGTACACCCCTAATTATTATAATATCAATCTAGATTAATGTAAAAGTTCTTCGGCTACTTCTACTTACGATACCGTTGTTTTCTCTTAGAGCTCTTTAATTTTATCAAGTTTGTGCCCTATTCGTTAAATCAAGCCCTTGGGGCATTATAATTCGTTACTTTCTCCTGCAAGCTAGGTAGCTCAATAGTATTCGTCGAAACGTGTATTCTGAGAAGCAGGTGCATAATAAGCCAATGTAGGCAAGGCCCTCTGCAGTACGGGGGCGTTAGGGGCGATTGTCCTTTGCTTTCAGTCCACGGGAACAAAAGGGTGCAGGATGTTCCCTTTTGTCTAACGCTTTTTGTCAAATACTTCAAGAAGTTATTTCAAAGTTTGTAATAAACTAACAGCTGGTTTTTGTTGTTTTTGGAAGTTCTTTAACTTCCATTGCGCCTATGCAGTTTACTGATTGAAATCAGTGATCAGGTTGCTCCTTGCCCTTTTCCTGCGCAAGCGTCACGAACGAGGGGTCATCATCAATAAAAAATTTTTGGACTTGCATGAGCCAATTGCTGATAATTAATGGAATTGCACTGCACTCATTCTGCATAATTCTTGATTGTTGCTAGTGATACATATGGAATTTAGAAGATTCTTGGGATAATTTATATCAGTAATAAAAATTCTTCTGTCACTGCCTCCTTGTAATCTTCGTATATTCGAGTTTCTTGTGGAGAGAACACTTGGCATCATTCCATGCTTTCATGTTTTAAGTTTGTTTTTGATCAGCTTTTCTAAAAACTTAGTTCGTCGGTGTTGGGATCAGGAAGGAATCATAGGTCTGAGCTTTTGAAAAGGGAAATGGAATAATATCAATACATATTTCGTGTTGCCTGTGTCGTTATCTGTAAGGTCATTGTTATATATAGATTTGATAATGGCGCGTCCTCAGACTTCTAAGGAATTCGTTCTCGCCTGTTACATAGAAGTTGTGATGGTGCTCGACGGGGTTTATGTAAGCACTAGTAAGAATACCTCGAATTGGAATTACTACTCGCTCGGTGTTTATGATAAAATTGCATAAATAGAAACCATTCGCGTTGTCTTTGGAATTATCAGAAAGTGACATTTATTATTGATAAATGTGAAATTCGTGAAAATTCTGAATAAAAAATGCATCAAAGTTATTTTTTCATCTTTGTTGTATTAAAATTGTAATTTCTATGTCCATGTACGATGATATAAATTCTGAGGTTTTGTTGGGTGAACAGAAAATTCCCACTGTTGATTTGTTATTGAATACAAGTTGTTTCTTTGATAGGGTGAGGAAATCATGTGTAGAATGCCAAAAAGTTAAGGAACTTACGAGGAAATCCCTATAGAACTTTCGATTTCTCTGATTTTTATATTACGACATACAATAGAGAATTGGGAAGCCAGTTCCATTTATTGCAATCAAATTTACATTAGCAGTATTTCATAAGAAGGGCTCTGTGCTGGAACTTCATTGTCTTCTATCGAATCTTTTCTTAACACTGACCACTTAAACATGTTTATGTAGTACTGAATACGCAGTTGAAATTAAGTAACCTTGTATAGGCGGCCTTCTCGTACTGCAATATTTCCAAAACAAGTCCAAAATATGCATGGGCGTGGGGGCTTTAAGTTTTGGGGGGTGGGGGAGCTGCAAACTGTCTGCCCTGAATCACTTATTTGTTGTCGGAATGAGTTGTTGTCTAGCTGTATTGAGCTACACCTTTTTCGGGAAAAACTATTGTTCTTTTGGAGAAATTAGCCGAATGGAATGGCTTTCTAACCAACATTGAGGCTGCATCCCTCCCAGCCCCCTCCCTCCTACACCTATGAAAATAAGTATCTTTGAAAACTAGGCCTTGAGCTAGGTTCCTTATGAACAAACTTGTAGGAATTTGACGAAACTAATTCAAAACTTTGCGGAATGAGTTTCTTGTACACGCTTTTTGTATACGCAACCTAGCCCAAGGCCTACTTCCAAAAGTTCCATATTTTTGGACCTCCAATGATCAAATTTTAGTACTAAAAGTCCCTTAACAATTCCTTAGATTTCAGCGCACAATTAGTGCCATAAAAATAGTACAGACTCGAGGGAAACATTGAAATCTTGACTTTTACCTTTAGTTTTGGCTGTAACGTAAGATCAACGACAAATGAAGGATTTAACTCAAGCATAGCAAACAATCTATGGCGGTTTTGATTGCAAATGAATGGAACCAGCTTCCTAATTCTTGATTGCTTGCTGTTGTAAAAAGTGTTCATATCGAAAAGTTCCTCAGGGAATTTTCTTTTAGCAGTACATGTTCTTTAGATATCTCGGTATTCTAGTATTCATAGGTCCCTTATAAAGTGCTTCCATATAAAAGCGTTTAATATAGAGTTAAAGCTTTGGAAATGATATGCCTGTTTCGTATCATTCCAAAGAATTCTTATATCCTAAAGATTTTAAGGGACTGTTTGTTTTTCGATTATATGTATCACTGCCAGCACCCAAGAAAAGATCTGCCAACCTCAGAAAACCAAAAATAGTGAGATTTTCAAAAAAGATTTATGATCTTGAATTTGGTAAAAAGGATGAACATAATTTGTCAGTATCATATGCAACACATATTTATGCAGATATAAATTAAATACTGTCTAGAAATAATTGTCAGCATTTTGAAATTACTTGATTTTGTAAATGAGTCACTTTACACGTGACTTTTTCAGCTAGAGAAGCACGTCTGAGAAAACTTTGTACGATGGCGAGCTAACTATACCCTGGTTAACTGGCTTATGCAAAAAAGCGCTCAAAATAGTCAAACTTCGTCGTTTCGTTTCTTTCTCACCCTAATGGCTGCAGCTATTTTTCTATCAAAAGGATGCCAGTCCGCACAAAATCATATAGAAATCGCGAGAAGAGATATAGAAAATAACGACAATGATAAAAGACCGAATGATCATCAGTTCTCTACTGAAATCATGCACCCTCACTACAAGATTTTGAGAGTTAGCAAGTTTGCGAGAATTACGAAGCCTAATTCCTATGGATTGTGTTGCACATTCTTTTAGTAGGAATATAATTAATGAGAATATAATCTATTAGAATATCAAGCTCAAAATCGCTGAAATTTAAAAATACTTTTAAAAATAATTCAAGGTTCAGGCTTCATGAAGCCTTAGATTTTTTCGTTATTTGAGTTTTCTGTAGATAACAAAACAAGTATTAGATTATCCGGTCAGTGAGTCATTATGCTATGATACAAAACAGAAACTCTTCGGGCAGTATCCATTACACACCTTTAGTATAAGAAGGTATTACTGCTCAAAACCGCTGAAATTTAGGAGTAATTTGAGAATATTGAGTCTCGGCAAAATATACGTTATTCTTATAAAGAATTGTGTATCCTTATAGCAAACGCTAAATGGAGGGGTTTCTGTTGAAAAGTACAATGTCGAATGTATGTTGTCTTAACTCTTTGTGTACATTTACAACGTCTATGTTGCCAGATATTTAGTTAAAATTAAGGAACTAGGCGTTGCTATTTGATGTTGAGACTTGCTCAGAACGCTGGTATTTTGTAACAGTCTAGAATCACAGCCTCAGGTGCTGGAAAGCTCCTTTTTAAATAGATTATTGTACTATAGTTGAGTTTTATCGTCGTTGGTTTTTTTGGTACTGTACTTGTGTCTTATCTAAACTATTTGGAATGAGTGTACGGACATTATTATCATGTCTGCAATCAGAATTAGATTGAGCATCTAGACTTTGGATACATTGTATATTCCAATAAATGGAATGAGATAAAGTAACGAAATAACTGATATACTGGAATAGAATTAAGAAATTCTTAAGTTGTGGCTGGTCGTTCGAGCAATATGTTGTGAAAGGCTTTTTCGCATCTTTGAGCTAGATCGAAGGGCAGATTCTCTGGATCAATGCTCGTTCATGAAGCTCACTCTTTGTTTTACAGACTCGTTGTCTTCCTGAAATATTTTAATTGCATTCGGTTTTAAACTCTTGCGGTAGGTTTGATAGGATAGAAATAGATCGTCACAACTATCTGCACTTAGGAGTAACATCCATCTTCTCACGTTGGCGGGAGAAGGGGTTTAGAGGGGAATACAAAAGCCGCACTCTTTTAGTGTGGTTTCTTACAAATATATCAATTTTTCAAAGATATCTAGGCCTAATTGAAATAGCTACGGCTGTAGGATGCTTCAAAATAGCAAACACTACAAGGGCGTTGTTTGGTTTATTCCGGTTGGAGATTTGCTGTAGAATGACGAGACCTCGGACGAGTCTGGATTGACTACGGCCCCACTGTAGTGTTTTCCACACAGATTTCTCACCAAATTGTTAATTTATAATGACAAACCAATTCGTGTAGTGATGAAATAGTTTTGTGCAGTAATATACAGAATATGTTTGCACTGATGAGACTGATAAAATCCTCAAAACCGTGTTCACGTGACTTTTTTTCATCAAACGTTGCTGTGCTTGAAACAACAAGTGCGATATCTATAGTCGAGAGGCATATCGCTCGGAAAAATCTTGTACAACGCGTGGAAAGACACAAAATGTCACAAAGATCAATAACAGAAAATAAAAATGTCACGAAAGTCACTAAAATCTTATATTCTACGAGTGATACATACTTCATCATTAGCAATCACCAGTCAAGGCTTCCCTTTGCCAGTCAATTCAATGGACTTTGTAGAATACTGATATAGCTCATAAAGTGAAATAAAAGACATGGTCAGAAAATATGTCGTAAGGGCTTCATCCAATAATCCCTATTTTCAACGAAGTGTGCAATGATATATGTTCCTTATGCCCCCCCCTTTGTTTGCTAAGAAAGCCATTTTTCCTGAGACATAATTTTAATAAGTTTTCCTTAAAATGAGGCTGAAATTTTCATATGGTTACCATGACTTTGTCCAGATAGTGTGATCTTTGTTATCCAAGATTAGCAAAGAAAAGTTTCGATCTTTGTAAAGGAGCTTACAACGAATGAGCTAGTATCGATTTCTGGCACATGTTAAAGATGAGCTTTGGAACTTGAGCCTTGTGATTTTCTTACGATCTTGGCCTTTTGAGCCTCATTTACATATAAAACGGCTCCTTGTAAAAAACGTGTATGTAGGTTTGGTGCAGAGTGTAGGCTTTATGTCGATATTAATTCTGTGCTGAAACGTTCAGACTGCTGTAGAATTTTTAGTTGTACATCAATATAATTTTGTATTTCTACCAATGTTATTTGTATGCAGTCCTATTGCTTTTAGAATCCGGTGCTTTTCTACCCTATTCTCCTGGCTCGCCTTGCTAGCTGCATTTTTTGTTGTTCAAATAATCATGCCAAGCGTTTGTGTGTTTATGTTTCCCCTTTCATAGGAAATTGACCTGGTGGTCATTTGTTGCAATACCGGATAAAATGGCGCCATTGGGATATACGTATGTAGAAGCCATGGGAACTACGTTAGGGTACTTTTACACGATCAGATTCGAATCATATTTGCTTCATGTTTTTATGTTGGAAACCTTTTTTAGGTAACCTTTGATCGTGTAAATGAGCTAAAATTCACATTATATCCCAATTTTTAGCACGGACATTCTAATCATAGTTGCATTTTGAGGTAAAAACGCTTTGAAATATAGTTTAATTTTGTTCTTTCATCATATTTTTTCTTAGAGGCCGACTTCCAGGCTTCATTTGAATATTCATTGGTCAAACTTCTGTGGATATATCCTAGTCCTTTCCCTTGTTCATGTTGTTCCATTTGGTCAAAGTTTATGGATGAGAAATTGGAAGTAGAATATGATTGTATATCAATCTCAAAAGAAATGAGAAAGGAAAACAGAAAGCCTTTGGTTGACTTGAGGCCCAAGTAGAGAAATTAAGTGAAGCTTGGTGCCATGAATTTACAACTCCAGCCATGAAGAGTACTAAATAATAGAAAATAAAAGTGACTGCAGAACATTTGCTCCCTCATTCCCCTTTTCCATTGAGTGAAGACACTCTGAAGAAACCGAAAAATGCGCATAAGAGGATGTGGCATCGAAGACTTTAGTTCTGAAATTTTTACTTCAAAATATAAATATGATGTGGATTTTAGTGCTAGAATCTCTTTTGCACTAGTACACAATCAGATGCTCTTACAACAGTGCAATTGCTTTTCTTGTCGTCGGCAATGGTACCTTGTGCCAGTTTCGTGCCAGTTTCGTGCCAGTTTCGTGCCAGTTTCGTGCCAGTTTCGTGCCAGTTTCGTGCCATCTTGCAGCGTGATTTTATTTCTAGTAAAAATGGTATTAACTTCTATTGTGAATGAATCCAGCTGGTCTAATTGGATTCTTGTGTTACAGAGCATGAAAATGTTGGTAGAACAGGGTTCATATATGCCCTAAAGAACCTGGAAACCCTGGAAAATTGGTTGAATTTGGCTAATATAAGAAAGAATCTGTAGTAGTCAAGGATTTTCTGTTAGTTTTTAGAAATTCAGAAAGAGGATAGCGAATTCTGGTATTTGATCTTGTTGTTAGGAATTCTGCAAAACTTTCCTGCTCCCAAATAACTGCCAGTGACACTAGAGAAGGTATATGGTGCATTTCATGTTATACTCTTTTGCCTAACTTTGAAAGCCTACTTGACTTAGGAATACCATGTCCCTATTACACTATTTGTAACAAATATTCAAGATTTTTACGCTGAGTGTAGACTCTGAAAAGCCAACATCTGTTTTATTGAAACTTCAAAGTTAAAGATTTGTTCTTGAGAATTTTTTACAAGCCCCGGAGAATCATGTTTTAACCTTGACTTTTTGCACATACACTTCTCGTCCTAGGTTCACAAGGAGTGAGCGTCAGGGGAACCTTTCATAGAATAGAAAAAAGTAAGCCCCGCTCTCTAATAAGCCCTCCTCTCTATTACGTCCCCCTCTAGGACTGCACAAAATAGATAAACCCCCGGGGCTTAATAGAGCTTTTACGGTTGTCTTTATCGGTTTTGAAGAGCTTTTTAACTGCTATAAATAACTAATTATATGCCAAGCGACTATAAATAACTCTTTTGAGTATAAAACTGGGAACTAATCTCCTACATTTATGTTTTCATTGAATTGAATTGACATTTTACCTAAAATATGGCAGCCTCCACAGATTCGGGAAGGAATTCAGCGGCAACGTCCTTTTAATTACTACGCCTTTTACTTACTACGCCCTTAGGTACAACTGCGTACAATAACAATCACAAGGAAAACGTCATAGAAAGCAATGATATGAGTCAACAAAAGATTATATTTTGCTAGAAGTCTTCCACATGTAGCTTTTTCTCCTAAATTTGGACGAATTAGAGTATCAATCTGGAGAGAACAGGAGCATCCCAATCTCTTATGGTGTCTCTACTGTAATTACTCCGTTGTTTTATGTTCTGAAGAATGTTGGCCGAAAGATATTTCAATTCATCTGAGCTGTACTTATACTAGTTCATATCACGGCAGTTGCAACCGTTTTCTTTCAAAAAGCAGCATTTGTTACGCTAGATATCAGGGGTGGCAATTAAAGATTTTACGAACAGCCCAGAAAGCAAGCGGGATTGAATCTTAGCTCTGGTCGATTTAATTTCTAGGGCGTCGTAAAATTTATTTGGGTCGTTGATGTGTGTTGTACATAAAGGTTTCTGAGGCACAAGAAACCCAGGTGGGAATGGCCATCTTACTAGAAACATAAGGGCAAGAAGTAATATGGCGATGATTGTAAACACATAACTTTCGAGAATGTTTAGTATTAAGCTATACTTTAAGCATCCTCTTTGTTCATTTGCTTGTATTGCTCCGTGCTTGAAGGGTTGCGTTCAATTTCCGATGAATTAACCCTTTGACCTTAAAGCTAGTCTCCTAGGTCGTTATCTTATTTCTCTATAGATTGGATATGTAATAATAAATGGTCTTTCACTGTGTTCTAAAGGCATAGATATCAGGCACGGCTGTGGTGTTAGAAATAGATAGCTACTATCTCGTTGTTAGGATTTTAGACATGCCGAGGGTTCTTATTTCCCATTTGTGCAACCTCAAATGTCCCCAATTACGTGCCTTATCAAAGTTATGTTAGATTCTTAGTTTGCTATTTTCCGTACTTCTCACCGTACCCTTCTCACACCTTTCTTGGCTACGACAAGGATATACCGAACTGTTTGAGCGCGTGTGGTTTTTACAGATAGAACCGTGTAAAATATGACGAATCGATACTCAGCTCCAATGAACAATGCGTCACTTATTATGATTGGCGAGCCCTAACTAGAGATATATGGCTTGGGAATGGATCGATGCCAAATTTTCAGATAGCGATCAGTAGTTTAGTTTCCCTATCGATTCCTCTCATTTTCTTTGTATATTGATTTTTGCAAATCACAAACCTTGTCAGGAAGGACTGCCTATTTATTGTATTTTTTTGAGCTTGGTATGTACAATGAAGTGAGTTGTCCTTTTGTAAATCTCAGTGAGGTTAGATATCCGCGGTCAAATACTCCAGCTATTAATGAATGAATGGCGTATTATACATAGGATCATGAGAATGACAATATTCATTTTTGGCTATGTCATCAGCAGTTTTTTGTCAATGGTCTGTTTATATTGGCATGTACAGACCAAAATGGCTCCGTAAGATCGCTTTTGAAATAAATACAGACAGAATACCGTGGGAATGCGTCTAGGTATTATTTTGCCATCACAGACGTAGGTCGAGTGTAAACGATAATAGACTTGTTATATGTATATATAGTTCTATATTTCTACACGATTTTTTACAAGAAAATTGTTTCATTCAGTACTGAGACTTTCTTAGCTAGAATACAGTAATTGAGTATTTGTAACATTGCAGTGTTATACAGACACAGACAGGAACTCCACAACTACCTCATAAGTTGCCACAAGGAATACGAGTATCTCTTCTGGTGCCCATAAAGCTCATCTAAGATTTCTTAACTCATTCCTTTTTATTCTAAAAGTTTCTTATATTCTAGACTGTTTAATGCCAGGTTTCTTATAAACCGGTTTCTTATAAAACTAATGTGTACATCATTTGTGTAGCTGCAGCTACCCTTTTTTCTTTTAAAAATTCGTGTATTATTATAATGATATATATACATATAACAACTCTATCATCGTATACACTCGACCTACTACAAATAAGATAGAAGGGATGACTGGCTTGCATTAATATTGAAACTTTAAAGGTATATGACCTATTAACTTTCTTAGACCTCATAAATCCAGAACTGAACTTGCTTATAGTTTTGCGGTATTTCACAACAGTGAACATGATTCGTTGACTATAATTTTTCTGCTTTGTGATATTCTGAACCATCGTCAAAACAAAGTTATTTAAAATCGTAATGTAGGTTGTGGTAGGATATGCTTTGTTTTCGCAGTTTCCCTTCATTCCGCTTGACAATTTAGATTGGCTGTTCGAGATCAAGTTCCCACACATTCTAGTCTCATGTTATTGGATGGGCTCTATTCTTTGTACGGCCCCGCAGAGGATTTCATTTGATGATGTTTGTTATAATTAGTTAGTAACACCTTTAATGGCAATTTGTTCATCTCAACCTCGATTTGATTCGAGCCTCAATATTCGGTTTTGTGTTTGTTTATTCCGATATTTCCCTCATGGAACAGCTAAATTTCATGGGCACATGCGAACAGTTAGAAAGTCCGTCATAAGAGTTAAGTAAAGCACCAGGCACTACAACATATTAATAGATTTCGACACCCAGTAGGTACATTTCAGGCAACAATTTATTGCAAAAGCTGCCTTTTTAAGAACTATCCATGGAGAAGCTCTTCATGTTTCGATAAGTTCGCCATCTAGGGACATCTGTGGTTTTCATTAGGTGCTGGTTTTCTTTTGCAACGTCAGAGATTATTTGAAATCAATGTAGAATGTGTGGGAAAGTATTGATCTAATGTTTTTATTGCAAGTGTTGATGAATATTGAAAGAGCTAAGAAGCTCTTTAGCATCTGCCACTAACTTTAATCAATATTTTGCAAGTCTTATGGGAAATTTTTCCGTCCGGCCTTAGTTATTGGCTCTTCAATTAAATCTAATTGATTGATAGTAATATTTATTTTCTAGGAAGCCCAGGAAGCCCAGGCACCCCAGGATGTCAGATTAAATGTGAACCAGTTTATGATCCAGTCTGTGGTTCGGATGGAAAAACCTACGGCAATGAATGTGTACTCAAGGCAGAAGCTTGCATTTCGCGCAGAATAGTAACAGTTGAAAGCAAAGGAGAATGCTCTGAAGGTATGGAGATCTGTTGTTGATATCTTAATTAATATAGAGATCATTTCATTTCAAGTAAGCACATTGAATATGTATGATATACTGCTTCTGTAAAATTAGTGATTTATTGATTGTATCATTCATTTATACCTTTGATTCTTCATTCTTTCTTTCGTACATTTTTCACTAGTTCTATCTGTTTACATTCACTTAGTTAACCCTCCGTAACTAAGACACTGATTGATCGATTGATTGATCGATTGATTGATTGAATGGTTAATTGATTGATTGCAAAGTGTTACAGTAATTATCCATTTCTTCATTTTCTCATTTGTTTGTCATTTCATTTGATAATTGCCTTACGTATGTACTTCTGTTCAGCTTCTGTTGGCAATCATAGGGCAGCTTACGGTCATAAATTTAAGTATTTAATCTGTAGCCTGCAACCTCTCGCCTTGTATACCTTTCATTATGTTTTATTCCAATTATGATATGCATCTCTCATTTAGCTGGGAGCTGCAACCACTATTTATAGAGAAGTTTGTGATTCGATTCTATGGTATGCATATTCTATTTATTCTCCGGCAATGTCTAACGTTTTTTTGATTATTTCTTTTGCTACAGGACAAGATTGTGACATAAATTGTTCTGCAGACTATTCGCCAGTATGTGGGTCAAATGGGAAAACGTACGCCAATGAGTGCATAATGAAAGTTGAAGCATGCCTACAAAAGAAAACAATCGCTGTTACCAAGCAGGGAAAGTGCTTGGAAGGTATGCTTCAGATAAAGCTTCAGAGGCTTTAATTTTAGGCAGTAGGATTTGCAATAAATCAAATCTCTTTTTGTATACAAGTGAACTGACGGCTTCACTCTAGTGACTTGAAATGACACATTCACTTACTTCTTTTTAAATATCTCTTATGTGACAGGATTTTTATATGTTAAACGGTATGATAGTCGAATCTCTCTAATGTCGATTCTGCGTCTGAACAACTGATGGCCTGACGTACTTCAGTGAACTTATCTTCATTTCAAAAATATCTGCGTTTTTCAGTCTAGTAGAGTAGGCGATCTTTTTTGGTGACATTTGCTATGGAAAATGAAAATTTGTCTAAGAAGTGGGAAGAAGACGTTATCAGTAAACTGTGGTTACTTTTGAAGCCAGAGCCAATGTCATATGCATATGCCTGTTCTTTTCTCCTATTTGTTTTGAAGAATGCATGTGATTTTGAATTTACGATGAGACAGACTAATTTATGAATTGGTCGTTTGACATTATGGTATTGACCAAGGATTAATACCGTAAAAGCTCAATTATGCCCCCTCTCTAATAACCCCCCTTCTGTAATAAGCCCCCTCTCTATTATGCTCCCATTCTCAAGCAAAGATCGGAAGTAAACGCCCCTTCTCTATTACGCCCCCCTTTAACCCCTGATGCTAACTGTGAGAAGTTAGTGATAGTATGCAATGTTTTTACTTTTAATTCATCAATTCTCTAATTTCATATGCTTTAGAATCAAGGCTCTCTTTCTCAGTTGTTCTTCTAATATCTCTAGCCCCCTTCGCAATTGACACAATGCTGTGTATCTTCCTAGCAAAACAAGTCCATCCTATAGCACTCTTAGTCCGGTTGGTTATAATGTTCGAAAGAGCACCAAAATATGCACATTATGACGAAGTTTCTTTAAAAGATGTCGCAGGACTAACAATTGACCCCAGTAGCTCTGATGAAGTTGAGAACATTACAATATTTATAAGCCTATGCAGCTGCTAGCAAAGATTTTGTTTTATAACTATTGCCGAAAAAATGTATACGGAAATTTGTGTAGATTTTTACTTTGTATTAGTAATAGGCCCCCTCTTTAATTGACCGCCTCTATGTTAAGCCCCACTCTAGGAGCGCAAGAAAAATTAGCTCCCTCCCCCGGGGCTTAATAGAGCTTTGAAGGTATATCCTAAATGTTGCAAAATAGGTTGAAGATGACCGAAGTAAAGGATGTTCATATAGCAGGGTTCATACGGGCACGAAAGTCAGGGCATTTCCAAATGTTCGAGGACAGTCAGGAAAAATCAGGAAATTTTTTTGAAACTTAAAGAAAGTAAGAAGGAAATCAGGAATTTTTACCATCCATGCAAATAAATTATTTGGTGCCTAGTAGACAACTCTATGCATTGCATATTGTGTGATATTTTTTGTTCCTAATTGAGAAAGTAGCTAACCAGACAAGAGAGCCGCTTTTTCTTATCCTAAGTAGGAAAATATGTTCAATCACGTAGTTTTAAGAGATGGATCAGTAATTTGTAGTACCTTTTAGTCAGGAAAAAAATGTCATATATTTCTGATTTGTAATCAGGAAACACCTTCATTTTCAAGACAAAAGTCAGGAAAAGTGCAAATATGTTTGGTCATATCTTATGTCAGGCCTAATTATATTGGGCTATTTGTTATTGAAATTGGAAGGTCAGGTATAGCCATGAAGTAGTTTACTTTTAAGTATCTTTTCCAATGTATTAAATACCCTCGCATTTTTAAGCTGGATAAACACTTAACTGCACTATAATTGCATCTTCTTGCTCATGAAATTTAACTATGTTTTCAGGTGAATGTTTTAATCCCATTGACTTGGTATTTGCACACGATGCCTCTGGGAGCGTGAAGGAGTCTGGCTTCCAGAAAATTAAAGACTTCACTAAAGATTTGGTGAAAGGTTTTAAAATTGGAGTCAATAATACACATGTGGGCGTTGTTGTGTTTAGTCATATTGCCAAAGTGGCCATTCGCCTAGACGAGACATTCGACAAGGATACCCTTCTTGACAAAATACAAAATATAAGCTACCTTGGTTATACAACTGCAACTGACGATGCTCTCAGAGTCAGCAATGAAGAAATGTTCTCTTTGAAAGGTGGAGTTCGCCAGAATGTCCCACTGGTCCTGGTTGTACTTACAGATGGCAAATGTACTGCCTGCAAGGAGTCGGTATCCATTCCTGCCAATGCCTTAAAGAACAAAGGAGTGGAGATTTTCTCTATTGCAGTTGGGAGCAAAGTTGACATTACCGAGATTCTTTCATTTGTGTCTGCCCCACAGAATGACCATATCCTCCAAGTTGGAAACCTCGATAGGTTGAAATCAATTATAAATCAACTTACATACAGTGGATGCCAGGGTACGTAAAGGAAAGAATAGTTATTGCTCATAAACGAGAGAAAGAGAGTGACATTGCTTGGGGGATGCAGAAGACAAAAATTCACGTTATTTGGCACTTTCTCCTGTATTGAATGTTTTTCACTGACATCCTTTGAATTTAGCAGCTGTTTTTGTTATCATTCAATTGATATGGTTATCTGTTGTTATTATTTCTCTGGTCTAGCACCTTATTTAATATTTTCGCCTTTCCTACTATTGCGTATATCCTGTTCTCTCACTAGTCGCAATTTTCTCTATCTATTTATTTAATTCCTTGGATATTGCCTCCCTCCCGTGCACCAGTAACGATTAGTATGACAATAACTTTCCTTATGTCCCGCATGGCGGGGGCTGCTCTAGGCATTATTTTTGTTACTGGTGTTATTATTATTTCAGTGAGTGCCCTTGGTATTTTTGAATGCCCCCCCCTGACTTAGTAGTGACGATGAAAGACTGAGGTGTATCATTGGAAAATTAACACTTTGTAGAATGAGGTCATATCCAAAAGTTGTTATACGTAATGTTAGTAGCTTGTTCTGTTTTTTCCCTGTGATATCTTGTCTCTTATCCACCTATTATAAAACTCTTGTTCAGATGAAGAAATACGGCAAGCCAGATTATAGCATTGTAATCTAGAGGAAGCAATCCAGTCAACTGGAACTATTTGTTACAGTTTTTTATTTTATAATTATTCATCCTTTTTCAGCAAAAAGAGGAAGATGTCCAGCTCTTCCATCATCAATTGGCTGTGGATCTAACGTAAAAAACGAATGTGTTCGAGATCAGAACTGTGCCGGTATCCAGAAATGCTGTTTTGATGGATGCTCCAGCAAATGCGTATACCCATTACTTAGTGAGTATTTGTCCCTTGTCTTTGATCTAAAAACTATCGTCTTGGATTTTGTGCTTCATCAATCAGGGTATTCAGAAATCTATATCTAAATCCTTCCTTGCTGATTTCCTGCACGTCGTGGTCTGAAGAACATTCCGATCATTCTTGTCTTTCTCGTATAGTCGATTGGAAGTCAGCGATTTAAACAGAAGCTCGAAAGGGGGAACCAGTATAGGAAGTAGAAATAATAAAATGTGGTCTGGGCGTGATATGCGGATAGCACAATGATTGGTTTATTTGTACTCATATGATTTAATTCAGCTGGTGCGTGTTTTCAAAGTAGAATTTTTGCTGGGATATTCAAGAGATTTGTTGTTTGTGGTTATGTAAGTTAGACACACCCTTCGGGCCATAATTCCTTGCATTTTTCTTTGAAAAGTCTTCCTCGGGAGCACCCATTGGTATTAGAAGCGTGGAATGATGTATAAATATAACATTTTCCATAGAGCATTATGCAACACAAATAGTAGTACACACTTTTTTCTAAGAATGCCTAATTTTTTTGCTGAGCGTCAATATTCTTAACATTGTTTGACTTTAAGTCTAGGATTATTCTTAAATTATTCTTAAATTTTAGCGATTTTAAGAACTAATACTCATATAGATAATATTCTTTTACTATTAAGTGTATAATGGACACTCCCGGAAGAGTTTCTCAGTCGCATCGTAGCATAATGACTCCTAGAGCGTACAAATGAACACTTCTTTTGTTTTATAAAGAAAACTCAAATAGGCAAAAAACATAAGCCTTGACTAAGCTTGAGCCTTGCATTATTCTTAAATTATTCTTAAATTTCAGGGATCTTTTAGCCTTAGTGTTCTTATAGACTATATTCTTTTAAATAAATGTATATTTATAAGACCATAAGCGATGATGGTGGTAATGTGTGTGGACGCTTGGTGG